>SJYQ01000199.1:107362-127681 GCA_006410935.1 Redunca redunca | reverse complement strand
GTTTCTGAGCTTGTCAAGAAAGACTCTTTAGAGCGAAAGTGAACAATTGCATACCATAGGAGCCTTCTCATATAATATTCTTCTTTATACTTTGTTAAATTTCTGCTGGATTGGGAAGTGCTAAAGAAGTATTCCTTTTAGCAAATAAATAACTGAAGAGATAGAATTTAAATATGAGTGGTGCCAGTGGTAAAGAATCTGCCTGCTACTGCACGAGACACAAGAGACAGGGGTTTGATCCCTGCATCGGGAAGATCCCCTGGAGGAGGAAATGGCAACACATTCTAGTTTTCTTGCCTGGGAAATCCCATAGACAGAGAAACCTCAAAGTCTACAGTCCATGGGGGCATAAGAGTTGGACACAACTGAGTGACTGAACACCATGTAGTAATTATTTGAGAGTATATAGAGACAGGGGCTTCCTAGTTATGGTTATTAGTTCAGCTAATAAGGAATCCACCCGCAGTGCAGGAGACCCCAGTTTGATTCCTGGGTTGGGAAGATCCCCTGGAGAAGGGAATGGCTACCCACTCCACTATTCTGGCCTGGAGAATTCCATGGACTGTATAGTCCATGAGGAGGCAAAGAGTTGGACAAAACTGAGCAACTTTCACTGACTTTCACTTTCAGAGATGGGACACTGATAAAAATACAACATATATTTCTGCAAGTTTTACACAGATGCTTGTAATTCAAAGTGGATTATGACTGAAAAGAGAATGAGAGAGAAATTAGGTAGCTTTCCTAAGACTTAATATGCATTCCTATCATGATATTGAGACAATTACTGAGAACATGAACTTTGTTTGAGTCACCCAATTTGGAAATAGGGAGCACCATCAGATGTTTTAAACTTTTTTCCTGGGCTTACATATATCATGTTATGATTAAACTTGAAATAACAGAGTTTTTGAAGGAATTATTTTGACTTCCAAGTTATAAGTACCCAATGCTTGTGTGATAATTTAAATATGACTTGCTGAAGTCTCCTATCATGTAAGATCTACCTTCTCCTGTATTCAGAAATCTTGGAGTTAGAGTTGAGTAAATAGGGAAGACTTTAAGAGAGAGAGAAAGGAAGGGAGGGAGAAAGAGAATGGGAGGGAGGAAGGAAGAAAGAAAGAGGTTTGAAGAAGGGGAGAACACAGGAAGAGTGGAAGAGGAAGGAGGAAAGTGGGAGGGAGGGAGAGAATGTACATTCGAAGTGTTGGGCCCTTCAGTGCTAACAGAGGCAGAAAACAGTCCAGCAGACATGTAATTCAACATCTTCTACATGCTCCACATCTTAAGCCTAATAATGGGAGATAGAAAACTTTCATGGGAAGATACTAGGAAACAACTCTGGCCGGGCTAGAATATAGTGAGCAAATCTCTGTCCTTAAACTTCAATTTTGCATAGACTGCTAAACACATAAACTGGGAAAAAATGAAATGTGTTCCATTTGAATATCTGTAGAGAAAGGGTTCTGAGTCTAAAATTATTTCTGCCTTATTCAGAGGGAAAACATGGCATGGCTTAACAGTATGCAATTTGTAATTATTTAACTGTATATTCTAATACCTGTGTACAATTTTATCTTAAGCAAACATTTTTTTTTTTTACATTCTTTAGGTTACATTTTTAGGGCTTGAGGCCAGTCAGTAGCATTGAATAATGTGCAGCTGATGTGCTTCAAAATATATTAAAAGCATTAGAGAATGGAGAGTTTCCTTTAAAACATAAANATCTATAAAGAGAAAACCTATTAGCCTAGTTAGCAAACTAAACAGAATTTATAAAATATTCTTATTGTAGCTTATATGCCATTAGATTTAAAAAGAAATCTTTCTGTGGAAGCATAATATACATAGAAATGTTTAAAATCACAAGTATACAATTCAATAAATTATCCCCAGGTGTACACATCAGTATAAACCAATGTTCAGGTCAAGAATGAGCATTATTATTATCTCAAGTGCTCCCTGGCATTCTTCATCACTATCCCTTTCTTTCTCTTCAAAATAACTCCTTTTTGACTCTTAAAACCACAGATTACTTTTGCCTTTTGAACTTTACATAAATAAAAACATACTATATGTATTTTCTGTCCATTTTTTTCTATTATTTTCATGAGATTCTTGCATATTGTTGCTTATAACTAATGTTTTCATTTTTCATTTATCTATTTCCATATATTCATCTTATAATGGATATTTACATTATTTTTTAGTTTTTGCCAATTTCTAAAAAGGTTCTTGTACATATTGTGGACATGCTTTGTGCACATGTGCATGCTTTTCTCTTGCATATACAGTATATTAAAAGTAAAAATGCTAGGTCATAAAGTGTCGGTATGTTCAAATTTGGGCTCAACAGTAAAGAATCCACCTGCAATGCAGGAGACAAGGGTTCAATACCTGGGTTGGGAAAGATCCCCTGGAGGAGGGCATGGCAACCCACTCCATTATTCCTGCCTGGACAGAGGAGCCTGGCAGATGACAGTCCATATGATCGCAAAGAGTCAGAGGCAACTAACACAGCACACACACAGCATGTTCAAATTTAATTGTTGCTTAGTTGCTAAATTGCGTCTGACTCTTTGCGACCCCATGGATTGTAACCTGCCAGGCTCCTCTGTCCATGGGATTTCCCAGGCAAGAATACTGGAGTGGGTGGCTATTTCCTTCTCCAGGGGATCTGCCCAACCCAGGAATCAAACCTGTGTCTCTTACTTGGCAGGCAGATTCTTGACCACTGAGCCTCAAGGGAACCACTCAAATTTAATATAATTGATACTGTCAATTATTTCCCAAATCAACTGAACCAATTTATATTCCCACTACTAGTGTTATGAGAGTTTTTGCCATTAGTCATCAATTTGGTGGAAGTGCAAAGGTATTTCTTTGATGTATTAATTTGTATTTCCTTGAATACTAGTGAGTTGTGTATATTCTCACATCTTTATGTTCTCAGTCTAAACCAGATTTAATTTATTACCCACAATTGCTTTTAATTAGTATATTGTAGGTAAGTTTTTAACTTTGACCTTTAGCACCCGAAAGTGCTAAATACTTGCAAGATAAGTGCAAACAGACTGCTACTTGCTACAGTATGGTATAGGGCAATCATCAACCCTCAGGATGTTAACTCAACTTTTCCTAGTTTCTTATGTCTTCTCAAAGAAGTGATTTTAAAAACAACGTGGTTCAAAATTTTAGGTTAAAATTACATTTTATTTAGGGCTCCCAAAGTTAGTCAAGAAATAAGCTATTTCAAGCAAATCAAATCTGTTTACAACTTAGACAATGTAGTCCCTTTGCTACTCAGTAAAATTATTTTCAGATTTCTTACATTCCCTAGTTCCCAAATTCTGTTTACTCATCTGATCTGATGGGCTTCACCTGGGCCTCAGATATGATCTAGAATTTGGAATTCAGGAGTGGTAGTGGATGAAAGGAAAAGAAACTGGAATCTGCATTTGCAAGTCAGTCGCCTACATGAATCTGATGAATTATCTATTGTGGAAAAAACCTCATAATATGAAGGTCTTGGAAAGATACATCAGCTGTTTTCTATATCCCGTCAGAAAAAAATGAACCAGGACCAATGGATGAAATNAGAGATAATATTAAAAGAGTTCTCTGTCAATAAGTTGTATCTAGCAAACTGACTAAGGAAAATTGCTCTTTAGAGATTTCTCCATAGTAGATGGTATTAGATAATTATATAGGCTACTGTTAATACATTCTTCAGAAATATTAATAAAAACAGAATTTGTGTTGTATACATTATCTACCTGCTAAGCCTAGAACAACTACAAATAGACATCATAATGGACAGACATTAACATTGACTTAATTTTTAGATCTTTAAGTCTCTCCGTCTTTGAAAGTGCTTCTTTTCTTAAACATAGCCAAGACCCTTAGTAATAAACTTAAGCTTTGAATCTCAATGAGGGTACTTGGCATAATGCAATAGCAAGCATAAGAATGCTTGAAATAAATTTCCATAAATATGAAGCAAGCCTGTCAATAAATTTAATTTCTGTCTGATTTAATAAAAGGCTAGATAAATATACAAGCATGAAAGTTATAAATTATGTTTTAACTTTTTTTACCCACAACAATCATCTTATAGCAGATTAAAGTTTATAAATTGTGATTTTTACCTCATCTAATCACATGTAATATTGCTTCACAATTAGATAGTTATAAGGAAATGGCAGCTTCAAACACTAGGTCTGCGATCAATTCAGTAAGTTCTGCTTAAGATTACTTGCATTAATACTATAAATTTCAATATTGTGAATGTGGTAAATTAAAAAATATTGATGTGTCAATATACATATAGACTTGTTTGTTTTTCAGAAGACTGAGGCAAAATGTCTAATTGCAAAGTCAGTGTGGTTCTTATTAAATGGTCTTTTTTTATTACTGATGTTCAAGAGATATGGAAATATTTGAAGAAGTCTTCCTTTGTAGTTGAGAAAATTGTCTGAAGTGCTCAGTAGGAAACATCGTACATGTTCAGACTGCATGGAGGTTTTCCCTCTGACTGATGAGATGCCAGGTTCTCACCTGGGAGGAGGAAATGGCCTAGACTTCTGTTATCACTTCCTACCCATGATGGATCTGTTAGTCTTCCAGTCCACGTTTCTATTGGAGCTCCATGACAGGCACAACTTCTATCTGCTTACCTGCTCAGGTGTTTGGAAACACTGGCTGTTCTGGCTCATGTGGTGGTGGTGGCGGTTTAGTCTCCAAGTCGTGTCTGACTTTTGCTGACCCCGTGGACTGTAGCCCACCAGGCTCCTCTGTCCACGGGATTCTCCAGGCGAGAATCCTGGAGTGGGTTGCCACCCTCCTCCAGGGGATCTTCCTTGCCCTGGTATTGAATCTGGGTCTCCTGGCTCATTTAGAGAGAGGCTTCTTTCCACTCCACCAAAGGCTATCGAAGGAGTAAGAGTCCCATACTTACTCTGTTCTCCAGATGAAAAGAGATGTAAGGAGGAACAAAGATAGATGACATCTAAAGAAATCTTGAGGATTCCAGAATTCCAGAATAACAGAAATATTGCTTCTTAGAAGGAAAGCTAAGGAAAATGGAAAACTTAAATTTTAAAATTCAGGACTAATGGAGTTTGTCAGTTAGTATTATATCAATATAACTAATATCATATTATATCTATTATATCAACACAACTTATATTGATATAATATATCAATATAACTCTTACCAAAATGAAATGATGGCAAACTCGGGCAAAAAGAGGAATCAATGGTATTCTTAAAGAAATCTGGTTACATGTAATTACAAGTTGCTCTTGTAAATTAATCTACTTATCCATTGACCATTTTAAAATATTAAGTTAAATGGTAACATTTATTGTGACTCAAGAAAAATATCTTGTAGGATTTCTCTGGTGGTCCAGACTCTATGCTTCCCATGCAAGGAACATGGGTTCAACCCTTGATTGTAGAAATTCCAGTGTGGGGGAAAAAAAGAAAAAAAATACTTTGTAACACAATTTTATTTCTATATTGTTCATTCTTTCTAGATGTGTGTCATCACTACTGTGTGAATTCTGAATCCTGTACCATTGGAGATGATGGAAGTGTGGAATGTGTCTGTCCAATACGCTATGAAGGATCAAAATGTGAAATTGACAAATGTATAAGGTGCCATGGGGGACATTGCATTATAAATAAAGACAGTGAAGATATATCTTGCAAGTAAGTAGAAAGCTAACTTAATTTATAAAAGCATTTGAATCCAAAAGGACATTAACATTCTGGTAAAAAACAATGAGAACATTGTAAATTATTGTTTTTTAATTAATTTTTTAATTGGAGGATAATTGCTTTACAGAATTTTGCTGTTCTCCATCAAACATAAACATGAATCAGAAATTCAATATGGCAAGTGTTCCATTATCTCTTTCCTTTTTTTTTTTCCTACAAAGAGAGTTCAATTCATTTTGATTAAACCAAAACTTATTCAAAAAGTGTTAACGTACTTCTGGAAAACATGAACAGTTACCATGCAATAATATGGTCAGATCATTCCCTGTACAGAATATTCCTAATAGTAAGCAAGCACAAGTGAAATGCAACATACCTTCAAAAAGCTTACGTAATACTTCTAAATTAGAATAGCTCGGACTTTTGTCTCATCATTATTATCAGCAATGAGCATTTGCCTTTCTGATTTTACAAAGTGATCCTCTGGGAAAGGAACAAAAGACCTGTCGAATGGAAACAAAATTTAATCTTTTTATCTGACTTGGAAAATTATGGTTAAAAATAAGTAGAAGGAATGATGCTTCCTAGGAAGCCACTACAATTAAGACATCCAATTACATTTTTGTTACACTACCTTTTGCTCTTTGGCTTTGAGATCAAGTGAATGGAAGACAGAACTTTGCAGCTAAAGAGTGGCATTCAGTTTCTGTCATGAAACAGACTTATGCCACAGAGGTTAGAGATCAATTCTCACTCTGAACTTCTTTTCACAACCTTTTAAAAGAAGGGCTTATAAATGATTGGGCTCTATCATTTGCCCTGTGTGTGTGTTAGTCATGTCTGACTCTTTTTGACCCCATGGACTGTAGCCCACCAGGCTCCACTATACATGGGATTCTCCAGGCAAGAATACTGGAGTGCGTTGCCATTTCCTTCTCCAATCATTTGCCCTAGGACTGTAATAAATGAGAATAAGTGATAGAAAAGCACGCTTTAAAATGTTCACGCCACAGCTTCCACCAAGACAGCCTCTGCGAGGGTGCCAGCCCTGAGTTATGTTTCTCTGCCAAACAAAGTCCAATAAAATTTTATTACNTGAATGGAAGACAGAACTTTGCAGCTAAAGAGTGGCATTCAGTTTCTGTCATGAAACAGACTTATGCCACAGAGGTTAGAGATCAATTCTCACTCTGAACTTCTTTTCACAACCTGTTAAAAGAAGGGCTTATAAATGATTGGGCTCTATCATTTGCCCTGTGTGTCTGTGTTAGTCATGTCTGACTCTTTTTGACCCCATGGACTGTAGCCCACCAGGCTCCACTATACATGGGATTCTCCAGGCAAGCATACTGGAGTGCATTGCCATTTCCTTCTCCAATCATTTGCCCTAGGACTGTAATAAATGAGAATAAGTGATAGAAAAGCACGCCTTAAAATGTTCACGCCACAGCTTCCACCAAGACGGCCTCTGCGAGGGTGCCAGCCCTGAGTTATGTTTCTCTGCCAAACAAAGTCCAATAAAATTTTATTACAGACATCATCAACATTTTTTTTCTTTTTTATTTACTCTCATTTTAGAATTAATCTATGTATGATCTGTTATCATTATAAATGACATTTACTCAAGCCCTCAAATTGGGTCATTTGAAAGTACATTATTTTTCAACTAAAGTCATTGAAAAATATGACTAATTATAATACATGCCTTTGATAAGTACATAAAAGTAAAATACATTTTTATTTAAGCTATTAAAATCATGTTTGCTCATTAAATTCATCAGTTCTTTGTGATGAAACTTGAGCATGGCAGAACTTGATTTCAGTCAGTGAGCATATATCTTTCTTTATGTCCAATATACCATGTCAGGAATGCCCTGTAGAATCTTCTTTACAACCCCATTTCATTCACCCAGGAAACTGTGGACTATCGTGTAAGAGAGGCTGAGAGGCATAGTTTCCAACCCAGTTTATCTTGGAGAAGCACATGCAGAGACACATACTGTTTCCATCACACAGGTCAGTTCCATGTGAGGA
Source organism: Redunca redunca (assembly GCA_006410935.1). Classification (NCBI taxonomy): domain Eukaryota; kingdom Metazoa; phylum Chordata; class Mammalia; order Artiodactyla; family Bovidae; genus Redunca; species Redunca redunca. The sequence goes on along the minus strand of SJYQ01000199.1, from coordinate 119,926 downwards.
AGGAAGGGCTGGACTCTAAGGACCCTCACTATTGCCTACTGTACAGACAATATTGGCTTAGCCAACCTAGAAACACTGGAACCCATAACCTGAGTAGACTTTTGAGGTTCCACATTACAGTTCCTGACTTAAATATCTTTTTGGAAAACTATGTGTAAGAATGGATAAATAACAGTTGCTAGCAGTGAGTAGATAGTGAAAGTTTAAAAATAGGAGTATATTATTTGATTTATCAAATAAGCTATAATAACATATGAACATGACAATCCAAACACGACTCCTTGTGTATCTTGAAACATTAGATAAGTTTGTTTTTATTTCAATGATACTTTTCATGCTACCATTAAATAAAGCTTATATCAATGTTGGGATTTCTATTTCATGGGTAAAGAACTGATACTAAAAATCACAACTGAGTTAAATTAAAGTTTTTATTTAAATGAGAAAAATTCAAGCTGCATGTGTATTTGTGATTCCAAATACTGATGTGTTCCTAATGCCACGCCTATGAGCTGTCAACTACCGTAGAAAATACTCTGTCAAATATAATGAGTATAACCTTTAAAACAGAACTAATTGTGTATTTTTCTCTCTTCCTTAGTAAATACTGATGAAGAAATGCTTGAACATAATTTTGAATAACCTAAATTATACCACTCTGATGTCAAATTGTTATGAGAATTCTTTCTGATTAATGGACAACTGCTAATTACAAATTGTTCATGCACAGGTGCATGCATGTAACATTCTAAGAAATTAAATTATAATGAAAACTACATTAAAACATAAGCTGTACTATTTGATGTCCTACAATGATTTGGATAACTTATATTTTACATTTGAAATATCTGTCTTAAGTTTAGGATTCAAAGAAAACCTTTAGAAGGAGAATAGGGAAACATCTTTTATAATTCTTGGAAGCAGAAATTTAAATGAAATCAATAAATAGAATATTTTCTCTTTTAAATGATGATGTTTGGTGCATAGTTATCTTTTTGTGGAAAATTCTTTAATGTATAATGAGCTAATTTTTCTCTTTGATGTTATCCCTTTGATTGAACATGAAACTATAACTTTCTGTTCTTTGATTTTTCAAGGAGGCTGGGTATGGAGAGCAAGAAAAAGTCTCCCAGTTCCATTTAACATATCAGACACCAATGCCATTAAAATGTACTTGCCTCACTTTGCTTCCATATTCAAATGCCTCTATAGACCATAAAGAATGTGATACTCTTTGTTAAATCTTTGAAACTTTAACCATTGCCTTCTTCCCCACATTTGTTTCCACTTTCACATATCTCCATTTCCCATCTAGAACATAATTGACTCACTGCTTCTGTTCATCTTGAAAAGAACTGTGATATTTAAATCCACGCTCTTTTTTAAAAAAATCTTTAAATCAAATGCCTGGGAAAGTATAAGCAGTTCAGTACATTTCCAGCAACCTACCACCCACACTAAGTCAAATAAATATGAAAATAATAAATAAACTGTAAGATAGTCAATCAATTATTGCAAATATCTAACCTATCATTGGGCTTCCCTTGTAGCTCAGCTGGTAAAGAGTTGTCCTGCAATGCAGGAGACCTGGGTTCGATCCCTGGGTTGGGAAGGTCCCTGGAAGAGGGCATGACAACCCTCTCCAGTATTCTTGCCTAGAGAATCCCCATGAACAGAGGAGACTGGCGGGCTACAGTCCATGGGGTCTCAAAAAGTAGAACATGACTGAGCACCTAAGCACTCAACCCATCACTGGGCATTACCCTTTGATAGATGTGCTGCAGTAGGCGTCTGTCATGAAGAGAAGCAAAGTGATCAGCCAATGGTATTTCAGCCTGATTTCTTTATTGAGGTTATGTCCAGATTTATTGTGATACCATTGATTACTTCATAGCAATTAGTGCTAACATCATCTCATAACCAGAGTATTGACATGATCTGTTGGCCAAGGCTGTTACCATACTTCTCATGGAAGAGGTTTCCTCAATAATTTGGAATGTCAATGCACTTTACTCTGTTCCCCCAACAATTTTCAATGTCCAATCTAACGGTATTTATTTATTTAAAAATGCAACATGACAAGTGAGAAATTTCTGTGCTTTTTCTATTCTTGTTATACTTTTTCTTTTCCATGTAGCAGTAGGCACAGTTTTTTTATTCTTATCTCAGACAGGCAATGTACTGTAAATTAGAATCATTTCCAAAATGTTTCCAAGAAAGCCTACCTCATTACTTTGTTGCCATATTGCATATCATTCCTATAACGTTATTGTTTATTTTTACAATGAATTGTTACCTTTTTTCCTTTAGCATAAAAAGAGTTTGACATTAATTACAGTACATGTTCAGGGATAAACAGTGGTATAAAAGTGACTACAGGATAGTTCTATACATTCAGGCACAATGTGGAGTCTAAAACTCATAATAGTTCTTTGGACCAGACTTTTCAGTTTAGAAGAGAGAGCTGAAGCATTTGCTTCCAGAGTATTTGATAATGTGGTTTACAAATAGCAAAAAAAGTCACCAAACTCAAGTAGTATGAAAAGGAAATAAGATACTGATATCTCCCTAAAGTGTAAATGACAGATCCTAGAGTATATTTTTCACACGTGTATCTAACTATATTATGTTTTATAGTAAACAAATGGGTTGAAAATTTGAAAATTACCAAAAGAAAAATTTTATGTCATCATTCTGAAAAAAAAATCTTTGCCTCCAGCAAGTCTTTCTGTAAACCTTTTAGCCAGCTGCTTCATTACTCTTCTATGATGAATATCCTCATCTATAGAGAATTTGTGTGAGCTTTCAACAATAATCATGCCAATAACAATGAGGGTTTTTTTTTCCTCTGTTGCTGCAGCTGCACTAATGGAAAGATTGCCTCTAGCTGCCAGCTATGTGATGGTTATTGTTACAATGGAGGCACATGCCAGCTAGACCCAGAGACAAATGTACCTGTGTGTTTGTGAGTATTTTATAGTACTGTGGACATTTTATAATATGACTTTAGATGTGCATGGAATCTCTGCTCTATTGTTCTCCATTCTTGGGGTAACATACTTTAAATGAATGTTTCATGGACATCTCTGATCAAGTATTGTTCCTCATTGGTTCATGTACTACAGAACTTTCCCCTTCATTAATTTGCTATTGACTTCATAAGGAAGAGATCATTCACTCCTTAACATCATACCTATTTCAAAGATTCAGAGATCTTTGAACTTGGAAATGCCTGTAAAGATGCTTCTAATTTAATTGACCTTATTTAGATATCTGAAACCCAGACATAATCATATTTATAAATGCTTTGGTACTTAAGGCCACTCTTTTCCAAGTACATAAGGTGTCTTTTCAAAAGTATAGTATTATTTGATATTTGTGTCAGATTTAGAGTGTTGTATTATGTAAGCCTATTAAGCCCTTGTCTCTTTTGAAATACATTACATTGAATCTGGGTTTCTAACTCTTTGGAAAGTATTACAGATTCTCTACTCCTGAGAAAATCTGGAACTTAACAATTTTTTCTTTTCAAACACTTGATTATCCAGAGTGGAAAACTTGAAATAAGACTATTCAGCTTATGTGACTTCTATTTTGAATTTTATCACTGCTTAACCAGAAGGATGATGCCCACATAGGATTCACGTCTGCATTCTGTTCCCCTCATGGTCAGAGTAGATTGTGATGATTGTGTATGAGAAAGAAGTGAGCATACCTAAGAAAAACTGTGTTAACATGTTACTATTTATATCTCTGTATGAAATAAATTTGAAATATATTTGGAAAAAAGTCAGACACTTGATTTAGCTGTATTTTACTGAAATTCTGCAGATGCTCTGTGGGGTTTAAAAGTCAGCGCTGTGACCAGAAAGAGAACCCCTGTGATCACTACTGTCAGAATGAGGGGATTTGCACTTTAACTGCGTTTAATGAGCCGAGATGCAAGTAGGTTTAACCTTCCATTTACCACTAAGCTTTGTGTGACATCATTTCAGGCCACAGTCCGTTGGTTTAAATCATGAACATCCACATGCATTTCACAGTGTATACTTAATCTTGGGGTTCATCTGTGTCATACATACTTAACCTTTGCTTTGCTCATGTATGCACCACGGTCAGCTAGTGTCTAGAAAAATAATGGAGGGAATGAAAATACTTGTGGAACTGTCTCATAAAAATATGTTCACTAGGATAGTGGCTTTTAATTAGACAAGGACAGAGCAGATGTTTCTAGACTCTATTACTATACTAGATGCTATATTTGGAAAAGTGGCTTTTATTTAGTAACTTCTTTATTTCAAGTACTGATGACACATTGTTTTTGTTCTTAACAAATATATTCATTTCCTAATATTTCAGGGACCACATTTTGGGTAACTATGAACCTTTATAACAATGCAAGTTATTTTTGCACCTTGCATTGAGCTTTAGAGATGAACCAATTTGACATCCTCCTTAATAAATATCCTGTGTAAACAGAAGTCCTGATTGGCAACCCCCAATAATAGCATATGGCAGTGTCTCAGAGAAGAAGGCAAGGGCAACCCACTCCAGTACTCTTGCCTGGAAAATCCCATAGGTGGAAGAGCCAGGTAGGCTACAGTCCATGGGGTTGCAAAGAGTTGGACGTGACTGATTAACTTCACTTTCATGCATTGGAGAAGGAAATGGCAACCCACTCCCGTGTTCTTGCCTTGAGAATCCCAGGGATGGGGGAGCATGGTGTGCTGCCCTCTATGGGGTCGCACAGAGTTGGACACAACTGAAGTGATTTAGCAGCAGCAGCAACAGAGTACTTAGTGGTAGTTTTAAGGCACAATGGTATTAAATTTCAGATGTTTTTCATTTTCAAAACTCTATATTTTTTTTCATAGTCATCTGTTTTATTATTCAAGTAAATATTCTTTTTTACACAATAATTGAAAAAAATGGGAAGTGATTAAAATAATCATATAGGAAAATTTATTTTTCTTTTTCTGGAAGATATTTGAATGTGTTAAACAAATATTCATTCCTACATAAAATGCAATCAGAAATATCCCTTTAAATATTAGTCTATATAAACTTCCACGCAAAAAAGTTGATTCACTTTTTCATTCATACTCAGGTTTAGTGCCTTGTGCAACTGAAGACAGAGAGGAGATACCTTTTTAGTATTTCCTCTGTCCTGCCTCCACCTAAGTTCCTCCAGTTATTCAGCAAATATTGATAAGACCCTGGAAGTGTGCTAAATCTTAGACAAATGAAAGTGAATGAAATTTATACTGAACATCAAAGAGTTCACTAATTGGTGGTTTAGAAATTCATAAGAAACTAATTAACCTATGATAGTGTATGTGTGAACAGAAGAAAAAACAACAACAACAAAAAAGAAGGGCAGTGGAGTTTTAACAGGGCAAGCAGTTTGTTTAGAATGGGAGATGGGAATACATGGAAGGCTTTACAGAGAGGGCAACCTCCTGTTTTCCATGTAGTCCAGGTAGTTGAGTGAGATTGGGGAAAACATCCTGAAAATAAAAATTAACATAAACAGAGACAAGAATGTGAGACTTAGTGGCCTCTCTAGGGAACTGTGAGTGGATTAATACAGCTAGAATGAAAGGTAACTGTAGAACTGGGGAGGGGCTGAGGAGATAAAGCAGAAATATAAATTGTGCTAAGTTGCTCAATCCTGCCTGATTCTGTGGTCTGTAGACTGACTTTTGTGACCCTGTGGACTATAGCCGCTAGTCTCCCCTGTCCTTGAGATTTTCCAGGCAAGAATATTGGAGTGGGGTGCTGTTTCCTACTCCAGGGGATCCTCCTGACCCAGGAATCGAACCTGTATCTCCTTTGTCTCCTGCATCGACAGTCGGATTCTTTACCACTAGTGCATTGGAACCTGATTTTTGCCAAAGTTAGAGGATTCCATAGGATGCTGAAAAGAATGTGTAACCAAAGTGATCTGAGGCAGAGCAGAAGAGTTTGCTGTTAAAAGTGACTTAGTGGCATGTGGAGGAAAGCCCTGGATTTCAGCTGCAGGGATCCCACACCAAAAGGTTGGTGGTGGGAGTCAACATTTCAGGTGAAAAATGGTGGATGATAGTTCAGGAGTTAGTAAATCCAGGGAGATCCTTGGCCAAACATTGGTCTATATACTTACAGAACCTCATTTTAAGGACCCTCGCAATACCTGCTCTGGGGCCCAGTCTTTGTTTGTCTTGTCCCTTTCTCACAATTCTCAGGCAAAGTATACATGACCTTTCAGCACCCCTGCTCCATCAATAGGTCTCAGGAAATTACCTATCTAGCGAATGCCTCGTATCAGCACCAGAGTAAATATCTCTTGTGGGCATAATAGCCCATTTTAGTGTTCTCCTTTACTTTTCACTCTTACTATGTATCATCAAAGACACTAGACCTTTTAAGATATAATCAGCTTCTGATAAACTCAGCCAGGAAATATACGTTAATTGGAGAGATTCAGCACAAATACCTGATACACATTTGTGTATCTTCATTTCTATCTGCTTTGGACTTAATTGAAATTGTGTTTGTATTGTGATTTTCTACACTTTAAAATTTATTTTATGGTACAAGTAATGCTTACTGAATTCTTCAAATGACTTAAGCCATGAAAAGAAGCATAGAAGAGATGATATTCTGTTATTCATTCATTAATCCATTCACCAAACATGTATTGATAACCTATGATGAGTGAGACCCTGTGTATAATTAGAAGAAGAATTAATAACAGCTAAAACTGGCTTAGTAAACACCTCATTGGTTCTAAAGTCCATGCCCTGGTTAAAACTCTTATTCTGTACTGCTTTCTTTGTGCTGATTAACTCCAATAAGGTTTTTATTTTTGAAGAACATGAAATTCATTTTGGGTAGATGAATGGATTTTCAAAAGTTAAAATACCATTTGACAATTGTTGTAAAAGAAATATGACCAAAGGTTTGTGGGAAAACAGCTGAACAGAGATCAGTTAATGATGGCTAGTGGGGGAGAGAAAGGCTTAACAGATGAAGTGATATTTTAACAGTATTTTGAAAAACTGTTTAGTAATTTTATGGGGGAAAATGGCTGAAAACCTTTCTTGAAAGAGGAATAGCACAGTCAGAGAATAGGTCTGCAAATAAAAAGTGAAGGTTGTTGAGATTAGAACACAGCTATATGGTATAATGGGTAGGGGGAGAATACTAATGAGATGTTTGTGGGCCAGATTGTGAGGTATATTTTCTGCATGACAAAAGTGTGCATTTATAGGACAGAAGACTAGAGGACTAAGGATTGAATTCTAGGAGGCATCAGTGTTTTATACTGTGTTATGGAAGAATCAACAAATGTAAATGAGAAGAAATAGAGTGTGGAGAGAGCTTGTCAAAGAGTAGGTACCTCCAAGTCAAAGGAACAGAGTGTGTCCAGGAATATCAACTCCAGACACTTCAAAGAAGATAAGAATTCAATGTGATTTATTGAATTTTGCAAGTAGATGGTCATTATGAGAGGTGTTTTGCAAGTGCTATTTGGTTGAAAACAGACTATAAATGAGAAAGTGAACGGAAAGAGAGTAGAAAAAAATGTAGATTCCTTTCTGAATCCTTGACAGTGTATTAAATGAATGAAAAACACGGTAATTTCAAGGAGAAGTGGGATCTAGGGAAAAATATTTTTATGACAAAGAAAATGTAAATATTCAAGAAGATCATTCTTTCACTATTTATTAAAGCCAATTGTTAAGGAACTATGAAGAATAGATGATTCAGATTTTATACTCATTTTTCCTAGAGGTGAAATTTGTAGAATATGGAAAATTTCCTAGTTACACTGAAGTAATTTATAATTCATTTGGTACTAAAATAAATACACTGTCTGCACTCATATAAAAATTCTCATCTAAAACAATATTAAGCCCTCCAGACATCTTTCTAGTGGTGAGTTTCCTCATAAGGGGACATTTTTGGAAGTGCAGATTTTAGCTTCAGATTTCAATTGGTAGTGGTCGTATATCTTTAATGAAAAGCCACTATGTATTATTTCATTTAAAAGACTTTCCAGGAAACAGAAATTGCTTTAAGAGGTAAGATAGTAGTTTTATTGGTACTACATTATTATTATTATTTTGTAGAAGGAAAGCTTTTAATTGTACAGAAGTTATACTTTTCTGGAAAATCTATAAAGCATTCAGATCTATGAGGTTGACATTTTTTTATACATAGAAATTTTATTACCTTGTCTTTCAATTTAAGAAATAGATTTGTTCTTTGAAAGCCTTCATTTTTGTCTCTTAATGGCTATTTTCACTTATTACTATGTGTGAAGAAAAAGAAAACTTCCAAAGAAAAGCCTAGGAAAAAAATGAAAATCTAATGCTTTTTTTAAGGTTTATTTGGAGAGACTTTTGACATTAATTAAAGTATATATATCGAACAATGTTAAAGCCAAATTTAAAAAAAATGAATAGGTATTATTTTGCAAGCAATGTAAACAATTTTTTGCTGTGAGATGCAGAAATTATTAATTCTGTGAACTCAATAGCAAGTTAACTATGTCTTCCTTCTTCTTAAATTTATCCCTAGGATCAGACTTTTATTTATATTGGCTTGAAGTTATTCTTAAAGCATAGACCAGCCTCCACAGGACTATCTCCCAGCAACACCCACAGCACATTTCACCCTCTAATAGCTACCCTACTTCTATCACTGCAGACACAGGTACATATAACAACCTTGCCACATAGCCATGGGACCATTCCACACCTAAACGTCTTTGCTTACATAGCTCACACAAATGTCTCTCATGCCTTTTTCCACTTCAATCTTCTCATCTCATTGATCTCAAGTCAAGATTACTCTTTGTACATGAATAGTAAATATTAGTTGACTTAGACATAACAGTTTTTTTTTAAGAGAAAACTTAAATATCCAGGGTTCACTAGAAAAAGAAAGAAGTAATAGATATATATCATACATTACATATGTTGTATATTCATGTATATATACATGGAGAGAGAGACATTTATTATAGGAATTGACTAATCCAGTTATGGAGGCCAAGAATCCCAGGATCTACTGTCTGTAAGCTGGAGAACAGGGAAATCTGGTGGTATAAATAAGTCCAAATCTGAAGGCCTAAGAACCTGGGAATTGATAGTATACATCCAGTCCAAGTTCAAAGAACCAAATATCAGGAGCATGGATCTGCAAGAGCAGGAGATGATGGATGTCCCAGCTCAAACAGAGAAAGCAAACCTCCCCTTCTCCTGCCTTTTTGTTCTATTCAGACCCTCCAGCGGAGTTACAATTAAATATTTGTGTTTAATTTTTCTCTGTGATTTTATAATCTATTTCTTGACACTTTAATGTACCAGAGTATATCAGGGCATATATGTAGCTTACTGGTGCCTAAATTTTCCACCTATTTCTTATTATGAACACCTAGCTTAGGAGAGCCATAGTCTATAAGAAATAGAGTCCCAAGTGTCCATCCTTGATTTCTCCCCATCTTGCCTTTTAAATAACAAAAATACTGGTGATCTTTTTTTGCTATATTAATTCATCAACAAATTTGAATTAAACACTTACTATATCCCAGAATTGGATATGGATCAACAGACTGGTTCCAAATAGGAAAAGGAGTACGTCAAGGCTGTACATTGTCACCCTGCTATTTAACTTATATGCAGAGTATATCATGAGAAACGCTGGGCTGGAAGAAGCACAAGCTGGAATCAAGATTGCCAGGAGAAATATCAATAACCTCAGATATGTAGATGATACCACCCTTATGGCAGAATGTGAAGAGGAACTAAAAAGCCTCTTGATGAAAGTGAAAGAGGAGAGTGAAAAAGTTGGCTTAGAGCTCAACATTCAGAAACTAAGATCATGGCATCTGGTCCCATTACTTCATGGGAAATACATGGGGAAACAGTGGAAACAGTGTCAGACTTTATTTAGGGGGGCCCCCAAATCACTGCAGATGGTGATTGTAGCCATGAAATTATAAGACACTTATTCCTTGGAAGGAAAGTTATGACCAACCTAGATAGCATAATCAAAAGCAGAGACATTACTTTGCCAACAAAGGTCCATCTAGTCAAGGCTATGGTTTTTCCAGTGGTCATGTATGAATGTGAGAGTTGGACTATGAAGAAAGCTAAGCGCTGAATAATTGATGCTTTTGAACTGTGGTGTTGGTGAAGATACTTGAGAGTCCCTTGGACTGCAAGGAGATCCAACCACTCCATCCTAAAGGAGATCAGTCCTGGGTGTTCATTGGAAGGACTGATGCTAAAGCTGAAACTCTAATACTTTGGCCACTTCATGTGAAGAGTTGACTCATTGGAAAAGACCCTGATGCTGGGAGGGACTGAGGGCAGGAGGAGAAAGGGACAACAGAGGATGAGATGGCTGGATGGCATCACCGACTCGATAGACATGAGTTTGGGTAAAATCTGGGAGTTGGTGATGGACAGGGAGGCCTGGCGTGCTGCGATTCATGGGGTCACAAAGAGTAGACACGACTGAGCGACTGAACTGAACTGATATCCCAGAAAACAACCTAGGCACTGAAGGTTATATCAGTGAACAAAACAGACTACAATATTTGACTAGTGAAGCTGAAAGATGAATGATTACTATTATTGGTGGAACTTGGGAAATATTTACTTTCTAAAAATAAGTTTCTGTGTAATTCACATTCTTGTTCAAAAGAAAAAGAAAAAGCCAAGTTTAAAATCATTTTTTGTCAACCAAAAAGGGGGAACCAAAAAAGTCTAACTTTTATATTACACTGCCTTTGAAGTCATATCAGTTCAGGTGCACACTGTTTTGAAAATAATGGTATGGCAGAATTCCAAGACATTTCTCATAAAATATGTTATTGCTTTTTGCCCATAGGAGGACCAATTCTCCATGTGGTTAAAAACAATTTAGCACTGTTAGTTTTTATGTTTTACTTCTTCATTTCAAGCAGAAACTAAAAACAACCTGCTATGAGCATGAGCATTTTCTCCAATCTATTACTTGTTTCCCTTTGTTTCTGTTTGCTTGTTTTGGTTTGGTTAGATTTATTTGGGCATCATTTCTCTCTCTCTCTCTTTTTTTCTTGAGAAACAAGGTTTTCCATGCAATTATCTCCTTTATCTGATCATCTGCATGTGTGTGGTTACATTTTTCATATTATGATAGTCCATATTTTATGGTTAGAATTGAATTGACTTCTCATCTTTCTTTGGTCTTTGGACATGGAACATATTTCTTTGAAACTGACTTGGGAATGCTGCCTGTTCTACTTCCTGCCCCTCTAAATGTATATGTCTGTTTCTCTCTGGCAGATTGTAAATTTCTTCAAGTAAGAATTTGTATTTGAAGTATCTATTTGCTACACAGTTAGCATGCATTCTGTGTGTAATATGTGTTAACTAATGTTGCTAAAATATATTGTCCTAGTGCCTGTATTGTATTATGAGATCTGATAGCGTATGATATGAGCAACTTCCTATCATCATTGTAATACCACATCTTACTTCCTAGATACATTTTCAAAAACTGTAAGAGTCAGAAGAAAAGATTGATTCATGATGATTTTTGGTTCTCCTTTTCATCTCTATGATTTCTTCTAAAACTATTATACCACTGTTTATTATAACTCTGTTTTCTGAGTGTTCTAGAACTGAGGTTAAATATCTGTCTACAAAAGAAACCAAATAGGCCTAATTTACCTATCTTAACTTATTAGACCTTAATTGTACTCATTTTTGTTCTCTCTTCTCCTTGCTTTTTGTTTTTTGTTTTTACTCTAATATTTTCTCTCTGTCAAAAAAGGAAGAAAAAAAAGAAAAGAATGAAAGAGACGAAAGTAAGTTATAGCCCATGCCCTTCAAGGACTCTAATCTATTTGAGCAAAGAGATGAGGCAGGAAAGAATATGGCAGGGACTCTGGGGATGTGAGCAGTGTAAGATAAGTGGTGCTTCTGGAGGAGTGCTGGACAATGATGTTATACACTGAAACAATTCTGCGGCACATAGGCTGTCTAGCTAAAATTTGAAATGTGTTCATAAGCAGTAGAGGAACACTAAAAACATTTGACATACAAATTTTCTCAATCATGTGAGTATTTTCAAAAGGTTTTGATGACACAGTTGTTGTTCAGTTGCCCAGTTGTGTGCAACTCTTTGTGACCCCATGGAATGCAGCAAGCCAGGCCTCCCTGTCCTTCATTATCTCCTGGAGTTTGCTCAGACTCATGTCCATTGAGATGATAATGCTGTCCAACCATTTCATTTTGTCACCTTCTTCTCCTCTTGATGTTAGGTAATGACATGATACTCTGCTAGAATAAGAAGCAATGCATTTAAAATCCAGATTTTAAAATGAATCCCAATTTACAAAGGATAGGAAGACAATTATTTAATTAAAAACATGACATTTTAGAAGTGATTTGTTAGTAAACAGGGCACAAAAAAGAGCCAAGAGATAGAAGACCCTGTATCTCAAGACTGCAGTTTGTTTTGTTGGTTTCACTTTTCTTCTCTTTGACTCATTTGTCATCTTAATATGGAAATACTGATCGTATA
>SJYQ01000199.1:90312-101565 GCA_006410935.1 Redunca redunca | reverse complement strand
CTTGTTTCATTTTAAAAAGCAAAAAACAATTTTTAAGTTTTTGTAATCCAGATCTATGATTTTGAGGAGGGCTAATAGATGGTAATTGGGAAGTTGATATCACTACTAATACCATACAATGTACCTTTTTCAATTAAAAATGTTTCGCTCTAGAAAACTTTACTGTTACTTTTTTTGATGGGTATGTAAAAATCTTATAACTATAACAAAGGCTATACTTAAGTACTAGAGAGGAGGTGACTATTTTTATATTAAAAATATTTTCCAACGATTTAGACTATAAATTAAAGTGACTAACATAAATAGCTCAGTACATGTGCACTTTTGTTGCTGTTGTTGTTCAGTAACTTAAGATATGTCTAACTATTTGTGACCCCATGGACTGCAATAAATTATTTCCCAAGGTTTCCTCAAATTCATGACCATTGGGGAATGATGCTTTCTATTTCATTCTCTACCACCCTCTCCTTCTTTTGCCTTCAATCTTTCCCAGCATCAGGTTCTTTTCCCATGAGTTGGTTCTTCACATCAGGTGGCCAAGATATGGAGCTTCAGTTTAAAATCATGCTCCCCAAAATATTCAGGTTTATTTCCTTTACAATTGACTAGTTTCATCCAAAGGGCACTCAAGAGTCTTCCCTAGCAACACAATTCAAAAGCATCTATTCTACGGTGCTCAGCCTTCTTTTTGGTCCAGCTTTCACATACATACATCAGTTAAGTTCAGTTGTTCATTTGTGTCCAAATGTTTGCGATCCCATGGACTGCAGTACACCAAGCCTCCCTGTCCAGCAACAACACCTGGAGCCTACTCAAACTCATGTCCATCACATCAGTGATACCATACAACAATCTCATTCTCTGTTGTCCCCTTTTCCTCCTGCCTTCAGTCTTTCCCAGTATCAGGGTCTTTTCCAATGAGTCGGTTCTTCCCATCGGGTGGCCAAAGTATTGGAGTTTCAGCTTCAGCATCAACACTTCCAATGAATATTCAGGACTATTTTCCGTTAGGATTGACTGATTGGATCTTCCTGCAGTCCAAGGGACTCTCAAGAGTCTTCTCCAACACCACAGATCAAAAATATAAGTTCTTTGGCACTCAGCTTTCTTTATAGTCTAACTCTCACATCCATACATGACTACTGGAAAAAACCTAGCTTTGACTAGACGGACCTTTGTGGGAAAGTAATGTTTCTGCTTTTTAATATGCTGTCTAGGTTGGTCAAAACTTTTCTTCCAAGGAGTAAGCGTCTTTTAATTTCATGGCTGCAGACCCCGTTTGCAGTGATTTGGAGCCCAAAAAATAAAGTCTCTATCTGATTCCTTTGTTTCCCCATCTATTTGCCATGAAGTTGTGGGAATGGATACCATGATCTTAGTTTTCTGAATGATGAAATTTAAGCCAACTTTTTCACTCTCCTCTTTTTCTTTCATCAAGAGGCTCTAGTTCTTCTTCATTTTCTGCCCTAAGGGTGGTGTCATCTGCATATCTGAGGTTATTGATATTTCTCCCAGCAATCTTAATTCTAGCTTGTGCTTCATCCAGCCCAGCATTCCCCATTATGTACTCTGCATATAAGTTAAATAAGCAGGGTGACAATATACAGCCTTGATGTACTCCTTTCCCAATTTGGAACCAGTCTGTTGTTCCATGCCCAGTTCTAATTGTTGCTTCCTGACCTGCATACAGATTTCTCAAGAGGCAGGTCAGGTGGTCTGGTATTCCCATCTCTCTCAGAATTTTCCACAGTTTGTTGTGATCTACACAGTCAAAGCTTTGGTGTAGTCACTAAAGCAAAAGTAGATATTTTACTGGAACTCTCTTGCTTTTTCAATGATCCAATGGATGTTGGCAATTTGATCTTTCATTTAGTTCTGCTGCCTTTTCCAAATCCAGCTTGAACATCTGGAAGTTCATGGTTCATGGACTGTTGAAGCCTGGCTGTGAGAATATTGAGCATTCCTAACATGTAAGATGAGTGCAATTGTGCAGTAGTTTAAGCATTCTCTGGCATTGCCTTTCTTTGGGATCGGAATGAACTCTGACTTTTTCCAGTCCTTTGGCCACTGCTGAGTTTTCCAAATTTGCTGGCATATTGAGTGCAGCACTTTTACAGCATCACCTTTTAGGATCTGAAGTAGCTCAAGTGGAATTCCATCACTGCCACTAGCTTTGTTTGTGGTGGTGCTTCCTAAGGCCCACTTGACTTCACATTCCAGGATGTCTAGCTCTAGTTAAGTGATCACACCATCCTGGTTATCTGGGTCATTAAGATCTTTTTTGCATATTTCTTCTGTGTATTCTTGCCACCTCTTCTTAATACCTTCTGCTTCTGTTAGGTCCAAACATTTTTGTCCTTTATTTTGCTCAGCTTTGCATGAAATATTCCCTTGATATCCTTAATTTTCTTGAAGAGATATCTAGTCTTTTCCATTCTTTTGTTTTCCTCTCTTTCTTTGCATTGCTCACTGAGGAAGGCTTTCTTATCTCTCCTTGCTATTCTTTGGAACTCTGCATTCAAATGGATATATCCATCTTTTTCTCCTTTGCCTTTCACTCTCTTCTTTCTCAGCTATTTGTAAGTCCTCCTCTGACAACCATTTTGCCTTTTTGCATTTCTTTTTCTTGGGGATGGTCTTGATCCCTGTCTCCTGTACAATGTAACAAACCTCCTTCCATAGTTCTTTAGGCACTCTATCAAATCTAATACCTTGAATCTATTTGTTACTTCCACTGTATAATCATAAGGGATTTGATTTAGGTCATACCTTAATGGTCTGGTGGTTTTCCCTACTTCCTTCAATTTAAGTCTGAATTAGGCAATAAGGAGTTCTTTATTTGAGCCACAGTCAGGTCCCAGTATTGTTTTTGCTGACTGTAAAGAACTTCTGCATCTTTGGCTGCAAAGTATATGATCAATCTGATTTCAGTACTGACCATCTGATGATATCCATGTATAGAGTCTTTTCTTGTGTTGTTGGAAGAGGGTGTTTGCTATGACCAGTGTGTTCTCTTAGCAAAACTCTGTTACCCTTTGATCTGCTCTGTTTTGTACTCCAAGGCCAAATTTGCCTGTTACTCCAGGTAGCTCTTGACTTCCTACAGTTGCATTCCAGTCCACTAAATTGAAGTGGACCACTTTTGGGGGTGTTAGCTCTAGAAGATCTGATCGGTCTTCATAGTACTGTTCAACCTCAGCTTCTTCAGCATTACTGTTGGGGGCATACACTTGGATTACTATGATATTGAATGGTTTGCCTTGGAAACGAACAGAGATCATTCTGTCTTTTGAGATTGCATCCAAGTACTGCATTTTGGACTCTGTTGTTGACTATGATGGTTACTCCATTTCTTCTAAGGGATTCTTGCCCACAGTAGTAGATATAATGGTCATCTGAGTTAAATTCCACATTCCAGTCCATTTTAGTTCACTGATTCCTAAAACGATGTCATTGTTCACTCTTGCCATCTTTGGTTTGATTACTTCCAATTTGCCTTGATTCATGTACCTAATGTTCCAGGTTCCTATGCAATATTGCTCTTTACAGCATCAGACTTTACTTCCATCACCCATCACATCCATAACTGGGTGTTGTTTTACCTTTGGCTCTGTCTCTTCATTCTTTCTGGAGCTATTTCTCTTCTCTAGTAATGTATCAGGCACCACTGACCTGCAGAGTTCATCTATCACTGTCATTCCTTTTTGCATTTTCATCCTGTTCATGGGGTTTTCAAGGCAAGGATACTGAAGTGGTTTACCATTCCCTTCTCCAGTGGACCATGTTTTGTGAGAACTGTCCACCATTAACCATCCATCTTGGGTGGCTCTACATGGCATGGCTCATGGTTTCACTGACCTAGACAAGGCTGTGGTCCATGTGATCAGTTTGGTTAGTTTTCTGTGATATGTGGTTTTCATTCTGTCTGCCCTCTGATGGATAAGGATAAGAGGCTTATGAAAGCTTCCTGATGGGAGATACTGACTGAGGGGGAAACTGGGTCTTGTTCTGATGGGCAGGGCCACGCTCAATAAATCTTTAAACCATTCTTCTGTTGACGGGAGGGGCTGTGTTCCAGCCCTGTTGTTTGGCCTGAGGCCAAACTATGGTGGAGGTAATGAAGACAATGGGGACCTCCTTCAAAAGACCCCATGCGTGCAGTGCTGCATGCACTGCCTCCAACCCTGAAGCAGGCCACCTCCAACCCACACCTCCGCCGGAGACTCCTGGACACTCATGGGCATGTCTGGGTCAGTTTCTTATGGGGCCACTGCTCCTTTCTCCTGGGTCCTGGTGCCCACAAGGTTTTGTCTGTGGCCTCTAAGAGTCTATTTCCCCAGTCCTGTGTGAGTTTTGGTGGTTCTATGGTGCAGTTAATGGCGACTTCCTCCCAAAGGACTTTTGCCATACCCCGGTCTGCTGCGCCCAGAGCCCCTGCAGCAGGCCACTGATGACCTGTACCTCACAGGAGACACTCAGACACTGTTCTGGCTCAGTCTCTGTGGGTTGGGTGTGCATTTTGTGCCCTTCCCAGGTCTGAGCAGCTCAGGTGGCCAGGTCCTTGGCAAGTGCACTGTCCCAGGTGGGCCATGCATCTTAATCACCTCCCTGGTCCTGGCCACTTAGTTTCCTGGGTGCACTGCAAGAGCACCAATTCATTTGTGCCGTATGTCTCCTCTGGAGAGCTGATCTCAGGCTGTGACCCTCCTGACAGATGTCAACCATCCAGGATATCAGGAAGACATACATAACTACTGGAAAAAAACATAGTTTTGACTCTATAGACCTTTGTCAGCCAAGTGATGTCTCTGCTGTTCAATGTGCTGTCTAGATTTGTCATAACTTTCCTTCCAAGGAGCAAGTGTCTGTTCAATGCGCTGTCTAGATTTGTCATAACTTTCCTTCCAAGGAGCAAGTGTCTGTTAATTTCATGGCCGCAGTCACTGTCTGCAGTAATTTTGAAGCCCAAGAAAATAAAATCTGTCACTGCTTCAACTTTTCCTTTTCTATTTCCATGAAGTCATGGGACCAGGACTAGATGCCATTATCTTATTTTCTTAATGTTGAGTTTCAAGCCAACTTTTTCACTTTCCTCTTTCACCCTCATCAAGAGGCTCTTAGTTCCTCCTCACTTTCTCCCATTAGAGTGCTATTATCTGCATATCTGAGGTTGTTTGGTATTGCTCCCAGCAATCTTTATTCTAGCTTGTGATTCAGCTCATCCAGTGTTTCACATGATGTATTCTGCCTGTAAGTTAAATAAGCTGCAGGACAATATACAGCCTTGTCATACACCCTTCCTAATTTTGAACCAGTGAGTTGTTCCATGTCCAGTTCTAACTGGCATTTCTTGACTCACATACAGGTTTCTCAAGAGACAAGTACGGTGGCTGGGTACTCCCATCTCTTTAAAAATTTTCCACTGTTTGTTGTGATCCACAGAGTCAAAGGCTGTAGCATAATCTATGGAGCAGAAGTAGATTATTTTATTGGAATTCCCTTGCTTTCTCTATGATCCAGCAAATGCTGGCAATTTGATCTATGGTTTCTCTGTCTCTTCAAAGCCCATCTTGTACATCTGGAGGTTCACATATTGTTGAATTCTTGCTGAAAGGATTTTGAGTATAACCTTGCTAGCATGTGAAGTGAGCACAATTTTCCTGTAATGTGAACATTCTTTGGCACTGTCCTTCTTTGGGATTGAAATAAAAACTGATCTTTTTCAGCCCTGTGGCCACTGATGAGTTTTCCAAATTTGCTCATATATCAAGTGCAGCAGCATCTTTAAGATTTTAAATAGCTCAGCTGGAATTCCATCATCTCCACAAGCTTTGTTCATAGCAATGCTTTCTAAGGCCATTTGACTTTACACTCCAGGATGTCCAGCTCTATGTGGGTGACCACACCATCATGGTTATCCAGGTCATTAAGACATTTTTTGTATAGTTATTCTGTGTGTTCTTGTCACTTTTTCTTAATTTATTCTTCTTCTATTAGGTCCTCTGGAGAAGGAAATGGCAACCCACTCCAGTATTCTTGCCTGGAAAATCCCATGGACTGAGGAACCTGGTAGACTACAGTCCATGGGGTCGCAGTGTCCTTTCCACTTTGGCCCAGAACCTCATTATTTTTGGAACTGCTAGTAATTTCCCTTCACTCTTCTCCAGTATCATATTGGACACCTTCTGACCTGGGGAGACTCATCTTTCAGTGTCATACCTTTTTGCATTTTCATACTGGTCATGGGTTCTCCTGACAAGCATACTAGAGTGGTTTGCCATTTCCTCCTCCAGTGGGCCATGTTTGGTCAGAACTCTTCACTATGACCTTCCATCTTGGGTAGCCCTGCATGAAAAGGCTCATAGCTTCATTGAGTTACCAAAATCTCATTCACCATGACAAGGCTGTGATCCATGAAGGGAACATGTGCTCTCCAACTGAAAATAAATATTTTCTAGAGAATCAGAGCTATATATTTCACTTATAAACACATTCACATTCTCAAAACTTTGCATTAATTTTTTCTGGTATCCTTATCATTGCCCCAAATTTGTGTAGGGTTAATTGTCACCCTGCTTATTTAGCTTATATGCAGAGTACATCATGAGAAACGCTGGGCTGGAAGAAGCATAGGCTGTAATCAAGATTTCTGGGAGAAATATCAATAACCTCAGATATGCAGATGACACCACCCTTATGGCAGAAAGTGAAGAAGAACTAAAGAGCCACTTGATGAAAGTGAAAGAGGAGAGTGAAAAAGTTGGCTTAAAGCTCAACATTCAGAAAACTAAGATCATGGCATCCAGTCCCATCACTTCATGGCAAATAGATGGGGAAACAGTGGAAACAGTGTCAGACTTTATTTGGGGGGCTCCAAAATCACTGCAGATGGTGACTGCAGCCATGAAATTAAAAGACGCTTACTCCTTGGAAGGAAAGTTATGACCAACCTGGACAGAATATTCAAAATCAGAGACATTACTTTGCCAATAAAGGTCCGTCTAGTCAAGCTATGGTTTTTCCAGTGGTCATGTATGGATGTGAGAGTTGGACTGTGAAGAAAGCTGAACGCTGAAGAATTGATGCTTTTGAACTGTAGTGCTGGAGAAGACTTTTGAGAGTCCCTTGGACTGCAAGGAGATCCAACCAGTCCATTCTAAAGGAGATCAGTCCTGGGTGTTCTTTGGAAGGAATGATGCTAAAGCTGAAACTCCAATACTTCGGCCACCTCATGCGAAGAATTGACTCATTGGAAAAGACTCTGATGCTGGGAGGGATTGGGGACAGGAGGAGAAGGGGACGACAGAGGATGAGATGGCTGGATGGCATGACCAACTCGATGGACATGAGTTTGGGTGAACTCTGGGAGTTGGTGATGGAGAGGGAAGCCGGGTGTGCTGCAATTCATGGGGTCGCAAAGAATTGGACATGACTGAGCGAGTGAACTGAACTGAATATGCCTTGAACAATACTTAATGACCGCAGATGAATATGCCAGATATCCCCACCATAATTTGTTTCAGATTTTACCATGTTGCACCACAGAAACCCTAAGAACTATGAAGGGTATTCATTAAGTTTAAAAAAAAAATTGTTTACTCTTATTTGGTGCTAAAACATAAAATATTCAAGTGGCAAATTACTTTATCTACACTAAGCATAGAGATTTTCATCCTCATCGCACCACCCCTGCAACCTCTCCTCCCGTAGTGACTTTTAATCCAATTTTGGGATTGGTTATTTATTTTGGCATCGTGTAGATATGACTTTCCACTGGCATTACAGGATACATTGTTTTTCTTCCCACCTTTAGTTACAGAGTTATAACCATTGTTTCCAATATAATATCCTATATGTATGTCTTCAATTATATCCGCCCTCGGGTTAGCCAGAGACCAGAGGCGGCACCGCGGGATGGGTCAGTCAGAGACAAACGCAAGACCCAGCACACAGGCCCCAAGTGGGTGGCTCCGCGGCAAGGGCCGAATCGGCCGCTAGGTGGCAGTCCAAAGGCCCAGAGTCCTGCGCTCATCCAGAAGCTCAAAGTCCTCAGCGACAGACACCAAAGACCCTGTTAGCAAACACCTTACTGCTTAATACTAAAATTTTGGCTGGTCCTTTTCATTTTTTGGTGCAAATAGAAATCATCTATTCACTCTATAAAAAACACACATTGTGCCTTCCAGATATGCTTTTAAGAAATTTTCATGTAGAATATCTAGATGGTAAAAGTTTTCCTTTACTAGAAATTCTGTTCTTTCTTTAATATTTATTGAATCACAATTTTACACTTCAGTGGCCATTTCTGCTCAAGTGGCATGCACAGAATTTTATGTTCAAACATTTCTAACTTAAGACTAGCCATTCTTGACAAACTTCCTTTTATGGATAATTTATTGGCAAACTAGATTTTATCTTTTCTATTTCTCCTTATTTCTTAAAATAAATCACTTTAAATAATCCACTTTGTTAATTTTTATTTCTTTCATAGCCATTTCTTCAACTGAAATTCCTCATTAATTTTTACTTTTCCTAAAATAATTGTTGGTCAGAATTTATTAAATATCTCATTATTATTTTACTCCATTACATTATCCCTTCTCAGAAATCAAAAATTCTNAAAAAAAAAAAGAAATTGTTATATTTCAAATGAATGAAATATAGAGTAAATTGTTATGGAAGATCAAAATCACATCAAGTGATATATAGATGAATTTATAATTGATGAATCTTGGATCTTACATAGTTATTTTGGAGCCAATGCAACAATGTGAAGTTGGTATTAGGAAGAATATTAACACTGTTCAATAACATGTCCCTCCCTGTCACTGCCAGAAAGAGACATTACTAACCACAGTAGTGAGCCAATGTGGTGATTCTAACAATTTTACTACTCAAAAAATGCATTGATTCTCTTTTTGTTCAGATAATATTTCTACTTTCTTATTAAGGGACCGATACTTTCTTGGCAGGAAAGAGTAAGGAACAGCATTTTTCCTACTTCTGTGTTAGAATTAGAAGGATCATGAAAACTCCATATGTTATTTCTACTGTTTATTAGCTATGATTTTTCAGGAAAATCATTTGAACACACTTCTTCATTACATAAGATGAATAATTAAAACTCATGGCTTATTATATAAGCTGAACAAGGATATTTTTCATATGAAAATACTTATCCTAGGGCCTGACACAAAGTTTAGCAAATATTAATTGAACTTTATTCAAATTTTACATCAAAGGAAGGATGGGAAATTTTTGAAGCATTTTAAAAACTATAAATCTTTATGTATATATGAAATAATATTATCTCAGAATACTATAGAACAATAATGGATGAAAAATGTTTAAAAGTCAAGTTAACAAACTGGTCAATTAATAAAGAAGAATCCTTTCCAAATGTAGTAAAACATTTTACATTTTACACCATTACTGTCTGCAGGAAGAGGGGACATAAAAGGTGCTGGGGTCTATAGAGTGCACATGCAGTCATGTTTGTGCACCGAAAGAATGAAATTTACAGAATTAATCAGAAAAACATTTGCAAGTGACTTTTAATTTTTGAATTTTTACCACTGTATGAAAGTATTGTTTTATAAATATGATGCACAAATGTAATCATAGTTTTAATTTTTATTGAATGAGATTTGTGGAGCACCAAAACATGCATGGCAATATGCACAAGTTTTCTAAGGCTTCTTTAATCTCTTTGTGTCATATTTTTTTCCCTATGTGTAGAAAGAAAAGGGTATATTAAAAGATTTTTCTTTCTGAATGTCTCCATCATCATGGTTAATAATGGCAGCCTAGCATATAAGAGGAGAAATTCAATTTCAAATTACTTTAAGGTTCAGCTTTGAATTTCACTTTGGTCAGAAGTCACGTGACCTTTAAATTTAATGAAAAGAGGAAGAAGATATTAATCTCATTGTTTTATTTTGAAGTCCTCCCAAAGTAGGTGACTCTAGACCACATTTCCACAAAATGACATGAATAGTCCATATATTGATCACTGTTACAGTGAAAGACAATACCTAAGATTTTAATATACCTTCAGTATTTTATATCTTATTTCAATTATTTTTATAAAATCACTCTACTACTTCAGAGCTCTTATTATTTTGAACAGTTTAACTATTATATTGATGTTTTATTGTAAAAGCTGTTCTTTT
Source organism: Redunca redunca (assembly GCA_006410935.1). Lineage (NCBI taxonomy): Eukaryota > Metazoa > Chordata > Mammalia > Artiodactyla > Bovidae > Redunca > Redunca redunca. The sequence continues at coordinate 91,393 of SJYQ01000199.1, read as the reverse complement.
TTAAAGATTATATTTCCCTTATATATGCAAAATTTATTTTGATAGCCTGAAAATATTTATTGTGTATAATATAGTAATAGATACTACATTATAGCCTTTACACAAAGGCAAAATTCTCCTTATTATAGAAAATTACAGTTGAAATTAGAATGTTGTAAGTATACAATTAGGGGCTTCCTAGGTACCTCAGTGATAAAGAATCCACCTGGCCATGCAAGAGATTTGGGTTTTATCTCTGGGTTGGGAAGACCCCTTGGAGAAGTAAACCCACTCCAGAATTCTTGCCTGGGAAATCCCATAGACAGAATAACCTGGTGAGCATGGTCCATGGGGTTGCAAAAGCCAGACAGGACTTAGTGACTTAACGACAGACTGTATCTGGAGAATCCCTTGGACAGAGGAGCATGGCAGGCTATGATCCATAGGATCCCAAAGAGTTAGACACAACTGAAGCAACTTAGCACTATACAATAATTGCACACACTGTTAAAGAACACAGTAAGTTAACTGTTCACGCATTTCATATACTAGCATTCAGATAAGAATTAGTTATCCAAGACAAGAATCCACTCAGTTACTTTCAGATTGTTAAAAACTTCTATCATTTAACTTTTTGAACAGTCTTGCTGGGCATGCATATTATTATTCCTATCCTATTTTTTTTTAATGATTGAACGGTATTTGATATAAGAACAAATATTTCCTAGAATGTGATTTGTGAATTACTTGCATCAGGCTCAATTTGTTAAAATGCAGATTTCTGGCCACAACTCCAAGCTGCTTAATGAAAAGCTCTGGTATATGGGCCTCCAGAATTTCAACTTTCATTTTTCACTTTGATAATCATTAGTCTAACATGTAACATAGAGGAAAGAATCAGATTAGGGTAACGACATAACAATAAACAGTCTTTCTTTTTAATGTCACTGGCCTTGGAGAGAAGGGGAGAAATCAAAAAGACTGTTAAATCAATATCCCTATACCAGGCAGCTACTGACTTTAAAAAACTGTGAACGGAGTATCTTCATACTATATTGTGAAAGGGATAAATGATTGTTCAAATAAATAAGAATCTTTCTGA
>SJYQ01000199.1:34894-67815 GCA_006410935.1 Redunca redunca | reverse complement strand
TTTTTTTTTTTGATACAGAGAATCGCCTACGGTTCTTAGATTAAATTTTCTTTAAATCTTTATATTTTTATTTACCACAGAAAATAATGTCAATATTTTATCTTTTTTTCTCCATTTATTTTTGAAGAGATTTTCAAGTTTCTGGCTTGGATTCCTGAGTTACTTTTTTCCCTACAGACTCAATCTGTTCTTCACACATTCACATGTGTGCGTGCATGCATGCATGGGCCTCAGGGATCGGTCCTTACTTACCTTGCTCAACTTCCATTTTAATTTAGATTTTTATTGTTCCTGTTTAGTGTATTTTCTTCTCATGGTTTTCCACTGAAGTACCACAGTATCTGTTTCCTGTTTCCTACTCATGATATCAACTAACTTTTCAAAGTTTTTGTTTTGCAACAACCTATTAATCTAGAAAATGATGTTTTTGCATCCTTGTCCTATGGAATTTTTAAAAGCATAATCCAAGGTGCTTTTTATTTTTTCTTTGCTATTCACTAAATTTTAATTATGGAGAAAACACTCTACTTCCAGTACTTCCCAGCAGACAGGGTACACAATATTTATTGTCCACTCTTGCCATCAATTTTATGCCTCTTAAGTATCTTTCTTAGGTCTGTAATTTCTGGTCTATTTCTCCATCATATATCCTAGAGGGTCTTTTCTAAGAATCAGTCTGATTAGTCTCATTCTCATATCAATATATCTTTCGCTGTTGTTGCTAAGATGTGTCAGACTCTTTTGTGAGCCCAGAGACAGTAGCCCACCAGACTTCTCTATCCATGGCATTCCCAGGCAAGAATACTGGAGTAGGTTGCCATCTCCCTTCTCCAGGGGATCTTCCTGACCTAGGGATTGAAACTGTATCTCCTGCATTGGCAGGTGGGTTTTTCACCATTGAGCCAACAGGGAAGTCCCAGTATACTTAATAAAACAAAAAAGTGCAGAAGCATGTCAATGCTCCTGTTTGCTATATTATGGGGATTCTTCCTGTAATCTACACCCAGCTGCAGTTCCAAATACCTGGTCCTATGTTGTGATACAAATTTCCATGAATTCATTAGGAGGGCACCAGGCTTCGACAGTACTCCAGTACCCCTTCTCTTTCTTGAAAGCAGTGCTGCATTTCTGGCCTATTTTCTAGCAGCGTCACTCTTTGAAGTAATGTAGAAGCTTGGACAGGGGAAGTGCTCTGACCACCTCAAGAAGGATGGCTGTCCACTTCATTTTCTAACACAGATCTCAAGCCTTTCATCTTGATGCTGAGAATGGGGAAAACACTTTTCTAATTATTTTTATGCAGAGACAGTTTCACCAGAGAAATTATTGGTAGACTACCAATAGTTTTTGTTTTTTACATACCTCTATTTCAGCTAAAAACTCTCCATATCATACTGATTTATGAATATTTTTGGATATTCTGAAGTATTTTAGAGATGATTACAAATGACTGAGCCAAAGGCTTCTTGTCAGATGCCTTTTTAAACTGCTAGTGTCCTCAACTCTTAATCAATCTAGGTGTAATATCTGGGAATATCACTTCCTCTCTCCTGTCCACAGTCATGTCTCCAATGGTTTGAACTAATCCACATATAAGGGGCCTTATTTCTTTTCCCCAGATGTCATCCTTTAATGGTGCATTGAATGCATGTATGCTCAGTCATGTCTGATTCTTGTGACCCCATGTATTTTAGCCCGCCGGGCTCCTCTGTCTATGGGATGCTTCAGGCAAAAATACGGAGTAGGTAGCCTTTCCCTCCTCCAGGGGATCTTCCCAACCCAGGATTGAACCTTCCTCTCCTGCATTGCCAGGCAGATCTTTATTGCTGAGCCACTGGGGAAGTCCTAACATTAGACACCTCTTCCTACCACACAGCCTCACTTTTCACCTCTAATATAGCTTCTGCACTTAGCTTTGCAGGAGCACAGCCTTAGAACTTGGCTCAGCTCTGTTTAGTCTCTCTGTGGATTATTATTATTATTTGCTGCCTGAACAAATTACCATAGGGTTATTCCCTTAAGATAGCACACATATCATCTTACAATTTGGTAGGTCAGAAGTCCATGTTGGCTTGACTGGATTCACTGCTCTAGGTTTCACAAGGCTGGCATCAAGGTGTTGATGACCAGGGCTCATATCACAGGCTCTGAGAAGGAAGTGCTCCTGAGTTCCTGCAGGCTGAGTGCAGAATCCAGCTCTTTGTAGTTGTAGAACTGAGTTTCTAGTTACCTCAATGGCTGTCAGCTAGGTCCTTCCTTAGCTCCTAGAGGTATCTCTATGGTCCTAGAATGTGGGCCCCTGCATTCCAAAACCATAATTCCTATCTCCCTCATGCTTGCAATATCCCTGAGCTACTCTTCTATGGATCTGCTCTACCTCCAGCTAGAGAAATTTTGTATTTAAGGGCTAATGTGATTAGTTGGACCAACATGGATAATACCATATAGGATAATCTCCTTATTTTAAGGTCCATAACCTTAATTATATCTAAAAGTCCTTTTTGTCTGTAAGCTAATATATTCCTGGATTCCCAGGATTAAGTCAGAGATCTCTTAATGGTGACATTATTTGACCTGTGACACACTCTTGGCTTCTTCCCTGGCGCACCTCTGAGACAGTGCACAGCAACTAGCTCTAGATATCATTGCTAAATGTTTGATTCTCTTGTATTCTTCCCTGTTGGTCCAACATCTTCATGTACCACTCTTGAATGATCTCCTCGTATCACTGAAGTCTCAAAAAATTCATACTCAAGCTACGCACTTAATTGACCTTGATTATTTGTCTGAAGACAAATGATATGTGAGCAGACTGTGGGAAAGACAAGGACATCAACAGGAACCCAGCTGGCACTTAGCAATGTGAAATGTGGAGATGCCCATGGCTGTGCTGTGGGAAGGTGTTAATATACCAGGGAGCAACCATTAATCAATAAAAATAACCCAGTTTCACCTCTTAGTTAATTTATGCTTCATTCTTCCTGTCTTTTTTGAAGGTCTCTGAGAAACAAGCCCAAGTTTCCCATAGCAGTGATCAATTTTATAACACTTATTTGTATGGCTTTTCTACTATTCCCAGTTTCCTGTACCTATTCTCAAAATCACTGCCCAATATAAGTTGCTTGCGTAAAGCCCATGCCTTAGGCTTTGGGAAATAAAAAGTGACCTTTCAAAGTAAAATGTCAGGAAATAATTCTAAAGCAGATTCACCTACCAGCCAGATATACTAAGGGCTCCATCGCTAAGGATAAGCGAGGTAATGATTATCCTGACATGCAATAACATGACAGGTTTTAAGTCTCACTGGTGCTAACTGTGATGAGTTACAGGTAGAAGGTATAGCACAGGCTTACCCCAGTAGCCCTGGACAATATAAAGACAATAATAACTATAAGGATTATACTGTTGGCTAATTTGTCTTAAAAAGACAGTAATAGAATCAGATTAGCCAACAATCAACTCAAAGCCCCCTGCTGTAGGTAAGAGGGCCAAATTAGAGGCAGTTAAAGGGATCACTACCTCCTAAAGCTTAAGGAAGATTACATTGAAAATTACACCTGGATTTCATTTTGCAGAGCAACTTTGGAAGGTGATATTTGGGTGGAGAAGTGTGAAAATGTCAAACCTCCAAGTTGTTCTGAATCATCCAGACCAAGAGATGAGCACCTGCCCATCTGCTAAAGGAAAACAGCCCACCTTTGCCTGGAGGCTCCCGAAGACCTCACCTGAAACAGATGTCTTGGGAGGTCATCCTTGTTCTCCCCACAGATTGCTCCCATCTCATTGTCTTTATAACTGTAGCCAGCTTCAACCAGCTCCCGCAGGGAAACAGTCCCTGCTCCAGGAGAAAGTGGAAGACCTAGTTATTAAGAAAGGGAATGCATTCAAAAGTAGATCATGATGTTGAATCAGCTGAGAAGAATATGAAGGGAGAATGTAGCATCATGGTAAGAGCATCTGGATGCACAGTCCTAATTAGCGCTGTGCCTGTGAGTGCTTAGTCGCTTCAGCTGCGTCCGACCCTTTCAACCCTACGGATTGTATCTCACCTGGCTCCTCTGTCCACTGGGTTCTCCAGGCAACAATACTGGTGTGGGTTGCCATGCCATCCTCCAGGGGTTTTTCCCAGTCCAGGGACTGAACCCACATCTCTTATGTCTCCTGCATTCGCAGACAGGAACTTTACTACCTGGGAAGCCCTGTGTGCATGTGCATGCATGCCTGTTCAGTCACTTCAGTCGTATCCAAATCTAAATCATGGAGGAAATGATTGTTGTTGCTGTTCAGTCACTCCATCACGTCCAACTCTTTGTGACCCCATGGACGACAGGCCTTCCTGTCCTACACCATATCATGGAATTTGCTCAAACTCATATCCATCGAGTTGGTGATGCCATGCAACCATCTCATCCTCTGGCATCCCCTTCTCCTCCTGCCTTCAATCTTTCTCAGAATCAGGGTCTTTTCTAATCAGTTGGCTCTTCATATCAGGTGGCCAAAGGACTGGAGTTTCAGCTTCAGCATCAGTCCTTCCAGTGAAAATTCAGGTTTGATTTCCTTTAAGATTGACCGGTTTGATCTTCTTGTAATCCAGGGACTCTCTAAGAGTGTTCTCCAACAACACAGTCCGAAAACATCAGTTCTTTGGCGCTCAGCCTTTTCCAATTCTCACATCCATACATGACTACTGGAAAAACCATAGCTTTCACTAGATGGACATTTGTTGGCAAAGTAACGTCTCTGCTTTTTTAACACTCTGTCTAGGTTTGTCATGGCTTTTCTTCCAAGAAGCAAATGTCTTTTAATTTCATGGCTGCAGTCACCATCTGCAGTGATTTTGGAGACCAAGAAAATAGTCTCTCACTGTTTCCACTGCTTCCTCATTTATTTGCCATGAAGTGATGGGACCAGATGCCATGATCTTTGTCTTTTGAATATTGAGTTTTAAGCCAGCTTTTTCATCTTCATCATGACTCGCTTTAGTTCCTCATCTCTTTCTGCCATATGGCTGGTGCCATCTGCATATCTGAGGTTATTGATATTTCTTCTGGCAATTTTAATTCCAGCTTGTCCTTCATTCAGTCTGGAATTAGCATGTTATACTCTGCATATAAGTTAAATAAGCATAATGACAATATACAGCTCCTTTCCCAATTTTTAACCAGTCCATTGTTCCATGTCCAATTCTAACTGTTGCTTTTCTCAGGAGACAGGCAAGGTGGTCTGGTATCCCATTTCTTTAAGAATTTCCCACAGTTTGTTGTGATCCACACAGTAAAAAGGCTTTAGTGTAGTCAATGAAGCAGAAGCAAGAAATGATGGCCCTTAATAATGGATGGTCCTTAATAAATGAAACAGGGAGGCTGGAACTGTCTTAATAGAGTACTTGAAGTCAGAAGGCTCAAGGAGGTAGGTGGGAATGTAACAGCAATATACTACATGTCAGCACCTAATGTATGGATCAATCACTTTTTCTGGAAAATCCAAGAGAACACTCTCTTCACAAAGGTTAATAAAAGATTCTCTGGTGGAGGGAAATTTAAAAACTTTGGTGGGCTGGGTTTGATAGTAGGAGATATTTTGTAAAACTGGGCTCTCTAGTGTCAGTGGGGTAATAGGATTTCAGAATGAAAGTGGCAGCACTTATCTAAAAGAGGGAAGGCAGAAATATTTATTGCCATGAACAGCAAGTTTGAAATGGCAACCTGGGTGCCGTGGGTCTGTGGCAATGGTGATAGGCCATAGATTTTTTTGGTAGCAAAATAGATGAGCAGCCAACAAGAGTGTTACTTGATGATACAACCAAAGAAATTTAGAGCTGGCTTGTAGAGATTTACATCCTCTACAACAATGGACAAAAATCATGATTCCTGAGATATGGTTTCCTAAATCTAAGCCAGTTCATAGACCCTGAACCCAATAATTGAAAGTGAAACCAAACACCCTTGAGGAAGGATAAATATTCCTTCAATCTGTCTCCAAATGGTGCTGTGCCAATTACCGGACTCAAACTCACACTGGAAAAAGGACATAGTCAGAAATTTTGAATGTTGTTGGATATCGTATCCAAACTGATGAGAATAAGAGGTACCATAAAAATTATCATGCTCCTTGTTTAGAGGGAGCCTGTGGAGGTCAAGTAATGAGTAAAGTTCTGGTCCAGGTTTATCTAATAATGGATCTAGTACATTCAAGGATCTCCCCAGGAGCCATTTCCTGGCCCATCTATATGCAGTTGGGGTGCATTTTCTGAGCACCTGGCCAAACTCTGACATGCACATGCTGATTTGTGGAGGAACAGTGAGTTATGATAAAGATTGAATGTGGAAGCTCCTGAAACTGCTTTATCTTCAAGTTAAAAGAGTAAAACAGAAGCAGGAATGTGTTCCCTGAAGAATTTCAAAGATTACGGCCCCAATTAAAGATCTAAAGCAGTGGTCCCTAAATTTTTTGGCACCAGGGACCAATTTTTCCAGGGACTGGATGGGATGGGGGCAGTTCTGGATGGTTCAAGAGCATTACATTTATATGTGCACTTTATTCCTCTTATTGTCACATAAGCTCCACCCAGATCATCAGGCATTAGATGCTGGAGGTTGGAGTCTCCTGATTTAAAGGATATGGTGGTGCTCGTTCCCATCTTAAGCCGTTAGTCAAAAATAAATAAATGAGTGAATCTATTTGGTAGATGACAATGGACTACTATAAACTTAAATAAGTTGCAGCCCAACTACATCCTTTGCCAGATATGATATCTTTGCAGGGATATGTTAATACAGACTATGACACTGGGTGTGCACCTACTGACCTGGAGCTTTCGTGCTGTCACCTCTGACTCTGCAAAGCTATGGGCTGCAGCGCACTAGGTTCCTCTGCCCCTGGGATTTTCCCAGCAAAAATACTAGAGTCTGTTGCCATTTCCTCCTCCAGGGAATCTTCCCAACCAAGGAACTGAATCCGAGGTCTCCGGGTCTCTTGAATTGCCGGCACATTCTTTACTGATGAGTCATCAGAGAAGCCCCTATGCTGATCTGGTAGATGCATTTTTTTTTTTCTTTTCTCAATTCCCACTAGAAGAAGTTTCAAACTTTGTCTTTTATGCATGAAGAACAATACACATTCATTACTGACCTCAGAACTACGTTCACCCTTGTTCTTGATGTTCATCTTATATTTTGCCATGGCATGGGGAGGATCACTGTATGTTTAGCAAATAAAAACTTCATAGAATAATAAACTATTTATAGTTTTAGGAATTAAATTATTTGCAAGGCTGATGTTATTGTACACAAGTATTTTAGGAATGCTACAACTCTAGATATAAGGCAAAAATTAGAACTGAAATAGTTTTGCCTAATCATTTTCATTTTAAATAATTGAACACAAAGGTATATGAGATAGTCAAAACACTGCCTCCATTCTACATGCCATTTGTTTTCTGTAGAGTACTCAAATCTTGAATTATTTGCCCTTTTTTCAAAAATATAACTTCTGTTCAAATTTGATTAAGATATAATCATGCCTACAGAGTTCTGGCCTGCCTGCTTAGTGATTGTTAAAATGACAAACTTTATTTAGCTTAAAAACTGCAATAGAAAACACAAATCTTGTTGAATATTTATCTTACCATTGTTAGACCCTAAGGTCTCCGCCCAGGGCTTTGCCGTCGCAAAGATCACTGAGACGCAGATTCGATGCAAATAGCAAGAGGATTTATTAGGCCGACGCGCCGGGGTTCAATCTCCATTCGGGGAGACGAACCCCGAAGAGCTGTCATAGAGCAGTTTATAAGCACAAAAACCACAAACAGGTGCAGCTGGAGTGCAGCTTTTTGATTGGTGGTTAAATCTTAACCTTTTCAGTGATAGGTCTTAGTTATTGGCCCGAGACGATTTATTAGCTTACAATCATATTGTACAGCTATTTTTCAGAAAAGTTATTTCCTCGAGCTGTTCGAGACAATCACCTTCCCAGAACAACTCTTGGGGGGTCTCACTCCTAGGACGTAAGGCATGTTTTGTCCTGTACCTTAAATGAAAGGCCTGTCAGGATCAACAAAAGGCCCGAGGATGAATGCCTGTTTTTCTCCTAGGCCCCTGGTAATTTTTAACTTCTTGTTCTCTCACTTTCTATCGACTGACCACAGGACAAAGACAGGCCTTGATCAAAAACAAATTTTAGATTAGTTTCCACATTCCCACACCATCATTATTACTTCAGCATGATGCCTGCACATTTATTTAAATGCTTCTTTTTAGCCTATGTTAGAATGTAAAGTGAACTCTGAATCCCGTGCTTGTAAGTGGATGTATATAAATATTTGAAGTGAATGTTTTCAATGCACTTTGCAAGACAAGATCCTGACCCTTGATTCCCAATTAATTAGCACAAAGAAAGAAAATCCAGACAAACAGTCTCCTTATTTATTTGATAGCTAATTAAGATGCATACTTGATGGAAGTCACTTGACTCTCAATTATGATTAAGTATGCAAGGTTATCAGAATACTGCAAGCAGAAAGTGGAAAGTAATCTTGCTCTATTAGAGTGAACATATAATGGCTCTGAGTGGTAAGGAAAGGTTGCGTGTAGCATAGCTAGCTATGTTGTTCAGTGACTGAACACACAGGGCACCCACAATGAGGTCACCAGGGATCCGAGGATCCCATCAGCTGTAGCAGGCTCAAAGTTAGAATCTAGTGAACTGATAACATTGTTTGTGGACTGCATCAAATATCAACTAGAACAGTCTAAGTGTTAAAAAAAAATAGCTGTCAAGATTTGCCTGTTGCTCTAATGGTGTTGGGTTAATTTTGTCATAAAATTAATGAGGCACTTAAAATGAAGAGATTTATGATATCTTCGAGCACTTCTAATTGAGTTAAGCCAACAGAGCAGCTTAGGAGTCATACAACTCCAAGAAAAAATGATTAATAAGGAGCCCAAATTGTGTCCTCCCTTTTTGACTGAAATCTTCAATAGGTTATTAACATAATTACCTCATTTTTACTTCAATTATTGTCATTTTAAACCAGATGACTGTGTTTTTCATGAACAGCAAGCTAGATTGTTTCCTTAAATTAACCTATGAGCAAAAACTTTATTGAGTCTTAGAAGAAAAACTTTCTCTCTCCTCCTTCTCTCTTTCTCTCCTCCTTCTCTCTTTCTCTCCTCCTCCTCTCTCTCTCTCTCTATGCATATGTATATATACATGACATAGTCTCCTTACTTATTTAGTTCCTATTCTTTAGTGGGATATTTTATTTAACCTCACTAATTGAGTTCTCACTAGTTGAATTCTTAAAAGGCGTTCATGCATTAAGTCATATACTGGAGAGACATTGATAAAAAGCCTAACCTACAATGCTAAGTATCCTGCATATTTCAGTGGTATTATTATGACAGCCATGAAGAACAACAGGGCCACTATGTTCCCTCTGCTTTAGAGCTTTTTGGTGACAGCCTGAAGACTGTAACAAGCACTGGTTACATGCGGGTCACTTGTTACACACAAAATCACTTTCATGCAACTAGATTTTTGACATGCCAGTCTCCTGTTACAAACCTTTTGGCTGATGAGACATAGTTACTGCTGTGTCCAGTTCATGGATTGGCAAGAGGGAAGTGCCAAATTCAATTCATCTTCTTGTGAAGATTTCAACAAGAAGCTACATTTGGTTTTGTATAATTGAAACAACAGAAAAGTATCTGACAAGTGATATTTAATATTTAAGGAGATGTGTGCTCTGCATTTCAAAACCCTGCATGAAACGATGAAGAACTGTAGACTTTAGACCCTTATCATTGACAGGGCTATTAATTAAGTCGATAGAATCTGTTGACCATTAAGGACAAATCCCTTGCTTTCTCTATCATTTTGAATTACACATTCANAAAGATAACATGATTAATAGAATCTTTCCTAAAACTTGCTAACTGAAGAAACTGAATCTTAAATCTATCATTTTTTTGCATTTTATAAGATATATCTAAAAAGTATGCAACTTAAATGAAATTAAAACTTTTATTTCACCTGTTTGAGGATAAAAATCGATCTAAAGTCATGGATCATCAGTTCAGTGATTCTTTGAAATCCTAGTTTTGTCTCTGACTACAGTATCAAAGTATCTCAAGGACAAACATGGCAGTTGCTTGCCCTAAAGTCAACCTCAAACCATCAGAGCTGTGTGCAAACGGTGTGCAAACAAAGCATCTGATGGCAATTTTAGCCTTTTGGGGGGTACACGTGTTTTATCTATAGAAACTCCCAGAGCTACTCATTTCATGGTTTTCCTTTCACTATACATGTTGACATATATGTTACTATGTTTGAACATGAGTAAATCGTGGGTTAACTTAAATGGCTATTTTCAAGAATCCAGGGAACTGTTATAAGAATTTATTATTTCTGTGAATTCAGGACCACATTAGAAGGGTGCTGTTTCAGACTACAGAAGTCATGTTCAATTTCTCTAATTCATCTCCTTACACTGAAAGGAAGCTTAACTTACAATGATTTGCAAAAGAGATAGGTGATACCTTAGGCTCTTATCAAGAAATTGTGCATGTAGAGATACTTCCTTCATGCACTTTTCAAGTAATAGCTGTGCTGAAAATTTCTATTTTCATTATAGGATAGTCTGATATTTCTTACAATATATTTTAGTTCAAATGTTATAAAATCCTCATGGATTGTAAATCCTTTTAGATTTCTTAATTTTCTTAGAAGATATCCAAAATGCAGTACAACGTTATTGTGGTTTTTCAAGAAGCTTAATAAATCCCAGAATACTTCATGTTGACATTAAAATCACAGATATGGCCAGTTCTTTTAGGCAAATTAAAACAGATGCATCAGTGAAAATACCTGATTCCCTGAAAGCTACATGAAGAATACCTGTGTATATAAAACCTAACATATGCTGGAAGTTAATAAAGACTGCCAAATATGTGCATATAAAGAATGAATGAGAAAAATCTTAGTTATTTGGAAACAGTGTGGTTTAAGATTTCCTAAATCATATTCCAATCATCTATATTAATTAGATCATATCTTAAAAGTCAGAATTTTATTCCTGCTCTGTGCAATATATATATATATATATATAATAGATGGATAGAGAGAGAGATTGGAGAAGAACAAGGTTAAAAATGTCAGAGTCTATCAAACTGAAAGATGACATACTGATAGCATCATTTCTAGTGAAAATTCAATTTTTATGAACAACAAAAAAAGAGACAATCCTGACTCCAAACAATTCTTGTGAATTTCAAAATTTAATCTGAATATTTGCTTTCTACATTTCTTCATTTTCACTAGCTTTTCCTTCTCTTTGATGGTTGCCTACTACACTACTATCATCACTGCAAAGGACATTCACACTCACTATTTTATTCAGGATGCTATCAATATTTTGTGGTAGTATCTCACTCAATATCCATGCACTTATAGTATCTCCATGTTGGGTTTTCTTTCATTTACTCTATCAGGATAGTCACATGTTCATATACTGAAAAAAAAAAAAAAAGAATAGAAAAGGGAAGAAGTTTAAGTCTATGCTATGAAATATCATCTACATGTGAAGGTGGGATTTGGGAACAAGAATGAAGATTTGGATTATCATTGTGTCAATAGTCAATTAACGTAATCCCTCCAAGCTCCTAATGTAAAACCCTGGAGGAGATACATCAGGAGAGTAAGCTCAGCATCTGGTCATCAGGGCTGAAACAGGAAATTCTCATAAGGAGAGTGAGCCGAGTCAGGGAAGGTAAACGTGGAAGGTTGCCTCTTCCTTATCAGAGCAATTGAAAAAAATAATTGAATATGAGTACCCTGAGTGGTAGGCCACACCCAGGCAATGTGACTTTATAGCTCATCCTGTTTAGTACAGTGAAGCAGAAGCAATGGTGAGCCCGATTGAGTCTAGGTCTTAGAAAGCAGTACACATTCCTGCTTGCTTTCTTAGCACCCTGCTCAGCTTCCATGTAATGACATGACTGGACTTGATGAAAAGTGGGAGACCATGTAGATAAGAGAGACGCCACTAGCTGAGGCTCCCTAGACCAGCCAGACTGGTGGATCCTTAAACCAGTCTACCCAGAATTGACCAGAACTACCCAGCGGAGCCCAATTTATATTGACATCCTACAGAATCTGGAACTCAATACATGGTTGGAGTAATAAGATCCAAAGTGCTAAGATGGCTTGTAGCAGAGAAAAAGTTCACTGATAAGCCCAGTGATACCTGGAATGTCTAAAAAACCACTAGCTGCATAATTATAGCCAGTCACATTAGGTCCAAGCAGGATGCCTGGCCCATGACGATCTTACTCTGCAGCTAGTGGTGAAAGAATGTGGAAGACAGAAAATCTGGTCCTTTTCCTTTCATGTCCACTATAGTAATAAGTAAGTAAAGATACCTTCCTTAATACTTTAACTAATAGTATCCTAGATATACAATTCACCAGAATATGTGAATATGTTATACGACACACACACACACACATAAACACACACACTGGAGTTTTCAGTTTCTATCTAGCTTGGAGCCACCAGCAATATACCTCAATTGATGTGGCTCCCTCTCCACTGACTATGCATGTGTGCACATGTCCTCAGTCACTCAGTCATGTACAACTCCTTGTGACCCCATGGAACATAGCCCACCAGGCTCCTCTGTTTATGGGATTATCATGGTAAGAATACTGGAGTGGTGCCATTTCCTCTTCCAGGTGATCTTCCTGGCCCAGGGATCTAATCTGTATCCCCTGCAGCCCCTGCATAGGCAGGCAGATTCTTTACCACTGAGCCACCTGGGAAGCCCCTCTAAACTGGCTATGATATAGTTATATCTAAAATTTAACCAATTCATGTTAGCCAGTATCATGAAACAGGTCAAAATATTATGGTTTAAAGTGTTAATGACTAGAGGTGATCACTGATTCAGTTCAGTCACTCAGTCACATCTGACTCTTTATGACTCCATGGACTGTGACATACCAGGATTCCCCATCCATCACCAACTCCAGGAGCTTGCTCAAACTCATGTCCATTGAGTCAGTGATCCCATCCAACCATCTCATCCTCTGCTTTCCCCTTCTCCTGCCTTCAATCTTTCCCAGCATCAGGGTATTTTCCAATGAGTCAGTTCTTCCCATCAAGTAGCCAAAGTATTGGAACTTAAGCTTCAGTATAAGTCCTTCCAGTGAATATTCAGGACTAATTTCCTTCAGGATTGACTGGTTTGATCTCCTTGCTGTCCACGGGACTCTCAAGAGTCTTCTCTAACACCACAGTTCAAAAGCATCAATTCTTTGGTTCTCAGCTTTCGTTATGGCCTGATTCTCACATCCATACACGACCACTGGAAAAACCATGGCTTTAACTGACTATAGAGACCTTTGTTGGCAATGTCCCTGCTTTTTAATACACTGTCTGGGTTTGTCATAGCTTTTCTTCCAAGGAGCAAGTGTCTTTTAATTCCATGGCTGCCGTCACCATCTGTGGTAATTTTTGGAAGCCAAGAAAATAAAGTCAAAGTCTGTAACTGCTTCCATTGTTTCCCCATCTATTTACCAAGAAGTGATAAGACCGATGCCATGATCTCTATTTTTTTTTCTTTTTTGAATATTGAGTTTTAAGACAGATTTTTCACTCTCCTCTTTCACTTTCATCAAGAAGCTCTTTAGTTCCTCTTCACTTTCTGCCATAAGGGTAGTGTCAACTGCATATCTGAGGTTATTGATATTTCTCCTGATGATCAGTGATTACTGCATAGAAATAAAAGGAGAGTGAAGTGATCCTGAAAGCACTGATAGAATCTCTCCAGGGGAAAAACAGTGAGAAAAATATTTAAGACGGAGGAATTATTGAAACCTATAGCACACACTTAAGATATGGCAGAGGGAGAAAGGAAGATTTCATGAATGGGGATCATTGGAAAACACAAAATTATTGAGGAGGCTAGGAATGGAATGTCTCAGGTGTCAAAATGAATTTTTGGTACCTGACTTCAAATTGGTATCTGACTTATGCAAAAATAAGGTGCTCTTATAAGTTTTTGAGTAGGCAAAGTATATGACCAGGTCTTTTAAAAATGAATCATGTGACAGATATAAAATAGATTTCAGGAGTTGGAGATGGAATGAGGTATTGCACAGGTCCGGTGGAGAGTTAATGGACTAGAGTAATAGCCACATAAGGGAGGAAGAGAATCTGAAGGACTCGGTGAATAATGCAACATAGAGTTTTGGTGACTCTAAACATTTAAATTGTGGTTCAGAATACATTGGTGTACTACAGACAGAAGTACAAAACTAGAATCAAGAATTGATAAAGGGTAATTTTTCATTTTGGTTTCAAATTGGATGATTTATGATTCTGAAAAGAATGTCAGCTAATGACAGGAATGGTGATACTAAATCTTAAGAGATAAGTTGATGCTTCAATAATGTTTCTGGTGATGGTAGTTTACTTGCTAAATCATGTCCAACTCCTGTGACCCCATGGACTGCAGTCTACCAGGCTCTTCTGTCCATGGGATTTCCCAGGCAAGAATACTGGAGTGGGTTGCCATTTCCTTCTCCAAAATACTGTTTCTAATGTTTAGTTATTTCAAGATAGACTAAAGTTATTTGAAAATGTATTAATTGGGGAGCAAACTTTGGGGAAAGTAAAAAAAAAAAGAGAGAGAGAAAATAATGTCTTTGCAAAATTCATTTCATAGCTATGAATTTTAATTTGCTTGCTTTTTGTTTTACTTTTTGGCAAGAAATCAAAGAAAGAGAGCCATATAGGAAGAAGTATGAAAATGTGACAAATTTAAAATTGAACATCTGCATACTACAAAAAGGAAAGTGAGAACAAAANTTTCTCTTAGCTCAGGATTTATTATGAGGTGTTTGCAAATTACCTCTCCAATTTTGAATATAAATTACAGAATAACTAATGCACATTTGTTATTGTATAGCTTGTGTCATCTTATAACTTGGATCTTGCAGCTTATTAACTTTTCATTCTTATAGAAGCCAATTCAAAGAAGAAAATGATGCCTAAAAAAAAGAAATGCCATATTTAAAAAGCATACTTGGTGCTTTGGCTAGAGGTGAGTGGATGATAAGGACAGAGGAACTGGCTGATTTTTAAGTAGAATTCTTTGTTGTACTATAAAATAATTGTAGATATAATATGTATTTATACATCTATATACTTTGTAGGAAGCCATGCTTATCTCTAGTAAATAATTGAGAAAATAGCTTTATATTGACAGAAAGGAAAATGGAATAAAAAAATGTAAATGGGAAAAAACAGTTTTTTCCTGCACTCTTTTGAATACACTGTTAAAGCCAGACTTGGAAAAAATAAATCATAGTATGATGTACGCTATCCAGTTACATCAGAAAACCACAGAGTGAAGTATTAAGCTGGAAAAAAAAAATTAGTGTCTAAATGTTCCTCTTGTAACCAGAATTTAATTAATATGAATATATTAATATAGGAATAGGAATATTCTTACTCTTAAATCTTTATTATCTTGATCAGTGACCTAAAAACACTAAAATGATAGTTTCTTGATAGTGTGCAGTAGGAAAAGATGGAAAAAATAATCTGACCATCTTCAGAGCTCCAACATGGAATATCACCAGAATATTAGAGATGTTTATTTCAGATGTTACACTTTAAAAAATAAAATACTAGAGTGTTCAAACTAGGGGAAAAAGTTAAAAAGTCTCTGTCCAAAGAGGATACATTTTATTATCTTTGAGTTTGTTAACTGTGTGTGGTGTTCATGCAATCTGCGGGTGGCTTTGTGTTTGGTAAATGGGATGAAACTACTCCACGGGATTGATTCATTCATATAGTTATTCATTAAACAGATACTGTGGAGTCCACTATAGTTATATTGGAGAAAATACTGGTATATCCCCTGGGCTTCCCATGTGGCACTAGTGGTAAAAAACCCATGTGCCTGTGCAGGAGACATAAGAGATGTAGGTTCAATCCCTGGATGGGGAAGATCCCCTGAGTAGGAAATGGCAAACCACTCCAGTATCTTTCCTGGAGAACCCCATGGAGAGAGAAGCTTAGTGAGTTACAGTCCATGGGATCTCATAGAGTCAGACAGGACTGATGTGACTTAGCACACACACGCACATACTCTCAAGGAACTAGCCATAAAGACAATGATCCAAAAAGAAAAGAAAAGAAAACGCTATTATAAACTGTAATAAACACAATGGATAATATAAATGACTATATGATAGAGACTTACAGAGAAAAGGGTTCATAGGTCTATATTTAAGGCACGGTCTTTTGAGAATGTCTTACTGAGTAGGTAATACTTACCCTGAAACCCGGAAGATTAAAAGGAACTACAAGACAATTCATGGGGAAAAGTCCAGGCAGAGTGAACAGCTTGCCTAAGGATCATAAAATAAGAATAAATTTAATATGCTGAAGACAGGAGAGGAAGTCAAAATGCCTGGAATAAGAAGAGTTAAAGGAAATCTAAAATAAACTCAGAGAGGGGCCAGATCTATTGTCTGTATTAGTCACCAGTCTACTATTGCTACATAACAAATAACCTCAGAAATTTTGCTGGCAAAAAATAATAAATATTTATTTCTCACTAGTAAATAATAGTTCAGCTGAAGAGTCTCTGCTTCAGGCTGGCAGTGATTGATGATCTGCTCCTGTGTCTATCTGAAATATATTCTTCTCATTGCACAAGAAGGAAATCCATCCTACAAGTACATTTTAAGCCTTTTGTGTATGTAATGATGATACCGTTGTCTTGGTCAAAACAACTCAGATGGCAAGCCCAGAAGCAAGCAACAGAAAAGAACTTTGCTAAGAGGAACTTCAAGGATACACTGCAAAGAGCCAACAATAATATCTCATAAACCATTGTAAAATATATAACATAACATGTTGCATTTATGTATATGAGGAACTCAAGATTTGGTCTAAGACATTCAAAATGGGGAAAATGTAATGTAAAATATTAGTAGCATTGGGTTGGTAGTTCCACCACCATGGAGAAATGCTTGGGGTCTGGTTCAGTCATCTACATAGATTTCATCAAGAAAAACATGAATTTCAGCAGCCACTGAGAGTATAACAGTTACTTTATATACAAAACTTACATATCTAACATGATCTCATTTCTTAATTATTAACCTTCTGGCAAGTATCCTTCTTTTTCTCCTTTCCCTCCTCCTTGTTCTCTTTCATCTACTTTTTCGTTCTTCTATTGAGAAACTTTGAGAGTTTATATCCTGAGTTCAAAACTGATGATATTCTATGATTCAGTTACAATTTATGTTTCTGTTATGAGTTACACTGAGAAACTATGTATAAAGTGCTTGGGTCAGTGCCAGGCACATAGTATGCTTAACTGATCAATTTTGTCATTGTGATAACTACAGATATAGAGAAATGAGAAATCTGAGTAATTTTATTAGGATGGAGCTAGTGACTGAGAACAGTACAGATTAGAATTCTTAACTACCTAACTCATGAGTGATGGTATTGTTTTCCATGATAGAGCTTACCTGGCTTCCTATATATTCCTAGCTTATATCCAAAGAGTTTCTCAAAGTGTAATGAAAAAGCATTTTGTAATTTAAATTCCCCATGGAGATGATCTGAGATGAGAATTGGGAAAGAATTGGCTCTATACTGCAAGAGAATTCCCTCTTTGTGGAATAGATGGAATTTATTAATAATAGAAGAACTATTTTTAAAGCTTATTTTAACCGGAAGTGTAACCAAGCAGGATCCTGTGGAGCCTTCCCTGAACAGACCCTCTCCCGCATATCCTCTGCTTGAGTTCCTCTCTGAAGTACCTAGATAACAATATTTGATGCATATTTCCTAAGCTGTTTAATAGTTGCTAAAACCCCCACCACCTGAAGGATGTTAACTATTTGATGACCATGAACTCCTAGGCCCCAGGCTTCATAGAGTCTAAGCATTGATAATGTTAGCTATTAATGTGCCACCACCCTGTGATACCACCCCATTACTTCACCTCTAACCAGAGAATTGTGCACAAGACCCTACGACCCACCTCCTTCAGTTGGTGTTTAAGGATGCTTTCCTGAAACCTATCAGGACTTCACGTCTTTTGAGCAGTAGCTGTCCTGAACTCCTAGCTTGATACCCTATGGTAAATGCTGCACTCTCCTTCACTACAACCTGATGTCAGTAGACTGGCTTCACTGCACACAGGCAAGCAGTCCCAAGCTTGGTTGGGAACAGAAGCTATGAATTAAAGATTTAAAAAAAGTTGATCTAGACTTGCTGGTGGCTAAATTAAAATATACCTGTATACTGTTCTGATGCAAGTATGCTAAAGGTATCTAATCCTAGTCATTTACTGTGACCCAAATGCACTTTAAAAAGAAAAGAAAAATCCCATTGAGTTTGGGCAATACTTTAATTCTGTGTTTGTGAAGCTGAATTCCCCCTGGTTAAAACTTTCAGTACAGAAAAGGAGGTATCTTGAAGATAATCACAAGTATAAATGTCTCAAGGGAGTATAGTTCAGGGCAGTGGGCAGGAGATGGAAAATGATTAGAGAAAGAGGGAGGATTCAGGCCAGGAGTCTGAAAAGCTTTTCTCGAAGTTTTATTGTAGGTGGAACTGCAGAACACTTGAATGATGAGTCATGAAGATTGTAAATAATGGAGGCTTTACAGTTTTAGATGATCTATGATAACCTCCTTTGTTGTAGATTCTTTTGTTTGTTTGCTTTTAATCAGAACCGCAAGGCTCATGGTTTTCATCTGACTATTGGATCATTCACATATATTTAATAAATTCTGATTCAGTGTTATTCTAGAGAGTCAATCAAAAATGGCATATTTTCTTAGAAATAAACAAGATTTCCCCCAGCGTTAAAGACAGGCAGTTTAAAATATAAACTATAGCTACAAACTATAGAGTCACTAAACTCAAAGAAGTTCACTATATAAACATTACTGACCTAGACTTATTGTTTTACTCAGGAGAAAATAGCATTTTTTAAGAACCTGGATCTTGTATACACAATGGTCTATTATCAGTTTAAAAGTGTGGGCAACATTATTCTAAGAATGTGATATAGCTATCTGCTGATAAAATCAGAGAAGCCAACAGATAGCCTGCATTTCTATTCCCTAGCATGAATAAATAAACACATTAGCTAGCAAATGTTAATGACCACTCACAATAAATAGAATTCACAGATAAAATCTGCATTAAAAGATCATTAGCATTGGGGATAGAAAGCAAGACACTATGGAAATGAGTTTTAAAAGCTCAATTCTCTCATTCTGTCTTCTGGGAGTGAGATACATACCTCAAGATATAAATAAATCCACAGGGTAATTTTAGTGGCAGATGGGGTAACATTTCTTTTTTGCATTTGTAATTAGGGAAAGGGAGTTTAGATCTCAACCACAGAACCCGTCTGTCTCATGGAGGTTTTATGAATCTGGATGGAACATCTGCCTTGGATGGTCCCATGTGCCTATGTGCCAAGTTGCTTCAGTCATGTCCGATTCTTTGTGACCCCATGGACGGTAGCCCACCAGGCTCCTCTGTCCATGGGATTCCCCAGACAAGAATACTGGAGTGGGCTGCCATGCCCTCCTCCAGGAGATCTTCCAGACCCAGGGATCGAACCCATGTCTTTATTTCCTGCATTAGCAGGTGGGTTCTTTACCACTAGCACCACCTGGGAAGCCTCGGATGACCCTACACCAGATGTCATCTTTACACAGCAGAAAGTACTACCGTTTTGCTTTCAGTTCAAATCAGCCTTTGGTTTGGGATGATATGATATAATTTTCTCTGTCTTTGTCTCTTTTTGTCACTTTCCACCTCTATTTTTTTTTTTGTCTGTCTCAAACTGTTTCCTAATGTTTTTGACTAATTTTCTGAAACCATGTATTAGTCTAGAATTATTTAGAGCTTCTCATTTATTCTGTCCATTTTTATGGAAATCCTGGCATGATTCAGCTATAGGTGACTCCAGGTGCTGACAGAACTGTTGTGTACCTTGCAAGACAAAAATCTCCAGTCCGTGGGTAGGCTGCAGGAGGTATGTGATTTCAGAAGGAAGATGCACTTAAATGCTGCCACCCAAATTTCTCTGGGGTTTCCCCACCCTTTTTGAGGAGTGCATTCTCCTTGATCATATCTGTCTATAACCCTTGCCATTTTTCAGACTATCGAGCATCCATACTCCTTCATATGTAGCAATGTGTGTCTTGTTGAGAGTGTTGCATCCTGTTGTTTTAGAAAATATGTCCAGGTGCTGGCAGATGACTTCAGGTCCCAGCCTATTTCATTTCCTCCTGAATGATTCTACTCCCTTTATTCTTGAGGGTTAGCATATTGTATAAAATGGACAGGCCATTGCCTGGAGAAGTCAGGAGGAGAAGGAATTTGGGTTCCCTCCTTGGGGAATGAATTTATTTTTCAATGCACGGCAGAGGAATAGATGTGGAGAGAGCTGGGAGCAAGCATGGCAGGAGGGGTGCAAGTATGGTGGGGAAAAGTTAAATCAAAGCAGCAATGTAAAAGGGAGCTCCAGTTAGGTATATTACTGCATCTAGGGTCCAGGAGCCCTCTGTCTGGTGGTCCCTGTCTAGTTCTTTGCTTTCCTCTGTTCTCGCGTGCTCACTGAAGGCAGACGGGAGGCCACAGTCCAGTCTCCAGGAAGAGGCTGCTTTCCCCTCCAATCTAAACAAGTTACTGGGTTGGATTCTGGGGAGAGTAGAGATGGGTCCACACACTAATGAGTCTGGTTAGGGGTGCATGAGGAGCTTGAAGTGGAAAATGACATATATAGAGGGGTGAGCTTATCATTGGTAAAGTAGGTATCTATCTGAGAGGGCAACAGAGTTTTCCTTCTCCTGTGAAGAGAAGGAGTCACTGGACCTGGAGAACTGTTTGGTTCCGAAGGTCTGTAAGCTCTCTACACCCCATATCAGTATGATCACCAAGTTCCACTATTAGAAGTGGCATGCTTCTAATGGGTTCAGAGATCAAGGTGAGATTAAGATCCTTTTCTACTGGCACAAACTTGAGCTCAGGAACACTCTCTTGGGGGTGGGAATGACATGCAACAATTAGATTATTTCTTGAGGCAAAATACTGGAAAAATCTACTGATTTTTCTCTTCAAGTTCCCCTTCCTTTGTCATCTTCTCCCCAACCCCTCCTTAAAAGAAGGGCTAAGAGAAGGGCCCACCCCATCATTGATTCCCATCCTCTAGACCCAGCAGGGGCAAAATAGCTCTTTCCCCAGTAGGGGTGGTTGAGCAATGTGGCAAGGTACAAGCACGGATATAATTGCAAAAATAGAAAAATAAGAATCCAATCCACTACATCACTTTTTACTTATCTGCTAGTGGTGCTTGTCTTCTGAATAAGTATTGTAGACTTTTTACTGGCCCAAAGGTATATTGTTCCTCTGTTGTGACCTGTGGAGTTTTTAGAAGTAAATGTTTTAGTCCAGATAACTGCACCCAACTAGTGATCCCTTGTAACGTGGCGGGAATGCACATGGTTACAATTATTTTATAATGCCCCTTCCATTTTGTTAATAGTTTGTCTTTAGGATCTCCCTCTTGGAAGTCTTAAGAACTTGATCTTCAGGGTTAACTTGTGAAGGGGGCTGCCCCTCCCATTTTATCTGTGGTGGGAGGTGGCAGTGTCTTATTGGCCTAACCCAAGACTGCCTTCTGAACTTGCCCCAGATTGATAATATATCATAGGATCCAGCTCACTTCTTCATGTAGTAGAATGTCAGTAGTAAGAAAGGCTTTCCATAGGTCATCTCAAATGGGCTGAGCTGCAGATTATTCTTTGGGGTGGATGCACTCTGACCAGTCAAAGTGAAGTGAAAGTCGCTCAGTCGTGTCCAACTCTGTGCAACCCCAAGGGCTATACAATCCAGGCCAGAATCCTGGAGTGGGTAGCCTTTCCCTTCTCCAGGGGATTTCCCCAACCCAGGGATAGAACCCAGGTCTTCTGCATTGCAGGCAGTTTCTTTACCAGCTGGGCCACAAGGGAAGTGAATTGGTCCAATTCTCATGTGTAGCTGGTAACTTATCCCTAGGGCTGCCAAGATTGCCTGTGTGATCTTGGCTACAAAAGAGGGCCCATTAGCACTCTGTAGGGACTTTGGAAGGCCAAGTAGAGGAGGTTTTGCCTTTTGTAGGGACTTATGGACTTGAGATACTTTTTCAGATCCAGTGGGGGAGGCTCAAATCCAACCCATGAAGGTGTCAACAAATACCAGGAGATATCTGAGTCCTGACTGTGGAGTTATTTAGGTGGAAGCTAACTGCCAATCTTCCCGAGTATGTCGCTCAGTGTGAAGTAACCAGGAGGGGATCGGGTGAGCCTGCAAGTTATTATGGGCAACAAATCGCAGGCAAGAGGCACTTGTTTTACTGGTCCCTTAAGTCCCTTCCCTGAAGAGGTCTTTTGCCTCAAGTCCCACTGTGAATCTGTCATATAGTGGGGGACATTGCAAACTCCTGGTGAGCTTCCACTTTTGGGCCTCAGGAATGAGCAGCTTGTCATCCTCCATATACTAGATGATGTTTCTTTTCTCATAGCTCCATTGTTTAGCCTTTTCTTGTTACTGTGAGGAATCCTGAGGAAGCTAGGGAGCCCTGGGGAAGGGGGGCTAATTACCAAGGCCATGATTTGCTCAAGCTCTAGTAATCAACCAAGCTGCCCTTTTTGCAGTTGGATCAACTTTGCTGTTTCCTTAGCTTCCAAACTGCCCATCTTTTGATGGTCTCTACAGTGGACTACCTGTGTCAGGAGCTGCATGGCTTCTAATAGGGACAGGATTAAATTCTTCCATTTTACGGAAGAATTTCTAGCAGCTCACATTCTTCTTCTTTCCAAATGGCAGCAAGAACATGTAATACATGGAACTCATATTTAGAGTCAGAATACATATTTAATTTCTTACTATACCTTAATTGCAGCACTCTCATTAATGTAATTAGCTTGGCTTTCTGGACTGAGGTCTAGGGTGGCAGGACCTTGGCTTCTGCGACTTTAATTAGACTCAGTATGGCATAACCTGCCTTTTCAGGTTTCCATTTCTACAAATCTGCTCCCGTCAGTAAACCACGCGACCTCAATGCTGTTGAGGTTCATCTTGAAGATCGGACCTGCTGGAGTAAGTTTGATCTATAGTCTCTGTACACTCATGCAATAAATCTTCATTCTTAAGACCTAGAAGCAGAGTTGCAGGGCTCAAAGTATGATGCACCTTTAAGGTAACAGGGGTGTCCTTTAGTAGAGGCTGCTATTTAGTTAACCTTCCCCCAGCCAATCAATGACGTCCTTTAACTTCTAACCACAGATTGTTATCTAAAGAGGGGTTAATACATCTAAGTGTTGTCCCAGGGTGAGCTTAGAAGCTGCATACACCAACGCAACTGTGGCTGCTACTGGCCTTAGGCAGCAGGGCCATCTCAGGGCCACTGAGTCCAGTTGTTTTGCAAAGTATGCCATTGTTTCTGATCTGGCCCCTGCTTTGGGGTTAGAAATTCCAGGGCTATTCCTGATTTCTCATGAATGTACAGGGTAAAGGATTTGTCTAATTTTGGAATCCCCAGTGCTGCTCATCTACTCAGTTCAGTCTCTAGAGTCTTGAAGGCCAACTAGTGGTACCCCCTTCCAAAGGAGAGAAGGGTTCCCTTTCTTCTCCCTTTAGAGCCACATATAAAGGCTTTGCTATAAGGCCCTAATCTGGAATCCAGTTACAACAGGATCCAGCCATCCCTAGAAAGCCTTGGAATTGCCTCCATGTGGTTGGAAGTGGTAATGCACTACTTGTTATTTTCACAAATCTATGGCCAGGGCTCGAGCTCCTGGATCAAAACAAATTCTAAACACTGAACCCTTCACGTGAGGCCTGAGTCTTGGTTAGGGAGACTTACTATCCCCTTTCTCAGAAAATTTAGGACTTTGCCTCTTGAGAAACCTGTATGCAGGTCAGGAAGCAACAGTTAGAATTGGACATGGAACTATAGACTGGTTCCAAATAGGAAAACGAGTATGTCAAGTCTGTATATTGTCACCCTGCTAATTTAACTTATATGCAGAGTACATCACGAGAAACACTGGGCTGGAGGAAGCACAAGCTGGAATCAAGATTGCCAGGAGAAATATCAGTAACCTCAGATGTGCAGATGACACCACCCTTATGGCAGAAAGTGAACAAGAACTAAAGAGCCTCTTGATGAAAGTGAAAGAGGAGAGCGAAAAAGTTGCCTTAAAGCTCAACATTCAGAAAACTAAGATCATGGCATCCAGTCCCATCACTTCATGGCAAATAGATGGAGAAACAGTGGAAACAGTGGCTGACTTTATTTGAGGGGGCTCCAAAATCACTGCAGATGGTGACTGCAGCCATGAAATTAAAAGACTCTTACTCCTTGAAAGGAAAGTTATGACCAACCTAGATAGCATATTAAAAAGCAGAGACATTACTTTGTCAACAAAGGTCTGTCTAGTCAAGGCTATGGTTTTTCCAGTAGTCATGTATGGATGTGAGAGTTGGACTGTGAAGAAAGCTGAGCACCAAAGAATTGATGCTTTTGAACTGTGGTGATGGAGAAGACTCTTAAGAGTCCCTTGGGCTGCAGGGAGATCCAACCAGTTCATCCTAAAGGATATCAGTCCTGGGTGTTCTTTTGAAGGACTGATGCTAAAGCTGAAACTCTAATACTTTGGCCACTTCATGTGAAGAGTTGACTCATTGGAAAATACTCTGATGCTGGGAGGGACTGGGGGCAGGAGGAGAAGAGAATGACAGAGGATGAGATGGTTGGATGGCATCCCTGACTCAATGGGCATGGGTTTGGGTAAACTCTGGGAGTTGGTGATGGACAGGGAGGCCTGGCGTGCTGCAGTACATGGGGTCGCAAAGAGTAGGGCACGACTGAGTGACTGAACTGAACAATATTCTGATCTGACTCTTCTGTCTCACTACTTCTCAGTAGGTCATCAACATACTGTAATAGTTCCATTTTTCAAGCTCAATTCCCCACTTTCTTTGCCAATGTACCTCCCCAAAAGTGGAAGTTATCCACAAAACCCCATGGCAGTATTGTCCAGCTGTACTGAGTATCCTCCAGAATGTCTATCCACTCAAAGTCAAAGAGATATTGTGATCTTGATGTTGTTGTAGGGGAAAATAGAAAAATGCATCATAAGACCCAACACAGAGAAATACTGAGCATCCCCTGGCACCTGGGTGAGTAGAGTGTATGAGTTTGGCACCACTGGGTAAACGGGGATGACTATTTCATTTACCGCCCATAAGTCCTGCACAAACCAAGCTTTTTGGATGCAGAAAATTGGAATGCTGGAAGGAGATTAGGACTGAATGTGTCCATGTTTGAGAAATGTAGTGAGCAGTTGTTGAATTTCCTCAGACTTCAGGGTACTTCCTTTTCCAGGGATATTTCTCCTGGGCTTTAATCTTACTTCTATCAGGGAAATATGCTTTGCTCTTTCTGAAGCTGAACTAAGCTAAACCACTGGATCCACTTGTTCTCTCATTTGGCAGAAATATCTCATTGATTAGCAGACAGGTCATCTGAGGACTAATAGATAAATTCCAAGGAACAGATGTATTCTTTGTTCTGGTTTCCTGCTTTCTTGAACTTCCCCTTGTCCTAAGAAAACACTGACTACTAATTTATTTAGTTTTTTTCTTCAAAGGAGGGGTGGAGGGCATTGTCATATTCAAAAGAGGAATGAGTAGTAATAATAGACCTGATTCCCGGGTGAGTGGAGATGTAAACCGCCTTACCTGAGGTCATCCATCCCCTCCCGTCACAGGACATTCAGGATTGCAGAAGGGTCAGGCTGGCCAGGTCAGAACAGAGAAGCAGCTCCAGTGTCTTACAAAGGAATTTATTCTCCTACCTACCACATCAAAGATGACCTGAGGCTCTGCTGGAGTGATGAGGGTGGACTAGTAGGATCTCCTGCCAGGTGGGTACTCAGCCCATCAGCCAGAGTGCTGGCATCTGTCATCCAGAGATTCACCCAGAATGAAGCTGGCCTCGGTTGTTCTTCAGGCATCTTCAGGTGCTAAAGATATTCCCTCTGCCACTGTCCCTCCTTCTGACAAAAGGGGCCCTGATTCCAACCTAGACAACTTCTTGACTGTCCATCTGGTGTTGGCTTCCTAGGGTATCCTTGGGTGGATCAAAGAAGTCAAAAGCTCCATTTTCATTATTAACCTCCTATCTTTGTTGGCCTCTTCTGTTAAGTGTGAGATACTAAGGCTTCCCTAGTGGCTCAGAGGTAAAAAAAATCCTCTTCCCAAAGCAGGATGCATGGTTTGATCCCTGAATCAGGACAATTCCCCTGGAGAAGGAAATGGCAACTCACTCCAGTATTCTTGCCTGGGAAATCTTATGGACAGAGAAGCCTGGTAGGCTGAAGTCTATGGGATCTCAAAACTCGAACACCATTTAGTAACTAAACCACCACCCATACGAGTAATATCAGTCAGTTCAGTTCAGTTCAGTCACTCAGTTGTGGCCAACACTTTGTGACTCCATAGACTGCAGCATGCCAAGCCTCTCTGTCCATCACCAAGTCCCAGAGCTTGCTCAAACTCATGTCCATTGAGTCCATGATGCTATCTAACCATCTCATCCTTTGTCATCCCATTTTCCTCCCACCTTCAATCTTTCTCAGTATCAGGGTCTTTTCCAGTGAGTCAGTTCTTCCCATCAGGTGGCCAAAGTATTGGAGTTTCAGCTTCAGCATCAGTCCTTCCAATAAATATTTAGGACTAATTTCCTTTAGGATGGACTGGTAGGAATAAGACAATGATCTTCTATTAAATCTGGGTTATCATAAAGTCTTCCTCTGCCAAGACTGAAAACAGGGTCTGGGCCCAGCCTTAAGCTTTGGCAACTGTCTCCTGACACCAGGAGAGGCCTGGGTGATAAAATGCATGACTAAGAGCCACCTCCTCTCTGCAGACTCAGGGTCTGTACTGACGGCTTTCCTAAAGGCCTCTGTCACCTGACTCAGGAAGACCACCAGATTTTCATCATCTTGTGTAATTTCTCCAATCTTCTCATAATTTACCAGCTTCACCAAACACTTTCCCATTCCTTCTGATAAACAAGTAATATAGTGTCTCATCCTGGCCTGACCTACATGATCCTTGTAATCCCAGTGTGGGTTGGTGTCTGGAATGGCATCACTACCCATCTAATAAACCTGCTGGTGTGGATTGGTGGCTAGTAGGCTATCAGTGTATCCCCTGGCCTTCCTGAAAAGGAAGTATGCATTCCTTGTGATCCCTGTGTACCAGTGGGCCAGAACAACTGTGATGTCCTGCTAGGTCAGGAAGAATGTTAATCCTAGGCTGGCAAATCTTTCCTGAACTTGTCAGGATTATTGAGAACCTGTCAGACCTCTCCTTGTAGATTCCACATCAAAAAGGGGTCATGCACCCTAGTAATTCCTCTGTTCCCATCTGCTAGCTACCTCATAGAGAGTATAGCTTGTGGGGCAAAAGTGAGGCCTAACTTTGAACCTGATTGGAGCCCCCCTGGGGACAGCACTGGGAACTCTGATTTGAAGATTTCTGGTTTAACACAGTAAGGTGGGGGTTCTGGGGTTCTAGTACTGAAGATGATATTAAAGGGGAAGGAGTGGGAACTTGAGAAAGAGGCTCATGTACCGATGGCCAGTTGGTGGGTAAAGAAGGGGGTCCATGAAGAAATCTGGCTCTGAATCTTTTGGGGATGAAATGAACTAGAGGCCATGAACACATGGCAGGAGCCCTCAGACCCAGGTCCTGATAGAGCTTCATGAAGGGCTACATGTATGGATTCTTCCCAGTTTTGAGACCACTTGCAAATCAGGTCCAGTTGTAAAATGGTAGTAAAATTAAGCAATCCATTTTGGGCCACTTTTCCACTTAGGGCATATTAGGTCCAAGTTATACAACAATATAAAGGGAGCTTGTTCCTTTTTAAGCCATCTAATTTCCACTGTCCCAACTTGTTAAGAACGCAACCCAAGTGGGCATCTTTGGGGATTCCTGGGATATTTCCCATTTCTCTGCTTCTTACAACCCATGATTAATGGTTCATGAGGAGAAGGGGTCCCTGAGACCATGCAAAAGCCTTAATTACCTGATCGCTTCTATTCCCAAAAACTGAAGAAGGGAATGAAGGAACGACAAGCTAGGGAGGACAGCAAGGGAGCCTGTGGAGACTCAAGGTTTCATGACTAGAGGAGTTCCACTATTGTCTCAACTTTGTACCATGTCCAAGTCTCCCTCCTTTCTTAATGAAAAACAATGAATCAGGTGCCCGAGGAGGCAGGTGCATAAAGGAAAAACTGGGACTGACTGAGAAGTCTATGAGGGAATGGGCCCAACTATTATCTAAATGGTCTTCACAGAGGCAACTGTGAGAGTTTCTAGGGTAAAAGAGCTGAAGAGAAAGATGGCAAAGGTGATCAGAGAACTGTCCTATTGGCAGGTGATAGGGTAGACAAGGAAAACATCAGGAGGTGATGTAGAGGCCACTATTTCGCATCTATTTGCCATGAAGTGATGGGACCAGATGCCATGATCTTAGTTTTCTGAATGTTGAGATTTAAGCCAATTTTTTCACTCTCCTCTTTCACTTTCATCAAGAGGCTTTTATTCTTCTTCACTTTTTGCCATAAGGGTGGTGTCATCTGCATATCTGAGGTTATTGATATTTCTCCTGGCGATCTTGATTCCAGCTTGTGTTTCTTCCAGTCCAGCGTTTCTCATGATGTACTCTGCATAGAAGTTAAATAAGCAGGGTGACAATATACAGCCTTGGAATACTCCTTTCCCTACTTGGAACCAGTCTGTTGTTCCATGTTCAGTTCTCACTGTTGCTTCTTGACCTGCATACAGATTTCTCAGGAGGCAGGTCAGGTGGTCTGATATTCCCATCTTTTTGAGAATTTTCCACAGTTTGTGGTGATCCACACAGTCAAAGGCTTTGGCATAGTCAATAAAGCAGAAATAGATTTTTTCTGGAACTCTCTTGCTTTTTCAATAATCCAATGGATGTTGGCAATTTGATCTCTGGTTCCTCTGCCTTTTCTAAATCCAGCTTGAACATCTGGAAATTCATAGTTCACATACCGTTGAAGCCTGGCTTGGAGAATTTTGAGCATTGCTTTACTAGCATGTTAGATGAGTGCAATTGTGTGGTAATTTGAGCATTCTTTTGGCAGCTGAAATCATTGCAGATGGTGACTGCAGCCATGAAATGAAAAACCGCTTACTCCTTGGAAGAAAAGTTATGACCAAACTATATAGCATATTAAAAAGCAGAGACATTACTTTGCTAACAAAGGTCCGTCTAGTCAAGGCTATGGTTTTTCCAGTAGTCGTGTATGGATGTTAGAATTGGACTATAAAGAAAGCTGAGCACGGAAGAATTGATGCTTTTGAATTGTGATGTTTGAGAAGACTCTTGCAAGTCCCTTGGACTGCAAGGAGATCCAACCAGTTCATCCTAAAGGAAATCAGACCTGAATATTCATTTGAAAGACTGATGTTGAAGCTGAAACTCCAATACTTTGGCCACCTGATGTGAAGAACTAACTCATTTGAAAAGACCCTGATGCTGGGAAAAGATTAAAGGCAGGAGGAGAAGGGGACCATAGAGGATGAGATGGTTGAATGGCATCACTGACTCGATGGACATGAGTTTGAGTAAACTCTGGGAGTTGGTGATGGACAGGGAGTCCTGGCATGCTGCAGTTCATGGAGTCGCCAAGAGTTGTACAGGACTGAGCAACTGAACTGCACTGAATGTAGAGACCATGTCAGGACAGGTCTCCAGGATGGAGAAGGGTTCAGATATAAAGAGAGAAAGAAAAAGAAATGGTGGGGCAGGGTGGCTGCCATTTCACACATCCTCCCCACTCCCTGGGTGTCTACCCAGATAATTCCAACCTGTGGTCTATTCCACAAGGGACGGGGAAGGGTCCCCTCCCTCCACTGCATCCTTTCTTTGGTGATCAGCCCCTGAAACCAGTGCCAGTGAGCTTTAAACCAGCAACTGGGACTGTTACCCCTGATTGAGACTTTAACCCAGGAAAGAGATGTTGAGAAGTTTGTGACGACCAGGCTTCCAGACACTACACAATAGTAAACTTGGATGTCTGTGGTTCTCAGAAACCTCCCATCAAGGAGAGCCCTCTGGACCCTGATCTGCAAGGTCCCATGAGCCTCTCCCATCTCTGTCAACCCTCAGGGTGAACCAGCAACAGCCAGTGGGAGCGAGATCTCACAGCTGGAAGGAGTGGTGCTGGAGATGCGGGTCATCCACTTTCTCAAAGGATGTGACAGAAAAGCAGAAGAGGAAAGAGAAAGGAGAAGTAGAAAGAGAGCGAAAGATTAGAAGAGCAAAAAGAGCAGTGCAGAAGGGTAAAGTGCTGCCTGAATGAGGACCAGATCTCCCTCAAGAAAGGTACTTACCAAGTGTGATGATGCTGAAGCAAAAAGGTTAGGCTTGTTAGCACTGAGAAAGCTGCGTTTAGCTGTCTAGATGAGACTTCCCCTGTCCAAACCTGGATAGGGCCAAAGGCCCTGCTGTGCTGGCTGAGTGCCCACAAATTACATTATTGATCAGATAGAAACCAACAAAAGGCCAGGGGAGAGTATGAAGGCAAGCTTTTACTGGGGCTTATACTGCAGCATAAAGGAGCCAAAGCGTGAGTCAGGAACCCAACTGTGGGCACTGGGTTCACTTAATGAGGTGAACAGGGGCAGACAGCTGGTCGGGGCAGAGGGGGGCTTCCTCTGGGCCCCCGCCCCCTCCCCATCCCAGAGTGCTGTGGGCGGGTCATGAGCGATCTTTTGCTTTTGCGCAGGGCTGGTAAGGTGGTGGAGGAGCTCGGAGGTTATGGTCACCCAGGAAGGTTATCAAGCACAAAGGCCATAAAGTCCTTAGTTACTTATTAGCCACAACCTTCCAGAGGTCTCATGCGGGGGACACAGAAGATTTTTCCTCTTGGTCTATTTGAAGTCATCAGCCTGCTATAATTCGGTAGGTGTTGTCCAGACGCATTTGTTCAAGCAAATTCCTGGCTTTCAGCTTCCCCTTGTTTAAGACAGTGTTGTTTGGGTGCAAGTGTGTGGGCAGTGACATCCTGTTGTTTTAGGAGGTTTTGTCCAGGCGCGGGTGGATATCCTCAGGTCCCAGCGATGTCTAGAGAAAGAATCTAAGCTCCTTATTGAAGCCAAACATCCAAACAGTAACCAGAATGTAGAAACAATTAGATGTACCCATAGAGACTATCTGGGGGAGTCATCCACAGAAGTAGGGAACACTTTAGCGTTTTTTCCTGGTGGTAGGGGGAAGCAGTACTGAGGCAGCTGCAGGCAGGTCCAGAATGTGGAATGCAGCAGCCTAACAGCTTCTATCTGGAACTGGTTTGAAGGTGGTTCTACCCTCTTAGCCTCTGGTATAACACATCTATTTTGCAAAGACTCCTTCTGCAGCCTTCCTGTCAACCCGAGCTCTTTATTTTTTTGAAAATTTTTTTTTTTAATTTTTGGTTATGCTGTGTTTTCAGTTGTTGCTCCAGCTTTTCTCTAGTTGTGAGTAGTTGGGGCTACTCTCTAGCTGCCATGCATGAGCTTCTCATTGTTGCAGAGCACAAGCTGTAGAAAATTGCAGCAGGTGGGCTCAATAGTTGGGGCTCCCAAACTCTGGAGCACAGGCTTGATAGTTGTGGCACAGGTTGCTTAGTTGCTCTGAGGCATGTGAGGTCTTCCCAGATCAGGGGTGGAACTGCATATTCCTTACCACTGAGCCACAAGGGAAGCCCCCCAAGCTGTCTTTATCATCCATTTAATTCCAGTTTAGATTTTATAACTCCAACCAACTTCTATTCTCATATTGTGAGACCTTTCTTTACTGGTGTTTAAATATTCCCACTGAAATGTTTAAATATTCCCCACTGATGTCCCTCCTTTTGGTGAAAACACTGAAATAGTCTGTCAGGGTCCAGCCCCAGTGGATCCAGGGTGATTCGAAGGTGGGGACGGAGTCAGCATCCTTGGAAATAATTTATTTAATTACAGGTAGAGAGGGATTAGAAAATTAGCAGAGAAAAAGAGGCTGAATAACTTGGTTTACATGGAATACCAATCACCACCTACTTAGCCGAAGGAGAGGAAGCACTGAGGACACCCCCCCCCCGGTCCGATCTTAGAAGCTCAGGCAAAATTAGCGGGCTTGGTGAGTACCCACATTCCAGATGGGAATTCAGCCAGAAAAACGGAGAGCAAGAAAGAAGTGACATGGTGGAATCAGTCGTTCTGGAAACTGATCTGATTTCTTTATTTTTGGGTTTGCTTATATACCTTTTGTTACACATAGGGATGAATACAGAGTCACGCAGTGGTCAGCAGTCCTGACCTTTATCAAAATCAGGTGCTTCACATAAATGTATATTAAAAAAAAAGATCTTAGGGGTTTTACATCATCTTCTGGCCACGAGGCCTGCTGACATTTTATGATCCTTTCTTTCTGATAACCAAAAAACTTATTTTGTCCAAGGGTGTTTTTTCTTAAACCAGGCAGTTCAGTTCAGTCGCTCAGTCGTGTCTGACTCTTTGTGACCCCATGAATCACAGCACGCCAGGCCTCCCTGTCCATCACCATCTCCCGGAGTTCACTCAGACTCACGTCCATCATGTCCATGATGCCATCCAGACATCTCATCCTGGGTCGTCCCCTTCTCCTCCTGCCCCCAATCCCTCCCAGCATCAGAGTCTTTTCTAATGAATCAACTCTTCGCATGAAGTGGCCAAAGTAATGGAGTTTCAGCTTCAGCATCATTCCTTCCAAAGAAATC
>SJYQ01000199.1:10716-32519 GCA_006410935.1 Redunca redunca | reverse complement strand
AAAACTAGTCAATCTAATCACACTAGGACCACAGCCTTGTCTAACAGAATGAAACCAAGCCATGCCTGCAGGGCAACCCAACACAGGAGGGTCATGGTGGCGAGGCCTGACAGAATGTGGTCCACTGGAGAAGGGAATGGCAAGCCACTTCAGTATTCTTGCCTTGAGAAACCCATGAACAGTAGGAAAAGGCAAAATGATAGGATACCCAAAGAGGAACTCCCCAGGTCATTAGGTGCCCAATATGCTACTGGAGGTCAGTGGAGAAATAACATAAACCAGGCACCACCCTCCAGATAAAGTTGCACTCCTATAGGGTGAGGTTGTAGTGAGTTACAATCAAGAAAGGAATTTATTTAACTCAAGGTTAACATGATTAGTCTTAAAGGTTAATACTTATTTCTTCTATATGCTAGTTATATTCATTTTAAGAGCAGGAAATATGGAGGTTTAGCAGCAAACATCAGCCCAATAAATGAAAATCCTTCACCAATGTTCCTCTTAAGGTCTATTTAATCTTAAGATAGTGATAAAGTTACATTTTTACATAGCAAGGACACAGTGATTTATAACAAAGTACAGTGATCTATTACAAAAGAGAAAATTCATTAACTCAAAAAGTCTAGTATTGCTAACCTTAAAAACTACTATATTTCCTTTTCTATATTCCAAATACATTGATTAATGTATTCCCAGGTGCCTAAGGATATGGAGGCCTGGCAGCAATCATTGACTCAACAATGAGAAAAGCCCTATGCTAATTAAGACTTTCAAAATACTCCAGACTCTCTGTGCTGTTTATGGTTGAGAGGTAGTAAACAATCATGTGCATAGTGGCAGGAGTATGGATAATCCTGTCACACAAGCTAGTCTGTCAGCAGAGAGGTTTGACCTGAGACACCCTGGTCACACCCAGGGCAGTGAATTAGCAGCAATTATTGGCAAACAAATGAAAAAACCCTTCACCAATATAATTCCTAACCAACCCACTATACTAATAATTTTTAACTTTCTAAAAAAATTTTCCTTTAGTAAGTCTAAAACATCTCATGCCTCTCACAGTCAGGAGGCTGTAAACAATCACATGTGGCTGGATGAACCTATACAGGCGGGCTAGATAACCTTCAGAGGAGTTCGTAAGTTGAAACACTCTTGTCATGCCCAGGAACTTTTATTGACTTGGAGCTGCACGTTTACTCCTTCTCTGAGAGAACCAGGGGGGAACAGCTCCCCATAAAGTCAGAGGTGTAGGCAAGAGCATGAAACAGTAAAATAGATAGACTCTGGTTTTGGGGGTAGATGCTCGGAAACAGGGGCTTTCCTGAGGCTTGATCACACCTTTGCATATGCCAAGCCTCCTTCCTCATGACCTTTGCCATGGGTGGAGTTCCTCACGCTGGCCCCTGGCAGTATTCTTTTTGGTATAGGGGGAAATGCTGGTGAACTTGGGATATCTGGGTACTAAAAGATCAAAGTACACTCTGAGTGTTCTGACCATTTTATTGGCAACAGTCCTTGTGAGAATTTTAGTATCTTTCTGATAGTTGCTCGTGTATTTTGAAAGTAAACAAAGATCTTTATTTTCAAGGAGATTGTGAAGAAATGGTTAGATGCTTTCTAATTTTTTTTCCTCATCAAAAACATTATCCCAGATTGACAATTTAGAATGTTATTCAAAGCCTATTATCCAGGCTTTGAAAATGAGAATGGGCAATCTGAATGGAAGGGCCTTTTTCTCACCAAAGTGTGGAGATTTGGCGAGATTTTCTCCCTTGGTTTCTCACAATTGAATACTGTTACACCTCTCCAAATCCTTTTGCATGAACAGCAATTTCTGTACTTGTGTTTGCAGTTCTCTTTGTTTCAAGACATTTTGTCTTTCCTTTCTTAGAGAAGATGTGTGATGTGTATATGTAAATATGTGATTTGGTTGATGGTTAAACATTAGGTGTGGAGAAGGACTCAGAAACTATCTCTGAAGCAAAATGTTAGCATTTCCACTTCTGGAAACCTTTTGGTGATCCGGAGCAGAGTCTCTATGTCCTAGTAGCAAGAAAGGCCGTTTTCAACTGTTATGTACAATCAAAACTGTTTTGAATCCTTTTGAGCTGGATTTTTCCACTCCTGTGATGCTACTGGTAAACTTGAAGATGATCAATAATTCTTCATGAGTCCTTGCCTCCTCCATGGGTCTCTGTGACCTTGAAAGGAAACTTCTACAAAAGGATGAGATACCTAGTGGGTAGCCATTTACTTGGGTCATAGGCAGAGAACTCCTCTGCTCCCTGCTCCCTGCTCATTGCTTTTTATTACCAGTAGGGTCTCCTGAGTCTTCAGCGTAGTCAGCACCCAGAGTGACCTATTTCAATTCAACAAATATTTACTGAGTTGTATATATGTGTTAGCACTATTCCTGTTGCTGTGGGTACAGCTCAAAACAAAACTCATTTCCTTTGTCTATGATCTCTTGACTTTCCAGTGAAGAAGAAAGGCAATAAACTTGGAAGGAAGTTGTGTAAATATTGATGGGGTGTGATAATAAGTAAGGTGGCCAGAAAAGGCCTTTGTGGGGAAATGACATTTGAAAAGAGATTTGAGCCTAGTGAGTCATGTGAACATATGTAGGGGGTGGGAGATGGTCCTGGCTTAGTGACAGGAAGTACAGAAGCAAGGCAGGGGGTGAGCACAGAAGGCCAGCATGGTTAGAATGGAGTGAGCAAGTGACACAGATGAGAAAACTGAGAGGGAGGTGGTCTATGACCAGATAATGTACACCCTATATAGGGTTTAATTGTATCTCAAGACTCACATATATTATGTCACATATATGAAAAATAAATTTATTATTACAGCATTAATAGTTTAGACATGTTCCGAAGTGAAAATTTAAATGTTTCTTTTATCTGTAATCAGTTTTAGCAATGATATGATTTTATATTTTTATAAATATACAAAAATGTTTATGGATGTTTATGTATATAATATAGGTAGATAGATATCATGAATATTCTTCTAAACCATCCTTGTTGGGTTTATTTAAACCTGAAAACCAGCAACGTGATCAGCAGTGAATGTGAATGAATAAATACAAAGAAAACTCTCAGACTGAGGCGTTTCTTAAGGTCACATCCAGCTTTATTTTTGAATATGAAATATGTGTGAAATGCCCTTTGGAGTTTGTCTCTTTAATCCAAAGCAAACCAAAAAAAAAACAAAGTAAACATTTGTGTTTGTATTTTTAGTGGGCATTAACCTTCAGGGAATTGAAAGAGGTTGAGGAATAAAGAGGCATTATATGAAATTAAATGTATTCAGCCAATTATATGGTAAACATTTTACCTGTTCTTTTCTTAGTAAAATGTTTTCTCCACCTTAAAAATAGTCTGGCATATAAACTCTGTAAACACAGGTAGGAATCTTAGTCTTGCAGAAACATAAAATAAATATGGACTTGCTACCAAAATATATGCTGTTCTTTTCCCAAGTTATATTAACCAAAAAAGAAAAAAAAGAAAACGAAAAAATAAAAACAACCTTTTTTTTTTTTTTAACCAAACAGTTGCTTTGCCTGGTCTAACACAGGTGATGTCACACTTAAATTTAGATAGAAATGGTTCCACTAATTAAATATCTCATAGAAAAATGACATGTCTTGTCAAAGAGATGATACTTACTCTGGATAGGGGACATGCTAGAAGCAAACCTTATACAAGGTTGAACATCTCTTAAGGTCTAACCTGCAGGTTCTCTGGGCATAAATTTTGCCAAAATTGTAGATATTATCCCAGATGTTGTAAATGTCTGCTGTGGAGATTTGAACACCTCTTTTTGCTTTTTCTCAGCCCCTGCTAAAGCCAGCTCCTCCCTCCTCATGCCCTCTCTCCACACTCCACCACCAACCCGCTGAGTCAGCTGCCACTAGAAATTTCCTCTGGAAAAGTTTTCATTTGAAACTTGCCTACGTAAAGCTGTTACAGTTAGTACAATGCTAGATGTGACAGAATTTAGTTTGGGGTATCAGAAAAGAAAAGTCGGAGTGGATGCAGACCGTCAAGAATATCAGGCTAAGACTTCTGGGGCGTTTTCAAGGTTGTAGAACCTGTGAAAGAGGACCTCTGTAGTTAAAGGTACTCATATTCTCGTCCCCGGACAGTAAAAAGTGCAGAAGGAATTCCAGAGTCTTTTCTAATGTGGAAACAACTTTTGAGATAAAAAGTAGGGCATCTCAAGTCAGAAACAGAGGCAATTACTTAGGAAAAGACATTTACAACAGGATTCTTTGGACAGAGGTTTGCCTCCGATATGGAAAGAAATTATCAGTAGCCCTGAAGAAAGATTTGTGGTTAAAAGTGAAAACATTAATAAAAATTGCCTCCATAGTACATATATGACCAGATGTCCTATTAGTTTACTAAGTGGGCAAAAAATTTCTTTGTGTTTTCTCTGAAAGTTCTCATTATATATGTATTTTTTTCAGTAATCATATTTTTAGTGATTCCCGTCTCCCTCATTGGAGGCAGACGCTTTAACCTCTGAGTCACCAGGGAAGTCCATAGTTATATGTAATGTAACATAAAGGAAATGAATATTTCATTGGTATTTCTCTTTTTTAATTGAAATATAGCTGATTTATAGTGTTGTGTTAGTTTCAGATGTTAATAGCAAAGTGACTCAGTTATATATAGGAATTATTTTTTGTATATTTTTCTTATAGATTATTATAAAACATTGGGTGTAGTTCCTTGTGCTATACAGTAGGTCCTTATTGATTATCTATTTTATCAGTTCAGGTCAATCAGTTCAGTTACTCAGTTGTGTTTGACTATTTGCGACCCCTTGGACTGCAGCACACTAGCCCTCCCTGTTCATCACCAACTCCCAGAGCTTACTCATAGTCATGTCCATCGAGTCAGTGAGCCATCCAAACATCTTATCCTCTGGCATCTCCTTTTCCTCCTGCCTTCAATCTTTCCCAGCATCAGGGTCTCTTCAAATGAGTCATCTCTTCACATCAGGTGACCAAAGTATTGGAGTTTCAGCTTCAACATCAGTCCTTCCAATGAACATTCAGGACTGATTTCCTTTAGGATGGACTGGTTGGATCTCCTTGCAGTCCAAGGGACTCTCAAGAGTCTTCTCTAACACTACAGTTCAAAAGCATCAATTCTTAGACACTTAGCTTTCTTTATAGTCCAACTCTCATATCCATACATGACTACTGTAAAAACCATAGTTTTGACTAGATGGACCTTTGTTGGCAAAGTAATGTCTCTGCTTTTTAATATGCTATCTAGGTTGGTCACAGCTTTTCTTCCAAGGAACAAGCATCTTTCAATGTCATGGCTGGAGTCAAAATCTGCAGTGATTTTGGAGCCCAGAAAAATAAAATCTCTCACTGTTTCCATTGTTTCTCCATCTGTTTGCTATGAAGTGATGGGACCGGATGCTATGATCTTAGTTTTCTGAATGTTGAGTTTTAAGCCAACATTTTTACTCTTCTCCTTCACTTTCATCAAAAGGCTCTTTAGTTTTTCTTCCCTTTCTGCCATAAGGGGGGTGTCATCTGCATATCTCAGGTTATTGATATTTTTCCCAGCCATCTTGATTCCAGCTTTTGATTCATCCAGCCCAGCATTTTGTATGATATACTCTGAATATTAAGTTAAATGAGCAGGGTGACAATATACAGCCTTGATGTACTCCTTTCCTGATTTAGAACCAGTCTTTTGTTCCTTGTCCGGTTCTAACTGTTGCTTCTTGACCTGCATACAGATTTCTCAGGAGACAGGTAAGGTGGTCTGGTATTCCCTTTCTTTAAGAATTTTCCACAGTTTGTTGTGATCCACACAGTCAAAGGCTTTGGCATAATCAGTAAAGGAGAAGTAGATGCTTTTCTGGAACTCTCTTGCTTTTTCAATGATCCAGTTGATGTTGGCAGTTTGATCTCTGGTTCCTATTTTATATATAGCATGTTTCCTAGTTTATGTATAGTATAGTTCCTATTTTATATATATTATAGTTCCTGTTTTATATATATTAGTAGTTGCTATGGTTCAGTCACTCAGTCACGTCTGATGCTTTTCTACCCCGTGGACTGTAGCACACCAGGTCTCCCTGTCCATCACCATCTCCTGAAATTTTCCCAAGTTCATGTCCATTGCATTGGTGATGTCATCCTGCCATCTCATCCTCTGAAGCCCTCTCCTACTGCCCTCAGTGTTTCCCAGCATCAGGGACTTTTTCAGTGAGTCAGCTGTTTGCATCAGGTGACCAGAATACTGGAGCTTCAGTTTATATATTATAGTATAGTTTTGTTGATCCTAACCCCCTAATTTATCTTTCTCCCCATTTCCCCTTTGGTATCCATAAGTTTATTATGTCTGTGGGTCCTGATTTATAAATTCTTTATGAACTATTCTTTCAATTAAATGAATGTAGAAATGCCTAGATGTGATTTGGAAAGCACTTTCTAATGTCTATGTAAATATTTGCCTTTTTGGACCACTCCATGTTTCAGACCTGAATACTGACCATGCTAGTCTGAATACTGCTGTGTATAGAAAACTTACAGGTGCAGACATGTGCCCGTCCTGATGCTTAACCAATTCTGATCTTTTTTCCTTGAAATAATCATCAGCATAGTATATGCATGGTAGAGCTAACACATTTAAAACCCAATAGAAATGAGTCTTTTTGCAGTTTTTCAACTCAGAAGTGCAGGTCTCAACTGCATAAAAATGTAAAATATTGCTTTAAATTATAGCCTTATTTTATTGTTACACAGCCCAAGTGCTGTTCTGCACATAAAAGAAAGTCTATAATTATTATAACTGCTTGTCATCATCAGATACTTTATAATCATTACTTGCTATATGAATTATAAACATGTTGATGAACAGAACAGTCACCACTAATATCATGGTCAGTGGTAGGTTTCTCATATTGAAGTTTTAAAAAAGGAAATCCATGCATTTTGTGTTAGGAACTGGCTTTTTGTTGGTCTCTTAAAATGTCTTGTAAATTCTGTTATTGGAGGATAAGTGATAGTATTAGGGAGGAAAAAACAATCTGAGAAATGTATACTTGAGTCAGTAAAACCTGGATTGGTGTTGTTTAGTTGCTTAGGCCTGCCTGACTCTTTTGTGACCCCATGGAATACAGCTCGTCAGTGTCCTCTGTCCATGGAATTTCCCAGGCAAGAATACTGGGTGGGTTGCCATTTCCTCCTCAAGAGGATTTTCTCAACCCAGTGATCATACCCATGTCTCTCCTACATTGCAGTCAGATTCTTAACTGCTGAGCCATTGGGGAAGCCCGAAACCTGGGTAGTGGTGCCTAATGATGGGTTGCCTAATGGTCTTTGTACAGAATATTTCCTTGGTTATGTTGTTCTTCATCAGTTCACCAAACAGAAAGAGAAAAGATCAACTTGGCATGACTAAAGCCAAATTTTTAATATCCTTATATAGAAACTTTGAGCCGCTCAGGAAAAGAGTGTTTTCCCATATGCACAAAACACGTGCAAATTTCCACTGAAAACACAGTTGGAAGATTGCTCAGGTCAGAGGAAAGTGGTGTTTATGCACCTGTATGCTAGGTGCTCTGTTAAGTAGTTTGTGTTAATTATAATATTCATCGTGTGTTTGTAGAAGAAGATACCTGAGCTTTGAGAAGTGAAGTCAGTGTTCTGAAGGGCAGAGCTGTAATTTCAACCCAGGCATTCTGACTCTAAAACTAGATTCTACTGCTTCCTTGAAACTGTAAAAAAAAAAAAAAAGTTATTAATAGAAGCATTTATTTAATCATTTCCCATGCTGAACATTTGTATTACTTAGTCTTTGCAACAAACAATAAAGCTTATATTATGCATCATAGTTTATTAGATTTTCTATTTCCTGAAAGCTGGGGTTTTAATAGGCATATGTGTCTCCCATAATGCTTTCTGATGACTCCTGGGTATTAAGTACATACATAGGAAGCATGTAAATTATGTGTGTGTTTGCTCTGCCATGAGAGGAAAAAGTGACTTTGTGCATTTGGTGGCTTAATAATTATATAATAGGCTGGTCAATCTTTTTAGTTTTTTTGCCTCTGATTTTTGTTTGAATTATTATTTAACCCTAAAGGTTTGCCATACAAATATATTTTCATTACCATTATATTACAATCCTAAGCCACATTCTCTTTCAAGTAGCATATTTAAATGTATTTTGTATGTTCAGTAAAAGAAACAAGTAT
The DNA here is from genome assembly GCA_006410935.1 of Redunca redunca. Taxonomy (NCBI): domain Eukaryota; kingdom Metazoa; phylum Chordata; class Mammalia; order Artiodactyla; family Bovidae; genus Redunca; species Redunca redunca. The sequence goes on along the minus strand of SJYQ01000199.1, from coordinate 24,281 downwards.
AATTTACTCCACTTCACTCCAAACAAGTACAAGATAACAGAATTTATAAAATTGAATTTTGTTTCTAATAATTTCAGTGCAAACAGATTAAAAGTAACCATAGTGAAACAGAAACCTTTAGGATTTGTTCATTTAATTCATTATATGAGATGCCATGATTGTAGTGAAAGCAGAGTGAATTAAATGTACTTGAACTTGAAAGGAAAATATTTTTAGTTGCTGGTATGGACAAAATATGCTTATGAACTATAATTTCTCACTATATTTTGATATGCTTTGAGAAAACAGTCTCTCATTAGCATTAAAAAACTTATTGATTACTGAAATTCTCATGGACTAATCATTAATTTATTGCCCACATTTAAAGACTTCCATGTGCATACTTACTTTACTAGTAAATTCTGTTTTAAGTTTATTCCATTTTTATTTGTCTTTTATCCTCCATAAAAAATTTTTGCCTTCATTTTACTTTCCATCTGACATGTTTTCTTTCTCATAAACTTCATCACTTTCACTGTTTTGCATCTTACTGTTGTTGTTCTTCATCTTAGGTAGTAAACCTACTTAAAATCCCAGGCTAACCTGTGCAGCATATTATTCTCAATGGATGCTAATGAAATTGTTGTATCTAAATGGCTACATTGATTTCTCTAACAGGCAGTTATTGTCTTTTATATGGCAGGTCTGGTTCTAGGTGCTGGTATAAGAGCAGTGAGGAGAACAAGCTCTCTGACCTTTCTAGTTAATGAACTAATAGTAAATAAATATAATTTTATTATCAATTAATGATACCTGCTATAAAGAAACCTAAGCAAGGTATGGTGATAGAGTGTTAGAGGAAGAAGAAGTTGACTGGTGATAAGGAAAGGCCTGCCTGAGGAAAGAAAACACGAGATGGGCCATAAATCACAGGATGGGTAGACTTGTGCAAACACTAAGAGGAAAATATTCTGGAACAGAGAATAACAGGTACCAAAAGCCTGAGCTCAGGACAACACAGTGATCCTGGTGGGAAAATGAGGGAATTGTAGCAGATGTGAGGGGGAAGAAGTCCTGGGTCAGATCATGGAAGCTTTGGGTTTTGTTCTCACTGTGATAGGAAAGGTATGGAAAATTTTGAACAAGATAAGGGTAAGAGCCCAGTAATCTTTTGAGGGATTATTTTGACTGTTGTATGCAGAAGTGAACTATTGAGGGGCAGGAATATACACAGGGGTGGTAGAGGAGATGAAAAGTAACTGGATTTGGAATGTGTTTTGTAAGGTAGAGCTAACATAGCTTCCTAACCAATTAGATGTGGTGTGCAGCAAATAGGAAAAGATGGCACAACCTGATTACTTTGTTATTAAAAACCCAGAGAGTCAACATGATTTGGCTTCAGACAAGGTACTGCTCTAATAGCAGAAATTATAAGAAGCATGTGTTGACTTGCAAATATGATTTTCAGTAAAGAATAAGGATACAAGATGAGACAGAGTGAGGGACAGTTTCAGTGGCACTGGCTGCATTCTTGAAATACATAAGATGGTTGCAAGAAGGCGAAGCCCAGGAATCAGGAAAAGGGAATTTGTGTTCTTGGACCAGGCTATGGTGGAAAGGAAGACAGCAAGATGGAAAAGGGAAGAAAGTAACTATCTGCCCCACATTTCATTTGTAAATATCACCAAGTCTTTTTTGCTGAAGTCCTAATATTATTAACAATACTAATATTATTTCTCAGTTAACTAAGGCTTTATTAAGTTTTACTGATTGGCCTGGGGATGTACTCACAGCTATCCACATTCTATGGAGAAATTCATGCTGAGCTCTAAAAAACTGACTTACAAATAAACTTTGTAAGCATAATCTGTCTGTAAACTTAGAAACTGCATAAGCTCAGCTCCCTTTGAGAATATCTCCCCAGCACATTCCTATTTACAGTGTAGTGGGGGCCTACATTAGAACTGCCCAGTGTGGGAGAAATTGCTTCCCACTGTGGGATGGGCATAGAGCTTTGTCACACATAATTTACCTATTTCTATGATTGCGGTTGTCAATGTTAAAAGGAGTGGTTTCGTAGAAGACTTTGATATTAGATTTGCTAGTAACACAAAGGCATCTAGTTATCTCAAAATGTGTAGGTATTCTGCCTCTAAACCTGGGCTTTCTCCTGCTATCCTTCACTGTTTTTCTAAAAAACAAAATGCTTTGGGGTTATATCAGAAGATAAATTAAAACATAAGAGAAGGATCTGAAAGAAGAGAAATGAAAAGAGAACTACATAGGAATGATCTTTGCAATCCCTCTAGAAAAAGGCTTTGCTCTACAAGATCAATGGGTTTATAGTGAGCCCATCAAAACTGGGTTGCCAGTGAGGAAGAAGGTGGGATGGAATGAATAGGATAAAAAGGTATGTGAGTGAATAATCACACATAAATTATATTGTGTTAGCCAAAAAGTTCAAACGCAAATGACCTTTTGGGCCAACCAGTGAAAACAAGTAAATGCCCTTCACAGATGAAGGATTACACCATGAACTGAGGTATTTCCCTCTTAGGTTCAAAACAGCAACAGCAACCAAAAACTAATTGACCGAAAACTTTGAAAGTTGAAATGTATTTTTCCTAAGAAACAAAATTTTCACTACTTCTTAAGAGAGCTTATGTTGGGCAATCTCTTTTCTTGCTTCCTGGCATCCTCTGAAGTCCAATTCATTCTCTCCTCACCAGCCAGAAGAATCAGCCCTTTGTGGCTGGCATTCACCACCCTCCACTCACATTTCTAATGAATTCTAAGTCAGGGCTGTATCTTACCTGTGTGTCCTATGTCTACAGTTCCTGGCTCCATGTTGTTACCCATCTCCTGTTAGGGTTAAATGAAAGAGAGCAATGGGATGGAGTACAGAATGTATCTATTCTACATTTCAGCTTGGTTTGTGCAATGTTCTTAAAATAACACCCTGTTAATTTTTCTCAACAGAAAGGAGACCTTTCTGCACAAGTTGGACATGTTGATTATGAAGCAGAAAAGAGAAAGAGAGAGATGCCAAGAAAAAGCATGCTATTTTAACATCAAGCAACGAAAAAGAGGCATGGGGTTATTTCCAGCCTCAAGTTAGAGACTATGTTTGGAACAAAACCCTAAGAGACCAGATGCTTAACTCAATCTTTAAAAAAAAAAATGAGGTAAAATACACATAACATAAAATTAGTCATTTTAAAATGAACAATCCAGTGACATTTAGTGCATTCACAATATTATGCAACCACCACCACTTTCAAGTTACAAAACATTTTCATAATCCAAAAGGAAACCCAACGCCATTAAGGCAGCCTCTCCCCATTTGTTTTTCTTCCCTAGATGAGAGCAATATGTCAGTCTGCAAATTGTCTCCATGCAGTTACCTGTTCTGGATACTTCATATAAGTGAAATAACATACTTATGTGATACTGTATGTGATTTTTGTGTGTCTAGCTTCTTTCATTTAGGATAATGTTTTGGAGGTTCATTTGTATTGTAACATGTATCAGTACTTCATTCCATTTTTTACCTCCATAATATTGCATTGCATTGTATGTATTTACCACAGTTTGTTTAGTCATTCATCCACTGAAAGGCAATGTTGTTTTACTCAAAAACACCTAGAGGCAAATATGTATTCATTGATGGACTTTATAACAGGTGATTAACAAGATTTTATACCTCAGATACAGCCAACTGATCAAAGTGATGTTCCTTCAACCCACATAAATGTTCTCACCACCCCCCACCCTTTTTTTCCCCCAGGGACCTTCTCATAGGCATCAAATATGCTTTCCTCAACCATCTTGTCAGTACATGATACTCAGTTAAAACTGTTTCTGCTGATTTTCACTGATTGTAAATCACTTAAGATTGTGCCTCAGAGAATTTTTTTTTATATATATAAAGAAGGATTTCATTTCCTCATGCTTTCTTATTTCTTATTTTTGGTATTGTGGAATAGGCTGCCATTAAGACTCCAAAAAAATAAAAATCTCAGCAATACTGAAATGTTTTTTAGGGTTCACACTTTTAACCTCTTAAAAATTTAGTTTTTGTTGCCTTTTGTGGCTTTAAACTTACAAAATTGGAACATGATAAGGAGAAGAATATTGATTTTTTTTAACCTTTATATATCTGTGGTTCAAATTACACCGAATTCATAGCTTGATGTTGGAAACAATCCAGGAATTATTTGCAGAAAAGCAGCTTGTCTCTCTGCTGCAGGATTGAGTTGCATTGGGGATAAACAATAATGTGGTGTGGTGAGAGACCCCAGACCTGGCACCACAGACCTGGCTTCACACACTTACTCTGTTCATTACTTTTAGTGCTTCTCCTCCAAGGGACGCACTTTCCTTCTCATTAAAGTAAATTAGGTTAAGAGTTTTCCCAGAAAGACGCTGTATGTTTGTGTGCTCAGTTGTGTCCAAATTTTTGTAAACCCCATAGACTGTAGTCCACCAGGCTCCTCTGTTCATGGAATTTTCCAGGCAAGAATACTGAAGTGGGTTGCCATTTCCTACTCCAGAGGATCTTTCTACTCCGAGGACCGAACCTGCATCTCTTGTGTCTCCTGCTTTGGCAGGCTGATTCTTTACCAACTTCACCACTTGGGAAGGCCGTTAGAAGGATACTAATCCATTTCAAACGTTAAAAAAAAAAAAGGTTTTTGCATGAAATAGAATAAGAAAATATTGATTTCACTAATGAGAAAACCATCATTTATAATAATTTTTGCAAATTTATGAACACTACCTTTCTCTAAAGAGAGTTAGACTTTGTGTCCTTTCTCAAACACATGAAAGTATATTTTTAAAGAAACACCTAATGGAGCTACTTACCATTCAGCAGAAATTAAATTAAGATGGTCTGCAACTTCCTCTAAGTTCTAAGGACCAATGAATATCAGAATATATCTTGTCATAAATGAGGGTGAAAGCTATGCTATATGAATATCTTTTGAAAAGAACAATCATGACTGTTTCATATTTAAATTTAAAATTTGTAGTTTTGTCTTCTTCCTAATAGAGAATTGAGAGTTAAGATCTTGCCAACAAAGGAAAACAGAGTAATATTGGCTGCTGCATGAGAGCAGAAAGGGTTACAGAACAGTGAAATAAAAAGAGCTAAGCCAGGAAGAATAAATTACTGAATATTCCTAGCAGCAAACATCATGATATTCAAAACTAAACAAAGTTTCTCTCTCTCCTATGTTTGCCTAGAAGTAATCACATACATGTCTATCACACACGTGCACAAGCAACACACAGACACAAACTCTGATTTGATGTTACTGAGTGGTTATAAGACTGAACTCATCAACATATACCATTTAGGGTTCCACTGTCCCTGAACTGCAGCTGTAAACTCCCCGTCATCTTCCCATTGATTAACAGAGATCATCTCCTAATTTATGGTTTTCATAAGTCAATATATATTCAGTGCCAGGAGGCATGACTTGAGATGCCGGTGCTTTAGAAACACTGACTGAATGAAAATAACAATTCCTACCATCTGTAAATTTGCAATTTAGAAGAATACAAAAGAGATGGTGAAGCTTTGATTAAAATTTTTCGGTGAATTTTGGCAATAGGAACTAAGGAGAGGTGTTTGTATAGATATTTGTAAAGCACATTTACATTCCATGATTATACCCGTTATTCACAGAGTTTCCAGGTAGCATGCTGTTGAATAAAACAGGACCCATCCTCTCAATTTCTAATGAGAAAATAAACATAACTAATTTAGAAGACAGAAAACTACTCATTATGGAACAAAAAGGTGTATTCCCTATTGTATTTCTTAGTTGAAAATAGGATAGGAGTTTTGTACTGTACCAACCTATTGGATTAGAATTTCAGGGAAACAAAAGTCAAGAATTCAAGTAAATAATTGAACAAACACAAATAAATGCTCAAAGAAAGCAGATGCAGTTCAGTTGAGTTCATTCGCTCAGTCGTGTCCGACTCTTTGCTACCCCATGAAACGCAGCACACCAGGCCTCCCTGTCTGTCACCATCTCCCGGAGTTCACTAGACTCACGTCCATCGAGTCCGTGATGCCATCCAGCCATCTCATCCTTGGTCGTCCACTTCTCCTCCTGCCCCCAATCCCTCCCAGCATCAGAGTCTTTTCCAATGAGTCAACTCTTCGCATGAAGTGGCCAAAGTACTGGAGTTTCAGCTTTAGCATCATTCCTTCCAAAGAAATCCCAGGGTTGATCTCCTTCAGAATGGACTGGTTGGATCTCTTTTCAGTCCAAGGGACTCTCAAGAGTCTTCTCCAACACCACAGTTCAAAAGCATCAATTCTTCGGCGCTCAGCCTTCTTCACAGTCCAACTCTCACATCCATACATGACCACAGGAAAAACCAGATGCAGTAATCAACCATAAACACACACAAAAGGACCACTAAGCAGGCAATTGACTTATGTCCCCCTTCATCAATTAAGAAATCCATTGTATTCAGAACTTTTTACATACCTTCTGGCTGGGAAAACTCAATGAGCCAGCAGTAACTTGGGAAAGTTGGGGGAATTGGAGAAGAGACTCCATTTGATGGTGACTTCTTCACTTCTCTGCTTACTGATGATAAGAAGGTAGAAAGTGTATTGTGGGGAGAAATGAGTGAGATCATAAATAAAGGTAGGGAAATAGTTCTTTTTATTATATTGTATTTTTCAAAGTTTTAAATATGAATATGAATCATTTCAGAATAGTTTATTGTTTGCATATAGCAGGTATTTGAAATTCAGTGGTGGATCTCTGTCCAGGGTAGTATGAATTTCCTGCTGTAGTAGAATTGAGCAGTAAGGATGATCCACACTAGTGACAGCATGTTCCATTTCAGATGGCTGGCTTTGCTTCCTCTTTAGTAAAGCCTTGAAGACATCATGATACTTAGACCAAAACAATCCTTATGTGTCCCAAACCTTGGAATTTCTTGCCCTGCACCTATTTCTTCTCGCTAAACACCTTTGCTCAGTCCCTCTGCAGGACAGGGGCCTTCCAAGTCCCTCTGTAAACCTGGTGAATGCTTCTTCAAGACATTCCAGGCTCATTTTATTTTTCAACCAGTTTTTAGAAACCTGTAATCTTTGGGTCAAAAATGATCAGCAAAGATTATCCAAACAACCAGTATTTTTTGAGCACCTACTTTATATCCAGTGTTCTAAGAATTGAAGGTACAGCAGTAAGTAAAAGTGATAACCCACATTCTCCTGAAGTTTAAAATAGTAGGAGTGGGCAAGTGATAAATGAATAGTTTTATATGTCAGATGATAATCAGTTTTGTGAAAAAAGGGATGAAGCTGGAGAGAGAGGGATGATCTGTTTGTGGGGTATGTCATTTTAAATAGGGTGATTGGCGAAGTTTCCTTAAAACAGGGGTATTGAGAACAAAGGCTGATGCTGTAAGCGAGAGAACCAGGCTCTTGGGGGAAGAGCATAAAGATATGGGACAAAGGATGTTAATAAATAAGTCTTGGTGTTCTGCCTGGTACTAGTGTGAGTGGGTGGGATGTGATTATTGCCAGGAATACTCAGAACTGCTTTTTCTCAAGAAATTTTAAACTACAAGAACTGAATGGCTCTATTGACATGGCTCACTCATGGTTCCTTACCTTTAAACTCACAGGGGCTCCCTTACCCACTTTCTCTTCATTGACCCCAGTCCGTATATGACATTCTTACCTCTCTCATAATTTTCTATCTAGTCTTGACCTATTTGTTTACTATCCCTATGATTGTCTCTGGAGAAGAGAAGGGCAACCCACTCCAGTATTCTTGCCTGGAGAACTTAATGGACAGAGGAGCCTGGCAGGCTACAGTCCAGAGGGTTGCAAAGAGTTAGGCATGACTGAAGTGACTTAGCATACACATACATATTCTCCAGACAAGTATTAATAACAAGACTGATAACAGGAATGGTGACTGAAAGGATGTGCTCCCTCCTCTAAGTGTTCCTAACAGAATAGAAAGGAAGTCTTATGTGTCTGTGACTAGCCCACACCACATTCCTTACCAGTGTCTACTGTGTAAGGACATCTTGACACCCGAAAGTACTGTTAGCAGACAGAAGTATTGTTGTTGTCAAACCTAAGTTCCTGTGCTTGACATACAATGAGGTCAAACAAACTGAAATCTCAGGGTTGGAGCAGAAAAATTTTATCCCAAGGGCTGATCAAGGAGATCAGGCAGCTGGTGTTCAGGAAGACCCAAACTCCCTGAACAATCTCAGGGAAGAGTTTTTAGGCAAATTTGTGGAGGGGAGTGGAGGGCCTACAGAGTGTGTGACTTTCTTTGGATTGGTTGGTGGTGATGTAAGAGGGTGGTATTCCAGAAATCCCAGGCATCAGCTATCACTTTCCAACCATACCGGGGTCTAGTGCTGTGCTCAGCCTGAAGTTGTCCTCCAGAAGTTACCTCTGCCAGAGTAGGGGCCCCAGCTCCTGTAGAAGAACTCAGAGATAAGTGTCAGTTTGTGGTACATATTCCTTGAAGAAGAGCCAGGACCCTGCCCCATAGCTGCTAATGCTAATGCAGGACACACTAGAGACTCTCTGGTTGGAGCTCTGGGTCTGGAAGAACCCTAGGAATAGGAAATGGCAACCCACTGCAGTATTCTTGCCTGGGAAATCCCATGGATAGAGGAGCATGGTGGGCTACAGTCCATGGGGTTGTAAAGAGTTGGACATGACTCAGCATGTATAGCAAGCATGCATAGCACGCACGTTTGCTCCAGTATTGTTTCTTGACTGGCTTTGCTTTGTTGCTGCATTCTCCCTCTTCTCTAATTAGTAACTGAATCTGCACTTTGGAACTCAGGGAAGATCTAGGAGGCTGAAATCTATTTCCTACAAACAAGAAATGGGGGACATGGAGGAAGGAAAAGCTTTTGCACTCATAAGGTTCCTGGTTCATTGCACCATAAGGACTTTGAGGCACCCTGTTAGAGCATGTGTTTCGGATCCTTTCTTTTTAAGGAAGCGTCACTTTACTGGATGCTAGCAAGCATTTCTCTTGCTGACCTCCCACTTCCTCACTATTCATTTTCTTTACCAAAACATTAGTTACATTCAACTCTTGCATTTTGACACTTCAATTGAGTTCAGTTCAGTTGCTCAGTTGTGGCCAACTCTTTCTGACCCCATGGACTGCAGCACGCCAGGCCTCCCTGTCCATCACCAACTCCCAGAGTTCACTCAAATTCATGTCCATTGAGTCGGTGACGCCATTCAACCATCTCATCTTCTGTCGTCCCCTTCTCCTCCTGCCTTCGATCTTTACCAGCCTCAGGGTCTTTTCAACTGAGTCAGTTCTTCGCATCAGGTGGCCAAAGTACTGGATTTACAGCTTCAGTCCTTCCAATGAATTTTCACGACTGATTTCCTTTAGGATGCACCGGTTGGATCTCCTTGCTGTCCGAGGGACTCTACAAGAGTCTTCTCCAACATCACAGTTCCAAAAGCATCAATTCTTAGGCGTTCAGCCTCTTTACAGTCCAACTCTCACATCTATATATGACTACTGGGAAAACCATAGCTTTGAATAGATGGACTTTTTTTTTTGGCAAAATAATGTCTCTGTTTTTTAATATGCTGTCTAGGTAGGTGATAATTTTTCTTCCAAGGAGCAAGCTTATTTTAATTTCATGGCTGCAGTCAACATCTGCAGATTTTGGAGCCACAAAAAATGGTCTCTCACTTCTCCATTGTTTCCCCATCTGTTTGCCATGAAGTGATGGGGCCAGATGCCATGATCTTAGCTTTCTGAATGTTGAGATTTAAGCCAACTTTTTCACTCTCCTCTTTCACTTTCATCAGGAAGCTCTTTAGTTCTTCTTCACTTTCTGCCATAAGGGTGGTGTCATCTGCATATCTGAGGTTATTGATATTTCTCCCAGAAATCTTGATTTCAGCTTGTGCTTCTTCCAGCCCAGCATTTCCCATGATGTACTCTGCATATAAGTTAAATTAGTAGGGTGACAATATACAGGCTTGATGTACTCCTGTCCTGATTTGGAACTAGTCTGTTGTTCCATGTCCAGTTTTCAATGTTGTTTCTTGACTTGAATACAGATTTCTCAGGAGGCAGGTCAGGTTGTCTGGTATTCCCATCTCTTTAAGAATTTTCCACAGTTTGTTGTAATCCACACAGGCAAAGGCTTTGGCATAGTCAATAAAGTGGAAGTAGATGTTTTTCTGTAAACTCTCTTGCTTTTTTGATGATCCAACACATGTTGGCAATTTGATCTCTGATTCCTCTGCCTTTTCTAAATTCAGCTTGAACATCTGGAAGTTCACAGTTCATATACTGTTGAAGCCTGGCAGGGAGAGTTTTGAGCATTACTTTGCTAGCATGTGAGATGAGTGCAATTGTGAGGGGTTTTGAGCATTCTTTGGTATTGCCTTTTTCGGGGATTAGAATGAAAACTGACATTTTCCAGTTTTGTGGCCACTGCTGAGTTTTCCAAATGTTCTGGCATATTAAGTGCAGTACTCTCACAGCATCATCTTTTAGGATTTGAAGTAGCTCAACTGGAATTCCATCACCTCCACTGGCTTTGTTTGCAGTGATGCTTCCTAAGGTTCACTAGACCTCGCATTCCAGGATGTCTAGCTCTAGGTGAGTGATCACACCATCATGATTATCTGGGTTGTAAAGATCTTGTTTATATTGTTCTTCTGTGTATTTCTGCCATGTCTTCTTAATATCTTCTGCTTCTGTTAGGTCTATACTATTTCTGTCCTTTATTGAGCCCATCTTTGCATGAAATGTTCCTTTGGTATCTCTAATTTTCTTGAAGAGATCCTATTCTGTTTCCCATTCTATTATTTTTCTCTATTTCTTTGCTTTGATCACTGAGGAAGGCTTTCTTATCTCACCTTACTATTCTTTGGAACTCTGCATTCAAATGGATATATCTTTCCTTTTCTCCTTAGCCCTTAGCTTCTCTTCTTTTATCAGCTATTTGTAAGGCCTCCTCAAACAACCATTTTGCCTTTTTGCATTTCTCTTTCTTAGAGATGATCTTGATCAATGTCTCCTGTACAATGTCAGGAACCTCTGTTCATAGTTCTTTAGGCACTCTATCAGATCTCATCCCTTGAATCTATTTGTCACCTTCACTGTATAATCATCGGTATTTGATTTAGGTCATACCTGAATGGTCTAGTGGTTTTCCCCACTTTCTTCAATTTAAGTCTGAATTTGGCAATGAGGAGTTCATGATCTGAGCCATAGTCAGCTCCTATTCTTCTTTTTGCTGACTGTATAGAGCTTCTCCATCTTTGGCTGTTAAGAATATAATCAATCTTATTTAGGTATTGACCATCTGTTGATGTCCATGTGTAAAGTCTTCTCTTGTGATGTCAGAAGAGGGTGTTTGCTATGACCAGTGTGTTCTCTTTGCAAAACTATTCACCTTTGCCCTGCTTCATTCTGTACTCCACGGCCAAATTTGCCTGTTTCTCCATGTATTTCTTGACTTCCTACTTTTACATTCCAGTCCCCTATAATGAAAAAGGCATCTTTTTTTTGAGTATTAGTTCTAGAAGGTCTTATAGGTTCTCATAGAACTGTTCAATTTCAGCTTCTTCAGCATTACTCTTTGGGGCATAGATTTGGATTACTGTGATATTGATTGCTTTGCTTTGGAAACGAATAGATATCATTCTGTCTTTTTTGAGATTGCACCGAAGTACTGCATTTCAGACTCTTTTGTTGACTATGTTGGCTACTTCATTTCTTCTAAAGGATTCTAATGGTCATCTGAGTAGATCACTGATTCCTTAAATGTCAATGTTCACNGATCACTGATTCCTTAAATGTCGATGTTCACTCTTTCCATCTCCTGTTTGACCACTTCCAATTTGCCTCGATTCATGGACCTGACATTCCAGATTCCTATGCAATATTGCTATTTTTACAGCATCAGACTTTATTTGCATCACCAGTCACATCCACAGCTGGGTGTTGTTTTGCTTTGGCTCCATCTCTTTATTCTTTCTGGAATGATTTCTCAACTGATCTCCAGTAGGATATTTGGCACCTACTGACCTGTGGAGTTCCTCTTGAGAGAAGCTACTCTGCGTCCGAGGTCAGGGGCAGTGGCCGAGAGGAGCTACCCCGCGTCCAAGGTTGGGGCGGCCGGGAGGAGACACCCATGTCCGAGATCAGACGGCCAGGAGAAGCCACCTCGTGCCCAAGGCCAGGGGCGGTGACCTTGAGGAGCCACCCGGAGCCCAAAGCCAGGGGTGGCAGCTGGGAGGAGCCTACCGCACCCGAGGCCAGGGCCAGCGGCCGGGAGGAGCAACCCGAGGAGTGGTGGCTGTGCAGGCACACGAGGGCCTAGAGGAGCTCTCTCATGTTGAAGGTCAGGAACGGTGGCGGTAAGGAGATACCCCTCGTCCAAGGTAAGGAACAGCGGCTGTGCTTTGCTGGAGCAGCTGTGAAGAGATACCCCATGCCAAGGTAAGAAAAACCCAAGTAAGATGGTAAGTGTTGCAAGAATGCATCAGAGGGCAGACACACTGAAACCATACTCACAGAAAACTAGTCAATCTAATCACACTAGGACCACAGCCTTGTCTAACACAATGAAACCAAGCCATGCCTGAGGGGCAACCCAAAACGGGCGGGTCATGGTGGGAGGCCTGACAGAATGTGGTCCACTGGAGAAGGGAATGGCAAGCCACTTCCAGTATTCTTACCTTGAGAACCCCATGAACAGTAGGAAAAGGCAAAATGATAGGATATCAAAAGAGGAACTCCCCAGGTCATTAGGTGCCCAATATGCTACTGGAGATCAATGGAGAAATAACTCCAGAAAGAATGAAGGGATGGAGTTAAAGCAAAAACAATACCCAGCTGTGGATGTGAACAGTGATAGAAGCAAGATCCGATGCTGTAAAGAGCAATATTGCATAGAAACCTGGAATGTCAGGTCCATGAATTAAGGCAAATTGGAAGTGGTCAAACAAGAGATGGCAAGGGTGAACGTCAACAGCGAACTAAAATGGACTGGAATGGGTGAATTTAACTCAGATGACCATTACATCTACTACTGCGGGCAGGAATCCCTCAGAAGGAATGGAGTAGCCATCATGGTCAACAGAAGAGTCTGAAATGCAGTACTTGGATGCAATCTCAAAAACGACAGAATGATCTCTGTTCATTTCCAAGGCAAGCCATTCAATATCACAGTAATCCAAGTCTATGCCCCAACCAGTAACACTGAAGAAACTGAAGTTGAATGGTTTTATGAAGACCTACAAGATCTTTTAGAACTAACACCCAAAAAAGATGTCCTTTTCATTATAGGGAACTGGAATGCAAAAGTAGGAAGTCAAGAAACACCTGGAGTAACAGGCAAATTTGGCCTTGGAATGTGAAATGAAGCAGGGCAAAGACTAATAGTGTTTTGCCAAGAAAACACACTGGTCATAGCAAACACCCTCTTCCAACAACACAAGAGAAGACTCTACACATGGACATCACCAGATGGTCAACACCAAAATCAGATTGATTATATTTTCTGCAGCCAAAGATGGAGAAGCT
>SJYQ01000198.1:1086889-1116796 GCA_006410935.1 Redunca redunca | reverse complement strand
TGTCTGCAATGCAGAAGACTCTGGTTCGATCCCTAGGTTGGGAAGATCCCTTGGAGAAGGAAATGGCAACCCACTCCAATATCTTTGCCTGGGAACTCGCATGGACAGAGGGGCCTGAGGGGGTTTCTGGTGTGGCATGGGGCCATGCGGTGGCAAAGAGTAGGACACCACTTAGCAACTAAAGAGTGACTGGGTTAATTTAGAAGATGTTGCAGACTGCGGTTTAATTACAGTGAAATAATTCTAGTTTTAATAATGGAAGCTTAGAACAGTTTATCTCCTAATCCCCTTCATTCTGTTTTGAATACCTCAAACTTTAGTTTTTGATGTTGAGTATGTGACAAAGTGTTAATACTTAGAGGAGGATCTTGTGGCCATAGTATACTGAGAAAGATTTAGTAGGCTTGGTGTCCTTCCGGTTTATAGTTCTCTTCAATGTTGAGTATTAAAGCCTTTTCTTTTTCAAAGTGGGAAACGTAGCTCATGTTTTTCACATGTCAGATATGAACAATGGCAAAAAATCTTTGAGTTTTTAAAATTGATTTTTGACTAATGTACTTAGATAATGCAGATCTGCCCATTTCAGAGGTTTATGCATAAATTTGAATCAAGAATAAATTACTAAAAGTGATCTTAGCCATCAAGTCTAGTTTCCGAGTTTAATGAGTCCCCTGCTTATGCAAAGGGAGTAGTTGTTAGTCTAAAATAGTACCATTTTGACACTGTTTTTAGTACCTGTCATATCATCTCATTGAGATTGTGGACATTTTTTAGAGCAATACAGTCGCATTTATTTTTATACTTCTATCATGGTGTTTATGTATTAAAGAAACATTCGATGTGTTTGCTTGCCATATTAATATGCTGTTCTTTGTTACTCATATTAGTACTATTTTAAAATATTCATACAGGTTCAAATACTTTAAACCATCTACTTCAAATGAACTGACATTAAAATCCACTAAGCTAGTAACTAGGAAGTAGACTTCAAGCTAGTAACTAGGAAGTGAACTACTTTAGAAGAAACAAAAGTGAAACTCTTTGTTTTTAAAATGGAAACTATGAATTATTAGTAAAATGAGAAGTGTCTAGTGCATATTGCATAACCAAAATTTTAGCCTATTTTCTGCTCTTCTTTAAAAACTTGTATGCTCATGTATAATATTAGGTTTATGTCTGGTCATTGGAACAGTTTCCTATTTTGTGAGATTTTTTTTTTCTTCCCAAAGGATGTATGATTATAATTAAAAAAAAGTAGCACAACACTCAGGTCTTTTTTTTTTTAAGTAACACAAAACTCACAGGTCTTCTATTTACCTACAGAGTAGCTTGTCACAATGTAACATAAGGCAAGGGGTGTCTTTTCCTTTGCCTCTGATGTGTTCTTTGCTTGATCGTTCAAGTTTGGCCCTGGCAGGGAGTTGTGAGATTTAGTGAAACTGCAAAGAGCCATTTTCCTGAGGTTTAAGATGATACAGGTGAATTGGAGTTGGTATCTGATTAGCTAAGGTTCAGTTCAGTTCAGTTGCTCAGTCGTGTCCGACTCTTTGTGACCCCATGAATAGCAGCACGCCAGGCCTCCCTGTCCATCACCAACACCCAGAGTTCACGCAGACTCACATCCACTGAGTCAATGATGCCATCCAGCCATCTCATCCCCTGTCGTCCCCTTCTCCTCCTGCCCCCAATCCCTCCCAGCATCAGAGTCTTTCCCAATGAGTTAACTCTTCGCATGAGGTGGCCAAAGTAATGGAGCTTCAGCTTTAGCATCATTCCTTCCAAAGAAATCCCAGGGCTGATCTGCTTCAGAATGGACTGGTTGGATCTCCTTGCAGTCCAATTAAGTCCTGTCTTAATTTTGGTCTTTAATGTGTGTATTCAGCCTTTGTGCTTGATATTTACCTGAAGTGTAGGATTCTCATCTCAGAATTTTGGTTCATTGATTCAGGTCCCAAATGAGGATTCTTTAGGGCAGCAATATATTACATAGAAGGCATTCTCTTAGAGACCAGATTAATTTGAAGAGCTGTGAGCTGGATTCTATTTACATTAACTGTATTCTCCTGAGTTGAATAATTTTTTTTTTTTTTTTTTTTTGCCTAATTTGTTTTACCCTAGGGCTTAGAACAGCTCCTTGCACATAGTTCAGTTTAGTTGCTTAGTTGTGTCTGACTCTTTGCAACCCCATGGACTGCAGCAAGCCAAGCTTCCCTGTTCATCACCAACTCCCAGAGCTTGCTCAAACTCATGTCCATCGAATCAGTGATGCCATCCAACCATCTCATCCTCTGTGGTCCCCTTCTCCTTCTGCCTTCAATCTTTCCCAGCATCAGGGTCTTTTCCAATGAGTCAGTTCTTTGCATCAGGTGGCTAAAGTATTGGAGCTTCAGCATCAGCATTAGTCCTTCCAATGATTATTCAGGATTTATTTCCTTTAGGATTGACTGGTTGCACATAGTAGGTTTCAGTAAATATTCAATGAATGAAATAAAGAGTGAGTGCTTTCTAAGAGAAATGCAAACTGCAGGGGTTATTCTAGTTCCTTAACTGAATGTCACAATTTAACATGATTGAGAAACAGTTAAAGAGCTTCGTAGCTGGAACTAATGGTAAAGAACCTTCCTGCCAATTTAGGCAACATCAGAGATTGGGGTTCCATCCCTGGGTGGGGAAGATCCCCTGGAGGAGGGAATGGCAACCCCCTCCAGTATTGTTGCTTGGGAAATCCCATGGACAAAGGAGCCTGGCGGCTACATACAGTTCATAGGGTCACACAGAGTCGGACACAACTGAAGTGACTTAGTGCACACGTAGAAACGATGAAAGCTTGAAATTGTGGACATCTGTTAGAATGTAGGCAATGTAGTGAAAGAATAGGATGTGGGTTGATCTAAATCACCTTTCCATGACCTTGGGAAAGTCATTAAATGCCTCTGAATTTACTTTTAAAGCCTTGAAGATAGATGCTTAGACATGAGAAACTTTTTTATATCCAAGTGTTTAGTGGAGCTAAGCATGTGTTTATTCTAGACAGGGAGGGTAAAAAAGAGAAAGTAGAGGATAGAGACGGAATCTTATGGATCAACAGTCAGCTTTCATTTAATTATACTGGGGGTTAGGTGGGAAGGAAGTCACAGGTTAACCAAATTAAGAATTGAAGCTTGAAAAACAATACAAGTTGAATTCTGGGTAAATTTCTTAGTTGCAATAATGTAGTATTTCTAATTTAGGAATTGTCTAAAGTTATAGAATGTTCACTGGAAGAACTGATAAAACTCCAATACTTTGGCCACCTAGTGTGAAGAACTGACTCATTTGAAAAGACCCTGATGCTGGAAAAGATTGAAGGGGAGAGGAGAAGGGGACCATAGAGGATGAGATGGCTGGATGGCATCACAGAATCGATGGACATGAGTTTGAGTGAACTCCTGGAGTTGGTGATGGACAGGGAAGCTTGGCATGCTGCAGTTCATGGGGTTGCAAAGAGTCGGACGCGACTGAGCGACTGACCTGAACTGGAAGTTATAAAAATATAGCATTTAAAGAGACAGTTCAGTTCAGTCTCTCAGTCATGTCCAACTCTTTTCGACCCCATGAATCGCAGCACACCAGACCTCCCTGTCCTATCACCAACTCCCGGAGTTCACTCAGACTCACGTCCATCGAGTCGGTGATGCCATCCAGCCATCTCATCCTCTGTCGTCCCCTTCTCCTCCTGCCACCAATCCCTCCCAGCATCAGAGTCTTTTCCAATGAGTCAACTCTTCACATGAGATGGCCAAAGGACTGGAGTTTCAGCTTTAGCATCATTCCTTCCAAAGAACACGTAGGACTGATCTCCTTTAGAATGGACTGGTTGGATCTCCTTGCAGTCCATGGGACTCTCAAGAGTCTTCTCCAACACCACTTTTCAAAAGCATCAATTCTTCGGTGCTCAGCTTTCTTGACAGTCCAACTCTAACATCCATACATGACTACTGGAAAAACCATAGCCTTGACTAGATGGACCTTTGTTGCCAAAGTAATGTCTCTGCTTTTCAGTATGTTATCTATGTTGGTCATAACTTTCCTTCCAAGGAGTAAGCGTCTTTTAATTTCATGGCTGCAATCGCCATCTACAGTGATTTTGGAGCCCCCCAAAATAAAAGTCTGACACTGTTTCCACTGTTTCCCCATCTATTTCCCATGAAGTGATGGGACCAGATGCCATGATCTTCATTTTCTGAATGTTGAGCTTTAAGCCAACTTTTTCACTCTCCTCTTTCACTTTCATCAAGAGGCTTTTTAGTTCCTCTTCACTTTCTGCCATAAGGGTGGTGTCGTCTGCATATCTGAGGTTACTGATATTTCTCCCGGCAATCTTGATTCCAGCTTGTGCTTCTTCCAGCCCAGCGTTTCTCATGATGTACTGTGCATAGAAGTTAAATAAGCAGGGTGACAATATACAGGCTTGACATACTCCTTGTCCTATTTGGAACCAGTCTGTTGTTCCATGTCCAGTTCTAACTGTTGCTTCCTGACCTGCATAAAGATTTCTCCAGAGGCAGGTTCAGGTGGTCTGGTATTCCCATTTCTTTCAGAATTTTCCACAGTTTATTGTGATCCACACAGTGAAAGGCTTTGACATAGTCAATAAAGCAGAAATAGATGTTTTTCTGAACTCTCTTGATTTTTGATGATCCAGCGGTTCATCAAACCAGCGGTTTGATCTCTGGTTCCTCTGCCTTTTCTGAAACCAGCTTGAACATCTGGAAGTTCACTATTCATGTATTGCTGAAACCTGCCTTGGAGAATTTGAGCGTTACTTTACTAGCATGTGAGATGAGTGCAATTGTGTGGTAGTTTGAGCATTCTTTGGCATTGCCTTTCTTTGGGATTGGAATTAAAACTGACCTTTTCCTGTCTTTAACCTTGTATAAATCACTGTAAACATTATATAAAATGGACATTGTTTAGTGTTAAATGGTTGGTTATCTTGTTATTAGCATGACTTGGTTTACTGAGAGAGCAGGATCCAGCTACTTATTCCCCTTTTACTCCTTTCCTTTCTCACCTAGTTTTGACTCTATACTAAGGTTGCAACCTGTTGTCTTAATGAATTTTCATTAGTTCTCATATTCTGATATTCTTCAATATTCTTTGTATACAGCCCATATCATTTGCAAATAATTATCATTCTGACCTCCTCTCTGTCAGTTTTGGACCTTTTTTTTCATATGTTATTATTTTAGCTAAGATTACAGCATACTACTAGGGTTAATAGTAGGGTGTGTAATGTATTGTTTCATTGTAATATGAAATGTCATTATAGTTACAAGTTTTCAAAATGCTTTGAAATCAGGTTGAGATGCTGACTCTTTATCAAATATCTTTTTTTTTTTTTTTTTGCAACAACTCATGGTGGTGTTTTATGATAAGCACAATTGTAATGGATAACACATAACATATTTACTATGTATTATGTTAAGAAAGTGTGCAAAGAATTTTATAACTTCTCTTCAACTTCATTTTCCCAACCACTTTTTTAGGTAGACACTTTTTTTACTTTCATGTCCTGGTTGAGGAAAAAGTATTAGAGAAGAACTAAAGCAACATTTCATTGTTAGTGTATGTTGAGGGTGGGCTTTAAACTCTGAGACGTGGGGGCTTCTGCCATTAACCATTAATCTGTATTGCTTTCTGGCTCGCATTTGTCGTGATGCCTCAGAATTCCTTACACTAAATTTTAATCTAAAAATTAGAATCTTCATTTTTAAATGAGATTTGTTACAAGGTTTGTTTTTATATGTGTATGGGCTATTAAGATTAGCTCATACAAAGATTAGAAACCTTTTTGTTTTTTCGTAGGGTTTTGGAATTGTTTAGCGTAGCATTAAGTTAAATCAGTCAAAATTTGTAGCATTTTGTTTTTGATCTTTCAACCTAAGTGCTTGCTGCTTTGAAGTTTCGATGACTGTGACTCTTATTAGGCTGACCGCTTTATTTAAAGCACGTTTTAGTTATGCTTTCCAAATTTTGACTATTATCTTANTTTTTATTGCCATCTGATTTTCATTTATTTAAAGATCTTTTTCTCTTAATTTTAAATAAATATATTTAAACATGTTTTTATGTAATAATTAATAGTTTTCCCTCCTTCCCTGTGCTCCAAATAAGACTGTTTAGCATATTTTTTCTTACGTCTTTCTTGAGTTTATTGGAATACTATGGAATAGTAATTTTAAATGATTTTTAAAATTTTTACAATGTACTCTACGTCAAAAATATTATTTTACTTAATTGTGTGAGATATTAGTGGCTAGTAAATTTTTTAAATAGGTATTTAGATGTTTAATTTTAACTATGCTTTTCTGGGTAGTTTAATGCTGTTTTAACTTTTTTTGGGGGTAGATAATTTAACTTTCTCTCTGTGTGTGTGTGTGTGTCCTCAGTCATGTAGGACTCCGTATGAGATTATAATATTTCCTCTTTGGTTTTAGAATTCAGAGATTTCCCACACATGTGTGTGTGTTTTTAACCATCCTGACAAAAAGTTTTGATCTGAAAACTATAATGTTCTTCTCAGAAAAAAAAATATATTTAAAAGTTACTACCCACTGACCCCCCACAGCCCCCGCACGATAGAGGGGGAGCCCCGGTCCACTTGTGTGACTTTGTTAGTTCTGTCTCTCCTCCGTGTGGGTTTTTTCCTGGAGCTGTTTCGTAGGAATTGGTGTAATAAAGACTTGGTGTTCTCTTGGTGCTCTGGAAAAAAAAAAGTTACTACTGTTACTCTCTTCCATTTTTCTTCCTACTCTGAAACTACATTATTTGAATATTAGATACCATTAATCTCTCTGTCTTGCTTCAGATTTCATTTTATATTTTTTTCTATTCTTTTGCTCTGTGTGCTAGAATAACTTTTTGCTTTGTCTAAAGTTATTATTTTTGTATGCCAGTTCTGTATTTGCTTCCTTCATAAGTGGTCAGATACTTTTTGTCAGATTTGTTTTAATTCTAGTTGGTTCTGAAGTACACAGCATGGAATTAATCATAAATGTTGGATCATAATTAGCTATCAGTGCAAATATGTTTTCATTTTTTTATGAAATAGCAAATTAATCTTTGATGATAAGGACACATTGAACCCACTGCCTAAGGCAAAAGTGAGAGCTTTGAAAGTAACCTGTATCTATCCATGTAATCACCTCATCCCATCCCTCTGTTTTCATTTGAGATTGTAATGAGCTTGAATCCTGTGTTCATTCTTTCTTTGATTTCCTTTTTATTGCCTCTCTGATTGCAAAGGCACGTATTTTTAAATTTTAGTTGTTTTAACTTTGGAAACTTTTTTCACCTTGGTATATAAATGAAATTTATGTGTATAATAATAAGAGTTTTAAAAGTTGTGTTTGCAACAACTAGACCTATTTGCACTTAAGTTTAGTACCTGATGTGTTAGGGATCCAATTTAATTTTTATTGTGTATGATTTTTTTTGTTGTTAATCTTACCTTACTGAAAAGTTAATGCTCTCCCCCACTGAACTGACATACCATCTCTGTCATATGTAAAAGTTTTATGGAAAATGCGTTTTTATTTTCCCCCTTTGCTGTTTTGTTCCATGGTTCATTTTGTGAATACTATCCTGTCTTCATTGTTAAGGCTTCATAATAATCTCTGTACTGAAACAGTTAAGTTTGCTCTTCTTCCAATGTGCTTTGGTAGCTTCCTTAGAAAGTTTAGAATAATTTTACCAAGTTTTCTGAAAAACCCTGTTTGAGATTTTTTTTCAGTAATTTTATTGACCTTGTAGACCAATTTGGAATTTCTAACATCTTTTATGATATTGAGTCTTTCTATCCATGAACAGGATGTACTTTTATTTTCTAATTTAGCTCTACTTTAATGTTTTTGTTGTTTAGTTGCTAAGTCATGTCCAACTCTTTTGCGACCCCGTGGGCTGTAACCCGCCAGGCTCCTCTGTCCGTGAGATTTCCCGGGTGAGAATACTGCAGTGGGTTGCTGTTTACTTCTCCAGGCGGCCTTCCTGATCCAGGGGTTAAACCTGCATCTTCTGCATTGCAGGTGGATTCTTTACCACTAAGCCACCTTAGATCTTTAATATTTTTTACTTGGTTTATGATTTTCACAGTAGAAGTCATGTACATTATTTGCCCTATATAGTTGATACTTTCCAATAACAATATTATAAAGTGCTTTAAAATGTTTGTTATTTGTTACTGGTGTGTGTTCTAAAGGAGATCAGTCCTGGGTGTTCTTTGGAAGGACTGGTGCTAAAGCTGAAACTCCAATACTTTGGCCACCTCATGCGAAGTGTTGACTCATTGCTGGGAGGGGCTGGGGGCAGGAGGAGAAGGGGCTGACAGAGGATGAGATGGCTGGATGGCATCACCAACTTGATGGACATGAGTTTGAGTGAACTTCGGGAGTTGGTGATGGACAGGGAGGCCTAGCTTGCTGCAGTTCATGGGATCCCAAAGAGTGGGACACGACTGTGCGACTGAACTGAACTGAACTGGTGTGTGTGAATGCAGCTGACTTTCGTAGATTGATTTTATGTTTAGCCACTTTGCTAAAACTTTTTCTGATATTTTTGAATTTTTTATATAAGGATTGTGTAAAATCATGATAGTTTTATTTACAATTTTTATGCTTATAATTCATTTTTTCTTGTATTAGGTAAGAAATCTGATAAATGTTTAGAAGTGATGATGGTGGATGTTTCTGTTTTATTGCTAATTTTAAAAGGACAGTTCTTACTTTGGTACCTGATATACTACTACTACTTTTTTTTTTTAGATTAAAGTTTTATTTGTGTTTGGTTGCGCAGGGTCTTCCCTGGTGGCTCAGAGGTTAAAGCGTCTGCCTCCAATGTGGGAGACCTGGGTTCGATCCCTGGGTCGGGAAGATCCCCTGGAGAAGGAAATGGCAACCCACTCCAGTATTCTTGCCTGGAGAATCCCATGGACGGAGGAGCCTGGTAGGCTACAGTCCACAGGGTTGCAAAGAGTCGGACACGACTGAGCGACTTCACCTTCAGGGTCTTTGTTGCTGTTGTTGAGTTTCCTCTAGTTGTGGCTGCAAGTTGGGGCTACTCTTTGTTGTGGTGTACATGCTTCTCACTGCAGTGACTTTTCTTGTTGTGGAGCACAGGCTCTAGGCATATGGGATTCAGTAATTGCAGCACGAAGACTCAGTAGTTGTGGCGCACAGGCTTAGTTTCTCTGCAGCATATGGAATCTTCCCAAACCAGGGATCACACCCAAGTCCCCTGCGCTGGCCACCAGGGAAGAATTGTCCCTGGTGTACTTCTAAAGTGTTTTTTCTTGGGCATATACATAACTGTTGTAAGGTATTGCTAAATGGTTATTCAGAGTGATTGTACCTTCCCATCAGGAATGCATGAGAGTTCCAGTTGTCTATATCTTTGTAACAGTGTTATCAACTTTTATATGTTAGCAATTTCAGTAAGTAGTGGTACTTCATTGTGATGTCAGTATATATTTCCCAATTGTGGTTTTGAACACCTTTTCATGTACTTATTGGCTATTTTTTGGATGATTTTTAAGTTTTGTTTTTCGTATTATTCAGGTTTACATTCTCACAGGATCAGCAATAACAAAAGCTACTTATTTTTTGAAGTCTGAAGATGGCAAAAAAGTTAAAGATGTTCCCAGAGGTAAAAACATTTATGGGCCAATACTATATGCTTGCAAAACAAAGTGAAGTTGCACAATTTTTCCTACATTTTATATTTTTTCTAGTAATGCCTCATAAAAAGGCTCCCTGCTAAAGAATGAAAAGGCTTTTCTTCTTCATGCCTCAAACTAACACCAAATTAATCTCTTTATTAATTAATTACACACAGAATAATAATCTTATGATGTCTATTTTTTTCCATAGGGTACAAAAATACTTCACATTATAGTTGGCTTGGAAGTTTGGAGAGAACTTGGGGTACCAGTGATGGGGAGGGATAAACTGTGGACAGGTAAACAATTAAGTAGAGAAAGACATTTCTTATGGTTTTTGGTCCATGTTGGAACAAGACAGAAGAGTAGCTTGTTTTGAACTAGAAACTTCTTATTTGTTGGGTTTTTGTTGGTGTTGTCTAGCCTGGAAGTGGGTCTGTTGGGCTGAGTGGCACTAGCTTTGAGGGCAGGATTGACTGTGGAGCTGAGAGCTAGATCCTAGGTAAAGCGGAAGGATATGGGAGAGGATATGGAAAGAGGGACCAGGATGAAGAACCATTAGTGGCCAGGATCTGATGCTGTGCTTGTACTAACGTGAGAACCAACCATACACTTGCATGTACATAAGTTTATGCATCATAATTTGAACCAGGGTACATGCAAAATCAAATGTCACCTTTGTTTGAGATGGAGCTACAGAAACAAGCTTGGATTCAGGGTGTGGGTCTTTCTGTATCCTCCACAGAGGCCTCTGAGCTGGTCTTGGCACTTCAGAAAGAGGACCCCTGAAGTCTTCCCATAAAGCTTTAAAGAAATTGGGTCAGGACAGGGCCAAGGAAGAATGTTGAAAAGAAGTTAGCATCAGTTCACTGCCTCAGGTCTAAAATGACCAGTTCGGGAGGCAAGAAGGAGCTCTCTGCGCAGGCCTCCTGGGGATATGAACTTTGTTCTCATTGCTCCATACAGATTCTCAGAACTGAATTCCAGACTTCTTCCCCAGTGGGCTGGGATTTCAAGTTGGTAATAAAACTGCAGAACTAGTAGAACTGATTATTTCCATTCCTGCTAGTGGCTTCAGAGGGAGGGCTCTAGTGCGTCTGAGCGTCTTAGGCTGTGGTGGGGTAGAGAAGGCAGCATGTGAGCATGATAGGTTGATGGTGAACCTATCAACCATTCTAGTGTTCACAGGTTAATTGGTTATCTTTTTATATGTTTATGAACCATTGTTTTTTTCCCTGTGGAATTCACATTTGTTTCTGGTTGTTTGGGTGGGGGGAGGGGGAGTTGTTTTACTTTTTCCTTTTTGATTTGAAGGAATTCTTTATAGTTTAAATACTACTTTTTCCCTCAACTTACATATCTTGGAGATGATTTTTTTCCATTTTCAACATTTTTCTTGCTCCCTTTGTGTTTTTCTTCCTCCCTTTGTGTTTTTCTTCCATGAATAGGAGTTCATTCTTATTTAATCTCATATGTAGTTCAGTGCAGTCACTCAGTTGTGTCCAACTCTTTTCGACCCCATGGACTGCAGCACGCCAGGCCTCTCTGTCCGTTACAAACTCCCGGAGTTCGCTCAAACTCACGTCCATTAAGTCAGTGATGCTATCCAACCATCTTATCCTCTGTCGTCCCGTTTTCCTCCTGCCTTCAGTCTTTCCTAGCATCAGGGTCTTTTCCAATGAGTCAGTTCTCCGCATCAGGTGGCCAAAGTATTGGAGTTTCAGCTTCAGTATCAGTCCTTCCAATGAATATTCAAAACTGATTTCTTTAGGATGGACTGGTTGGATCTCCTTGTAGTAAGGGGCTCAGGAGTCTTCTCCAACACCACAGTTCAAAAGCATCTTCAGTGCTCAACTTTCTTTAAAGTCCAACTCTCATATCTATGCATGACTACTGGAAAAACCATATCTTTAACTAGACAGACTTTTGTTGACAAAGTAATGACTCTGCTTTTTAATATGCTGTCTAGATTGGTCATAACTTTCCTTCCAAGGAGTAAGCGTCTTTTAATTTCATGGCTGCAATCACCACCTGCAGTGATTTTGGAACCCCCAAAAATAAAGTCAGCCACTGTTTCTACTGTTTCCCCATCTATTTGCCATGAAGTGATGGGACCAGATGCCATGATCTTCATTTTCTGAATGTTGAGCTTTAAGCCAACTTTTTCACTCTCCTCTTTCACATTCATCAAGAGGCTCTTTAGCTCCTCTTCACTTTCTGCCATAACGGTGGTGTCATCCACATACCTGAGGTTATTGATATTTCTCCTGGCAATCTTGATTCCAGCTTGTGCTTCATCCAGCCCACCGTTTCTCATGATGTACTCTGCATAGAAGTTAAATAAGCAGGGTGACAATATACAGCCTTGATGTACTCCTTTTCCTATTTGGAACCAGTCTGTTGTTCCATGTCCGGATCTAACTGTTGCTTCCTGACCTGCATACAGGTTTCTCAAGAGGCAGGTCAGGTGGTCTGGTATTCCCATCTCTTTCAGAATTTTCCACAGTTTATTGTGATCCACACAGTCAAAGGCTTTGGCATAGTCAATAAAGCAGAAATAGATGTTTTTCTGGAACTCTCCTGCTTTTTCGATGGTCCAGTGGATGTTGGCAATTTGATTTCTGGTTCCTCTTCCTTTTCTAAATCCAGCTTGAACATCTGGAAGTTCACTGTTCACATATTGCTGCAACCTGGCTTGGAGAATTTTGAGCATTACTTTACTAGCATGTGAGATGAGTGCAATTGTGTGGTAGTTTGACATTCTTTGGCATTGCCTTTCTTTGGGATTGGAGTGAAATCTGACCTTTTCCAATCCTGTGGCCACTGCTAAGTTTCCAAATTTGCTGGCATATTGAATGCAGCACTTTCACAGCATCATCTTTCAGGATTTGAAATAGCTCAACTGGAATTCCATCACCTCCACTAGTTTTGTTCATAATGAAGCTTCCTAAGGCCCACTTGACTTCACCTTCCAGGATGTCTGGCTCTAGATGAGTGAGCACCCCATCTTGATTATCTTTGTCGTGAAGATATTTTTTGTACAGTCCTTCTGTGTATTCTTGTCACCTCTTGTTAATATCTTCTGCTTCTGTTAGGTCCCTACCATTTCTGTCCTTTATTGAGCCCATCTTTGCATGAAATGTTCCCTTGGTATCTCTAATGATGCATGGGTCATGTTGGTGAGGTCTGACAGAATGTGGTCCACTAGTAACGTGGATGTAACCAAAATTTAAAAAAATATATCAGAATAACAAGGTTAACTTAATTTGACAGATGGTAGTGTTTTATAGAAGTTCTATTGGCATTTTCATCTTCAACCAAAGAAAGTAATGTATATGTATCAGCATTATTCTTACAAAATATGGTTATTAAACATACAGAGTAGATTTTATTGCTGTTGTCATCTATATTCCATCTGTAACCTCGGTACTTATTTGATAGCATTTGTCTTAGAGTAGTGGTCTCAGCCATTTTGTTGTCAAAAATCTTCGGAGATGTGCCCCCACGTTTGATCATAGTTTAAAACTTTATTTTGCTGTACTTCAGTAAATGTATTATACTTATTCCAGTATCTCCTCTGAGCAGGTTTTGTGATTTAGTGTAGAGCGGAATACACTTGTTATGAGTAAGAGGTAAACAGTTCTACCTTATTTTTAAGTTAATGCAGAATACATATTATTTGTTGAAACTTGTCAATTTTGCTATGAGCACGTCTTAGTTCCTGGATAATCAGGAGGGTGGGTTACTACTGAACAGTGTGATAACTGCTTTTGCAGACACCATGGGACAGTATTGTACTGGAGCAATAATTGCATTCTAATTACTGCCACCTCCCTTAAGAGTTGTTGAATTTTGTTGTGGTGAAGGTTTCAGATCTTTTCGAATGTGCTGCCAAAAATGCTTAGTATTTAAACACGTACTACAAACACAGGGAAGTTGAGAATTGATGGGTAAGAAGACAGTCTCAAGTAGGCCTAGGTATGGGCAAGATTTTTGTAAGCTTGTCAAATTTTGCTGTGTATTTACAGTACGTATGTTTAAAGTATGTACATTTGGGTCATACAGCATGCTAAAGTTTGGTTGCTAATACCATGGACTGTGTGTTTACTTAATTGTAGTTTTTCAATATTTGGTCTTTAGTTTTCTGCTTTCTACTTTGCAAGCTTTGAGTGTTTATGTAATTTGTCGTTTGTATCTGTTCATTACTACCAAACTTGTATTTTCAAAATAATTTAAAATTTTCACCCTCACATAAACTCTTGTTTCATGTTTTCAATTGCATTTGTGCTTAGATATCCAGTTATCTCTCATTATCAGGTCCATCTATTCATTTATTCTTTTTTTAAGCAGATAGGTATAAACAATACACTATAAAATAGCTTATAGTTTGGTGGTGGTGGGAGCCAGAAATGCATACATTATATTAAAAGTTAAGTGAAGTATATGGAGCGTCCCTGGTGGCTCAGACAGTTAAGAATCCTACGGCCATGCAGGAGTCCTGAGTTCGATCGCTGGGTTGAGAGTATTCCCGGGAGAAGGGAATGGCTGCTCACTCCAGTATTCTTGCCTGGAGAATTCCAAGGACAAAGAAGCCCGGTGGGCTGCAGTCCATGGGATCCTGACGAGATGGCTCAGACATGACTGAGCGACTGATGCTTTTGCTTCTTCCTCAAGTGAGGTTTATACAGGATATATTGCTAGGACCAAGGAGAGGATCTAAGAACAGGAAAGACCTCACGGAGGAGGTGATGTTGAAGATGTACAGGGAGATGGATGGTATCATTTGAAGCAAAGAGAAGTCCACGAGCAGAACAAACAAAACATTTTGGTGCCTTGGTGTATCTATAAGTAGCTATATGTGACTGGCTGTGGTACCCTCTGGCTGCTCCTTCCTCTCATCCTTATCGCCTGGCAACTTGAGGTTCATTCTTTAAGTCTGAATCTGTTTTTGTTTTGTGAATAAGTAGAATACAATGTCTGCTGTATATTTTTAGGTGTTTTTTTTTTTTTTTTTTTNTTTTTTTTTTTTTTTTTTTAATCTAAATGAAACAGTGAAAGATGAAATATTTAGTCTTTGCCTTTGGTTTCTGCCACAGAAATTTGCTGCCTTTTGTATGTTAATGAGATAACTCCTGGTTGGGAGGACTAGATTGCTTCAGGATGGGGGCTTTGCCTCAGGAAAAACAGGCACTGTGATTAGAGCCTACTCCCCTGTCCGAGGAGGAAAGAGGGACTAGAGACTGAGTCCAGTCGCCAGTAGCCAACAGTGTAATGCATCGTGCCTACATAATGAAGTCGCCAGTGCCTTGTACACTTTTAATAAGTGCTCAGTAAGTCGTGGTTCTAAGAAAAAACCAACCGTATATGGTTAACTTCCCCCTTCCTGATTGTTTTTGAGACTTCTCTCTTAAAAATACAGAATTGTATCATTAATATATTATTAGGATACAAAAAATGCTTTTAAGGAAGTTGATTGTATGAGTAAGAGTCCAGTTAGGACATAGAAACTATACAGTAATATGAACAGGGAAAGTTTAATATAAAGAAATATTGACTAGTAACAAATGATAAAGTGTTATCATTTGAATTATCATTTAAAGAACTCTAAAGAATAGAGGAAGAAATATGTTTGGGAGAGGTCTCACTGAGCCCCGAGGCTGAGATTCACTTCTTATTGAAGAAGTTACGATTGAAGCCCACTGGATGGAGGACATGTGTGCTGAGTTCCTGGAGCCTGGACACTTACGTAAATGACCCTTTTATCGGTCTGGGAAAGAAAGTGGTATAGAGCACACGCTTTATTAAACCTAGCTGTATGTCTAGAATAATGCAGTTTCTAATAGTCAATAGTGAAAGTGTTAATGGCTCATTCGTGTCCTACTCTTTGCGACCCCATGGTTTGTCCATGGTATTCTCCAGTCAAGAACACTGGAATGGGTTGCTATTCCCTTCTCCAGGGGATCTTCCCCTCCCAGGGATCAAACCCTGGTCTCCTGCATTGCAGGCAGATTCTTTACCATCTGAGCTACCAGGGAAGCTCAGTCAATAGGATGTACTGTATTTGTAATTAGGATGACCAAATACTGTATTTGTTTTAAGGAATCGTTTGTGACACATAGAGCTGCTAAGAGTTATGTGGTATTCTAGTTTGAAAGTTCTACTTACAGCATGCTAATTTTGCTCTATTAGTTTAAGGGGTTTTATTTTTGGACTGGAAATTAATAAAAATTTAAGTACAGAAACCAAGAGACATACAAAGATTTAATTGGACAAAGGAGAAATATATTAGGAATCAACCAAATCATTAGCATCAAAAACAAGTTAAAGATACACTTGGTTTAAACTGTAGAGATCGAAGTTCAGAGATAACGAGTTGATTCATGACAGTTTTGTTTACTCACATTTTCCAGAATATAAGCATTCTAATTTAAAAACACACTGTTCCAAAAGGTTTTGCAAGTTGGGTTTTTGTAACTCTAAATGCATGTTCCCATAGAAACCATGTTTCATGGTATTAGATTTTTGTTTGGCCTAGAAATGTATTTAAGTCTTTGTGAACTTAGCTTATCACTCTGGGTCAGGTAGATCCCCTGGAGTAGGAAATGACTATCCACTTCAGTATTCTCCTCTGGAGAATCCCATGGACAGAGGAGCCTGGTGGGCTACAGTCCATGGGGTCACAAAGAGCTGGACATGACTTAGTGACTAAGCATACACACAAAAAACAGTATATTTTGGGGAAACTGTTTAGTTTCTAATTCTGTTGCATATCTTTTGTCTGCCAGTTAATAGGGATAGAGGGTTCTCTTCAGGGCATCATGTGGATATTAGACTGGTTAAAGGGCTGCAGTAGGGGTATGAACTCTGAAGGGAGGAATGATGGAAACATTTATTGAGGATGAGCAAAGTGTCTTATTTCTTCATCTTATTCTTTTTTGTTTTTTTTAGATTACGTAATGCTTAAGGTTGTAGATCTGATTCTATAAAAACGTGGGGAAAGACTTTCAGAATTTCTGGGATTTCTAAGGCTAAATGTAAATAGTGAAGAATATAAAAAGCATACTTTTAGATTTATACATCCATAAAAGTATGTGATTATTTTAATACTAAAGTGCTGTTAACCCAAAAAGATTGAGATGAACCTTAACTCTATGGCAGTAGAAAATAAAAGATAGCACAACTCTTCTTGAGATTAATATGTAGATTATTTGAATTTGTAAATTTCAACAATACTGTACTATACTCTCCCCTTCAGGCAGGATGGACATTACCAGGACTAGGCAATAAGGTCTTCTGTGAACTTCTCAGTGCAATGTAGGAAAGTGTAGAAAGTTTGCTAAGCAACTGGGCATGATTTATGCATGCTTCTTGTTCCCTTCTCCAATTTAATTTGTACCTCTTTCCTGCGGATGAGTTCAAGCCCTGTGAGGTGACTTATTCCAGCTCACCTGTGCAAACTGTTGTTTTCATTTATGTGGTCAATATTTATTGTGTTTCTACCACATGCCCGACACTGTACTACTTAGTTACCAGGAACACAGTGATGAGGGAAATAGACACCCTGTGTTCTCCTCGGTATAGAGTCTGCTGATTGATCATTATATATTCTTACAGTCTGTGGTAAGTGTCAGAGAAACCTCTGACTTTAACAAAAGCAATTGAATAGCCTCAGACCTTTAAATTAGGAAGCAGAATAGTATTGTGTACACCCTGACTGGAAGAGGAAGCGCAAGAGGGGAAAGCAGTGTAAGGTCAAGCTAGAAATAGCTGGGGCAAGTAAAAGGCCCTTTAAGCTGTGAGAAGGATCACACTGTAGGTAAGTTCCTCAGAGAGGTCATATGAAGGTGCACATATATTATTTGAGGTTATATTTGAAGAGAAATGAAAGGTTGTCATGTTGTTCTCCTTGAAATTATGGATAAAAAACATACAAGACTTATGAAGATTTCTTTTTTTTTTAATTTATCTGGTTAGAGGCAGGTTTGGGTCTTACAATGAGCTACATGAAGGATGTACTTGAAATTATCTGTCAGTGAACTTTGAAATGTAAGTCATGTGATTTTGAAGTTGATGAATGCTTTGGGATTTCCTATCAAATTGGTTCCCCCCTCCCCACCCCCCTTAGAAGTGTTTAAAGTTTTTTTTAGAGGTTCTTATGAGAGTTACCATTTTTTCCCCTGAAGATGGAAACCTTTGTCTTCTTGCTTTTGCATAAACTGTTTTATTTATATTTAGAAACTCAGTCAAAGGAACCAAAGACTGACTTATGAGTCATTCACCTCGTAACACAGAAAGCTTTCCTGCCTTGTGGTCATCAGTGCTCCAGTTCTTTTGTACCACTTTCTTGTATCAGAGTGTTTAATGTCAGCATAGTAATGGATTTTGGGGCTGAGGAGTATTTATTTATTTATTTTTTTACTACATCTTTAATCTCCAGAATCAGATACCATGGAGAAAATGTGGGAGACACGTGGACTGTGGAGTTTGAAAACTTAGACAGTCATTTCTGTGTTTGTACTTCTTAGTCTCTTAAATACGTTATTGGTTATAAAATGAGAGAATGAGAGTGATTTTCTAAAGGATTTGTGTGTGTGCATGTGCGCATATATTATTTGAGATTATATACCAGAAGCACTTAACAGTCTGGCATGCAGTAAGAACATAATAAATACTTGTATTCTTTTTTTTACCTTAAGTCAGTGATCATTTTTTGCATTTTCAAGAAATTATACCAATGTAAATATGCTGTAGTCTTACTTAAATAGATTTAAAACAGACCCAGTATTATATAGGATCAACAGGGGAAGGAAAGAATTCTCTGAAACACTCTGATCCATACTTTATATCGAAGTCACTGTTACCTTCTTCTCCTTGAAGTGCACAGTATTGGATTTTACACGTAATAGGTACTTAAGGATGTCGTCACTCAGTAAAAATAACATCAGTGAAGAAATCTGAAGGCCTGTAGATAGTCTGGGCTCGTTCGCTTACTGATTTTTGTGGTGTTTGCAAACCACTGCATCGCTTTGAACGTTGTGTCTTGCCCTTCTTGATTCAGCGGTGTCAGCAGGTTACAGCCACCTCCTTACACTGTTCAGTCCAGTTCAGGCTCCCAGTCGTGTCTGACTCTTTGCGACCCCATGAACCCCAGCAGGCCAGGCCTCCCTGTCCATCACCAACTCCTGGAGTTTACCCAAGCTCATGTACATTGAGTTGGGGATGCCATCTAACCATCTCATCCTCTGTCCTCCCCTTCTCCTCCTGCCCTCAATCTTTCCCAACATCAGGGTCTTTTCAAAAGAGTCAGCTCTTCACATCAGTTGGCCAAAGTATTGGAGTTTCAGCTTCAACATCAGTCCTTCCAATGAACACCCATGTCTGATTTCCTTTAGGATGGACTGGTTGGATCTCTTTGCAGTCCAAGGGACTCTCAAGAGTCTTCTCCAACACCACAGTTCAAAAGCATCAATTCTTCGGCACTCAGCTTTCTCTATAGTCCAACTCTCGCATCCGTACATGGCCACTGGAAAAACCATAGCCTTGACTACATGGACCTTTGTTGGCAAAGTAGTGTCTCTGTTTTTGAATATGCTGTCTAGGTTGGTCCTAACTTTCCTCCCAAGGAGTAAGCATCTTTTAATTTCATGGCTGCAATCACCATCTGCAGTGATTTTGGAGCCCCCAAAAATAAAGTCTGACACTGTTTCCGCTGTTTCCCCATCTATTTGCCATGAAGTGATGTGACCGGATGCCATGATCTTAATCTTCTGAGTGTTGAGCTTTAAGCCAACTTTTTCACTCTCCTCTTTCACTTTCATCAAGAGGCTCTTTTGTTCATTGTTCCTTATTGCCGTAAGGGTGGTATCATCTGCATACCTGAGGTTATTGATATTTCTCGGGGCAATCTTGATTCCAGCTTGTGCTTCTTCCAGCCCAGCATTTCTCCTGATGTACTCTGCATATAAATTAAATAAGCAGGGTGACAGTATATAGCTCTGACGTACTCCTTTTCCTATTTGGAACCAGTTTGTTGTTCCGTGTCCAGTTCTAACTGTTGCTTCCTGACCTGCATACAGGTTTCTCAAGAGGCAGGTCAGGTGGTCTGGTATTCCCATCTCTTTCAGAATTTTTCAGAGTTTATTGTGATCCACACAGTCAAAGGCTTTGACATCGTCAATAAAGCAGAAATAGATGTTTTTCTGGAACTCTCTTGCTTTTTTGATGATCCAGCGGATGTTGGCAATTTGTTCTCTGGTTCCTCTACCTTTTCTAAAATCAGGTTGAACATCTGGAAGTTCACGGTTCACGTATTGCTGAAGCCTGGGTTGGAGAATTTTGAGCATTACTTTACTAGTGTGTGAGATGAGTGCAATTATACTGTAGTAGATAAGAAATTTATACAAGGAAGACCTCAGCTCAGAAAAGGAATTCTGGAGATGATAGTTTGTTAGGTCCACTTTGGATACAAAATCATTAGTCAAAGAAGAGAGAACCACATGGCAGGACATTTTTAGTTAAGGATCAGGGTGTTTCAAGGACCAGAAGTTTGGTAAATAAGAAGGTGCAAACCTTGAAAGAAGACCAGAGTCTTAATCACAACAGAAATAAAAGCAGCAAAATCATAAGACTGTAGGAAATGAAGGTGCAATTTTTCAAAGATTGAAAAAAGCACAGCTGGAAGATGCCAGTAGCAAATGGGAAAACTTGACAGATGAGGTGGTTTCTCTTGCATAAACTTAGAATTTTCTCATTGCCTACCTCTAATGATCTTGTTCCCATTTCTTGCTTAGTTAAGAAAATTCATTTACCTTTTCTTTTTCCCACTCAGCCTTCTTTCCCACCCAGATCCTTTTCATTGTTTCACTTTCAGTCAAAATTCATGAGACTGAGAACCACGCTAGACATGCACCTGAATAATTTTGTTAGGATTGTTAGCTGACATTATTGTGAAAAATGAACAAAACACACCAAATGATAACCAAGTTTTAGATGTTACTTTTCTATATAAAATACTCTTATATGAGTATTCTTATCTGTGCTCACTTGCAGTCATCTATCACTGTAGCAGACCACACCAAAAGTTAGTGACGTCCTAAATATTACCGTGTTCAGATTGGTTGGTTGGGGTGACTCTTCTCATGTGGCTCATTCTTCTGGGGCAAGTGGGCTACCCATGTCGTGTTCTTAATGAATTGCACAAGTTCAAGAGGGCAACCCCAACCATGCAAGCACATTTCATGTCTAATATGCCATTGATGAAAGCTTGTCTCATGGCCAAGCCAGTCATCAGTGCAGCAAGGAAATACATTTCTGAAGCTTCAGTATTTTGGCCATCTGATACAAAGAGCCAGCTCATTGGAAAAGACCCTGATGCTGGGAAAGATTGAAAGCAAAAGGAGAAGGGAGTGGGAGAGGATGAGGTGGTTAGGTATCATTACCGACTCAATGGACATGAACTTCAGCAAACTCCAGAAGATAGTGGAGGAGAGAGGAGCCTGGTGTGCTGCAGTCCATGGGGTCACAAAGAGTTGGACATGACTTAGCGACTGAACAGCAACAACTAGTGGGAGGAAGTGAGAAGTGGCAAAGTGTGTGGATACACAGATGGGAGAAGAATTGGGAGTCTAAGGCAGGTTTTGTAAGCTTTTCTGGGTTTTACATTCTTTTTACATCTTACCTTGTACTAATCAACATAGACACACTATTTTTGTAATCTTAGCTTAATATGATTTAAGCTTAGCTTAATATAATTTGTGAAGATTAACTTCTATATAGATTATATATTTGCTGTTTAAAAATACACAGTTGTTTGTGTAAAGTAAACCGCGCTTCTAGGCTCATCTGTATCAAACTCATTTGAGATGTTTACTAAAAATGAGGATCCCTTAGCTGATCCAGATGCTTCTGGAATCACTATCTCTGGGTGTGGGGCCTGGGAATCTTCTTTATTGATAAATTTATCAGGGCGTTGTCTTGCACATTACAACTTAGAACTTCTTCATTAGTGGAAGGACATTTGCATTGTTTCCATTCGAATTGCATTATAAATAATAGCATCGTTTGTACAAATGATTAATTTATTTGGGATATTCAGAAATCTTTCCCTGATACACAATTGAATAATTTGCAGTTGAGGAAATTATATTCTGTGTAAAGAATAGGGTTTGGAGTGCTGGTGTGGGTGGTTACAAACAAGCTTGTAAGATCTTTCAAGTATTTTATGTTCACTAAATAAAATGTAGAATTAGATAAAGAGAATTTCTGTATAATTTGTATACATCTTTAATTTGTAATGTTGGGTGTTGTGTAAGTTAGTTGTGGTTCCATTGCTTGCTATTGGTAATTTTTAAAATGAAAGTAGAAAAGTTGACATGTCTAAAGAGAATTTTACTTTTCTCATATTTCAGCACTCTAAATTCGGCAGTTCAGTCCTTTTATTCAGCTATTTTGTTTATATGACCTTTGTTCATATACCTTACTATATATTTTATTTTTAGTCTCAGTTATCTCAGCTTTTAGTAAGATTTTTATGGAAATTAAAATTTGTTGATGCCATAGCAGATACTGCCAGTGGCTGTTTAGTGTACATTTTTCATTCTTTTCTTTTTCCTTAGCAACAAATTTGAAGTGAAGCTTTTTGCCTAACTGAAAAATACATTTATCAACCTTCTTTGCAGACAGGAAGGGGCACATGACATGACTTTGTTCTGCTCAGTGAATGAGGCCCATGGGGCTTGGCAAAGAAGGCGGAATCGTTTAGCAGACACCCTGGCTTTCCCCTGGATCTTATCTAGCGCCTGGACTGGATGCTAGAGGAGGAAGTATAGAGTGACATTCAATAAATGTCATGTAAGAATGTTTAGTTGGGAAGACAAGATTTCAACAGATCCTTTTATTCTAGTGAGGACTTGCTTTCCATATTGTATCACCCATTGAGCTTTCTCTGTTTCATGGTTCTGTCTTCAGTTTTGGGGAACTTGTAATTAAGAAATGTAGAGATGGAAGGAGGACCATATTCTTAATTAGGGAAGTTTAGGGAAGGGTTTTGGTAGTAGAATCCTATCCTACCTGTTTTTCTCTTTAGTAGAGTATGGTAGTGGAGAAGGAAATGGCACCCCACTCCAGTGTTCTTGCCTGGAGAATCCCAGGGACGGGGAGCCTGGTGGGCTGCAGTCCATGGGGTCTCACAGAGTCGGACACGACTGAGCGACTTCACTTTCACGCATTGGAGAAGGAAATGGCGCCCCACTCCAGTGTTCTTGCCTGGAGAATCCCAGGGACGGGGGAGCCTGGTGGGCTGCTGTCTCTGGGGTCGCACAGAATCGGACACGACTGAAGCGACTTAGCAGCAGCAGCAGCAGCAGAGTATGGTAGATCAATAGAGTATAAACACATCTAAAGCAAATGAGCCCAAGTGACTCAGACAGTAAAGAATCTGCCTGCAAAAAAATCTGGGACATGCAGGTTCATTACCTGGTTTGGTAAATTCCCCTGGAAAAGGGAATGACAACCCGCTCCAGTATTCTTGCCTGGAGAATTCCATGGACAGAGGAGCCTGGCAGGCTATAGTTCATGGGGTTGCAAAGAGTCGGACACGACTGAGGGACTAACAAGACACACACAAAGCAAATGGGGGCAAGTAATCAATTTTATTTTGTATCTTTTATGACAGATTGGAGAATGAGGTGTTTTTTTTTCCTCCCTTGAATAGGGTGTGGTGGTTTAGTCATCCCCCAATGTAATATATCCACCTACTGCTTGTTGGCCAAAGGCATATTTTTTCCGTACATCCTAAATGCCTAGATGCTGGCTGACTTTAGGGGCAGGGAGAGATTCATAGGGCTGCCTCAATTTCATTCTGGGGTCTCATCCCCTAGTTAAAGTACACCAGTGGATACCTGTTTCCCTTAGTTCTTCTTGGGTTTAGCTGTCACAGAGATCACTCCTCTTATTAGAGACGGCATACATCAGAAAATGAAGAATCAGCTTTTAGAAACATGAAAATGGAATCAGGACTCATGCAGCATGGTTCATTCTTCCCTAAATAATGAAATTTATTCAGTCTTTCTCAAGTTCTATATTTTTTCTTTTTTACTCTATTTTGTGTTTTCTGTCCTTTTTTCCAAAGGTCATTTATTTTCTTGTCTTTGTACATTTTCAGATTTGAGTATAACACTTTTGATTTTTCCCTTCTTCCAGCACCAGCAGACGTTTTTGAATCAACTACGAGAAATTACGGGGATTAATGATGCCCAGATTCTACAGCAAGCCTTGAAGGTATGGCCTCTGTTTCATGAGATACAGTTTCTGTTACACCCTCATCTCCACCACCTACCATATTGGACAGTTGAGTTTTTTAGTTATACAATGTGTAGTACCATAGATACAGGGAAGAACTTTTATAAAGTAAAGGCCTTACTTAGCGTAGCATTGGGCTAGAAAGAAAGCTGAGCACCGAAGAATTGATGCTTTTGAACTGTGGTGTTGGAGAAGACCCTTGAGAGTCCCTTGGACTGCAAGGAGATCCAACCAGTCCATCCTAAAGAAATCAGTCCTGAATATTCATTGGAAGGACTGATGCTGAAGCTGAAACTCCAATACTTTGGCCACCTGATGCAAAGAACTGACTCATTTGCAAAAACCTTGATGCTGGGGAAGATTGAAGGTGGAAGGAGAAGGGAACAACAGAGGGTGAGGTGGTTGGATGGCATCACTGACTCAGTGGACATGAGTTTGAGTAAACTCCAGGAGTTGGTGATGGACAGTGAGGCCTGGCGTGCTGCATTCCATGGGGTTGCAAAGAGTCGGACATGACTGAGCAACTGAACTGAACTAACATAACATACTGCAATTTTGAGCACATTAGCTTTTAGCACCCTGGTGTTCCATGATGCCTTGGAGCGAAAGAAGACCTCCCTCCACGTGAAACAGTTTTCATGCAAAATGGAGTGATATGACTCCCAAATACTAATGGCCAGTTTTACTCAAGAGACATTTTAGTGTTTAATTGGGGATAGAGGGGTAGAATGGCATAGAAGAGGAAGAGGAATTGGGAGAAATTAATACAGTATCAGAAGCTTCCCCTTTAATCTTCCCGGAAGGAGACATATAAATCAGCTAACCTTCAGTTAATTGAGTGTTTAAGATCATTCAACATCAAACTGTTCAATTATGCACAAAAAAGGGCATGGTTTTTGTTGTATCTTGTGAAATATACTCATTGCCACACAGGGGCACCCAGATGAGTCAGATCACACGGACATGCAGATTGAAAGAGAGCGAGTGAAGGAAAAATGTTAAGAACTAGAACTCCACTTGGAGTGTATTTATAGATCACTGCTAAAGGCTAACATCAGCAGTACAGCAGTTGTGCTGCTGTAGGCACACACACAGCTTCAGTCCTTTGCACGTTGCTCTGAAAGACTGCATTACATTATTTTTGATCTGGAACCAGAAGTTCTTCCTTTTTTTCTAGAAATAATTTATCTTTTGAATGATTGTAATCATAATCATCATCATTGTAGTGGTAATAACTAGCACTTATTAAGCACTTGCAGTAAGTACTAGGTGCCCTTCTAAGTACTTCGTGTGGCTAACTCCTCCTCCTAGTAACTTTGAAGTAGGTGTTACTTTTATTCACCTTTTAAAGGGTAAGTAGAAACAGAGAGGTTAAAATGACTTGCTGAAGATCACATAGTTAACATGTGGAGGAGCTTGGAATAGAAACCAAGCAGCCTGCTCCCAGTACCACACATAATTTCTGCTTTTATAGGAAGCTTTGCTTCAGGTTTTTCCTGCATCAGGAAAATGATCAACCAGTACTGTTAGGAGCATTTTAAAGCGTGGTTTATGAAGCCGCTCTTAAGTAGCTGGAAAGGAAGCAAAAATGTTGTACCTCAGTTTTTATGATTATGACATTTAGATGATTGCCAGTCCATTCTTTATTCTGCTAAATATGACAATCATTACACGTCTATTTTCAGAAATGGCCTTTCCCATTCTGTATCACTTGAGTCTGGGGTTAGACCCATTACCTTGTCAGGGCAAATTTGGGGAATTCACTTACCTTTTTTTTAAAACTTAGGAAACATGTAGAATATGTTTAATTAAATAAACACAAAAAAGTAGTGTCCACATTTCCTTTGAGCTAAGTTATGTGTCCATGTTTTTTTTTTTTTAAATTTGTTTCAGTTACCAGTATCTGGGGGAGAAAACAGTGAACTTAAATCTTAATTGTTGCTCAGTATAAATTTGTAAAATGTTTAATAATGGGTTGACTATCTCAGCATTATACTGACACAGAGTCTACTTTTGGGAGCCACAATGTTGTTGATTGACTTTAGCACTTTTACATTGAGAATCTCTTTGTATGTTCAAAGTAAGTGACCTTCAAGCTGTATAGATCCCTGCTGCATTCCATTTATCATCATTATCATATGAGGGAGTGTATGGAAAGCGTTTGGTACATTTCTTGGCACTTAGTGTTCAATAAATGTTAGCCATTGTTACTAAAATTGTTTCACGTCTGGTTTGTCACAGACTGTAGACTATGGTAAACTCGTGTTTTGGATGAGTCATTTAAGAGCCTGATGACAGTTTTGATAGGTAACAAAGTTAGAACGTGCACTCCTACTATTTTCTCTCCTCAAACGCTGTTAAAAGTGGAGTTGGGCTGAGTTGTTCCAGTTGCTCAGACATCAGATTGTGGAATCATCCTGGTCTTTCTCTTTTTATCCCTCCCCACATTTGATATGATAGCAAATAATCTTGGGCTCTGCTTCTGCCGATTCTCTCCTATAGTCTGTTCCCCACATATACCCACAGTCATCCCTTTAAAATGTAAGTCATACCATGTCATTTCTGTCCACAACCTTCCACTGGCTTCCAGT
Organism: Redunca redunca; assembly: GCA_006410935.1. Lineage (NCBI taxonomy): Eukaryota > Metazoa > Chordata > Mammalia > Artiodactyla > Bovidae > Redunca > Redunca redunca. The sequence goes on along the minus strand of SJYQ01000198.1, from coordinate 1,090,213 downwards.
TAAACTTTGTAAACTAAATTTCTGAAGGCTTCCACAGTATTATGTGTTCTGGCCTTTGATACAAAGATAGCTTCATTATTAATACCTGGATTTCATAATGTGGTTTCAATTAGCAGTCATAGAGCTAATGTTGTTTTTATTGTTAACTGTAGAGAGAATATAGAGATAACTGGGCAAGTTGCTCTCATGATTTTGCTGTCAAAAATTCTTTAGTGTTTTTAGCATCTGTTTTTCTTCTGAATTTTTAGAATATTATTTATGTATTTAATTTGGGTAGAATTTTCATCTCCACAGTAGTCTGGAGTTCTGTGTGTCTCTCTGTCAAGGTTTCAGGCCACTGATGCTGTTTTCTTCTTATGAGTCTGATATTTGCTTGTTAGTTTGCCTCTAAGTAGGCATTCAGCATAAATATTAAAGAGAATATCTGTTATTCTTGTTTGCTGAAGTACTATTTTAAATATTTGTTTTTCACTGTTTTAGTTAGCAAGTTCCAGAAAACAGTTTTTAGTTTGTTCATTTATTTCAAAGTATAAGTTTATGATTGGACTTTTGTTAAGCAGATATAAAAAAATAATGGAAAACAAATTATTTATACAATTGATTTTTGCATTATATTAGTTTTAATTAACAGATAAGGGAATTACTGTTGATACAGTATACTGTGTTTACAGTGAATTTATATTGTAAAATTAAGAATCACATAGTATAATTTTAAGTCTGAAAATGATTTTTACTATTAGTGTTGTTATGGAGAAAATTACATAAATCATATGCAAATGTATACTTACTCCAAAATATTGGATGTTCTGTTCTTGATATTTGAAGGATAGTAATGGAAACTTGGAGCTAGCGGTGGCTTTCCTTACTGCAAAGAATGCCAAGACCCCTCAGCAGGAGGAGACCACTTACTACCAAACAGCACTTCCTGGCAATGACAGATACATCAGTGTGGGCAGCCAAGCAGATACAAGTAAGGTTACTTCTCTTTCTTAATATTTTAATTAGAATGTAATGAAAACTTTTGCTTGGGGCTGTGTTTTGTTTAAGCAGAGGTGAAGGATGAAAAAAGGAATGACTTTAGCTTTGGCTCTTCTTGTAGTTGAAAGGTGCATATGTTTGTATTGGCTGCTGTATTTTTTTCCATTTTGGAAGTTAAAGATTATATTTAAGTTATATATTCTTTCATAAAACATTTCATATAGTGTTGTTTTAAAATATGGAACATCCAAAGGTGTTATTTATTAAAAATTTCTAGAATTTTAAATAGGGCACAGTCATTTGTTTTATAGATGTTAAGTGTTGGTAGAGACCTTAGAATTATTTTTGAAGATAAAGTATTTTTTAAATTACTGGTATGATTTACTGTTTAACAGAATTTTCCTTCTCTCAACTCCAACCCTGCTCCAAAATAAAGATCTTGGAAGAAGGTTTACAAAGCAGAACAAAATAAACAAACATGCGTATACACATACAAACATACAGAAAATTTTACACAGGAGTCTAACTTTTCTTCATAATATGAATAATTTATGCTTATATAGCTGAATTTTTTTCTTTATTTCTATCTCATTATGATGTAGTAACTGCATATAAAATGTAGGTATTTCTGTGCATTCTGGATTTGAAAAGTGTGGTTACTAACTTGTCCTTAAAGATAATTTTTTGGTTTTGTTTATAAATGTTCTTAAAGTTAGGAAACAGCCAGAAAGATCCCATTCATATAGATGTTTATAGCTACTGATTGGCATTAAATGCTGTTTAATGTTGTTGATAAAATATTTTAATCTCAGAATTTCAAGGTAATCTTAGTATTTTTGCTCCACAAATGGTCTTGTGTCTTCAAAGCTGAGATACTCCTATCTCACACAGATAATAGGTGATGGCAGAAGCTTTGTATAAGACAGACTCAATTGCTGTGTCCAAGTTCAAGACAAACAGTGTTTTGGCCACTACCTACATCTCTAACTTCATTTTCCACTGTTTTCCTCTTCTCACTTTACACTGTAGTAATGGAAAATAGCTTGGAAGTTCTCATCCACACAATGCTATTTAATTTTTCCTGTCGTTAAACATGTTACTTTTGTCTGGAATCCCCTCTGGCCTCACCACCAGTCTGATTTCTTCTGGGACTCTAAGACATTGCTCAGGAACTGCTGGCTTGAGAGTATTTCGTCTAGTTTCTGTGTTAAACTGAGTGCTTCTCTTAACACCCAGAGTGTACTTCTGTCTTAATGAGTATTGTGTTATTTTGAAATTATTTGCTGTGCCTTTCTTGCATACCAAACTGTAAACTTAACAGGGCTGTAGAGTGTCTATAGGCCCACCATTATACTCGGATGTCATGGTTTCTCAAAAAAGTTAGTTAGTAACTCAAAAGCTTGTTGAGTTATTTTTGATAATATGTATGAAAAACCCATTTTGAAACCAATGAAAGTTCTCTTGAACAAGATTGAAAAACTTGTTTCAAGAAGTTAGAAAAAAGATAGTGGTATAAATAGAGAAGGAATTAGTATGTGAGAATAACATTTCATATCTTTTAAGGTTCTGAGACTTGGGAGGAAAATGAAGTTAGGTAGAAAAAGGACAAAAGATTTTGACTGAAGACAGCTGGTTAAGGTGAAAGAAACAGGAAATTGAGTAGACATGGTTCTGTATTCTAGGGGAAAGGATGGAAGGATTTTAGAATGATAGCTGTCAACTCTTAATACAGACTTTGTGACATGAGACAACATATGCAGGGAAGAATTAGGATTATAAGACTGTCATCAGAAAGATACCCTATTTGTTGTGTGAAAATTAGAAAATGTTCTTTAAGCTGCATTTTAACACCTGTTCAACAATTTTGACAATGAGTAGTGAGAATGTTATGGACAATATGAAAGATTTGAATAGGTGGTCTTAGGGAGAAAGCAACCTGACTTCAGAAAGTGTGTGTCCCATTTGTTAATTGAAAAAACAAAATTTGTGTGTGTGTGTGTGTATGTGTAGCTCTTGAAAAGTGTGCACTAAGTACTTTTATATTCCCCTTGAAAGAAATGATAGAGAAGTGGAGTTTCTGGTTTCATCTCATTGATTATCTTCCTGAACAAATTGCTTGTTCTTTTAATTTCTTTATTGATAAACTGAGCTATCCTTCTAACCAGAATACTAACTCATATTTAATAATTGAATAATTTGTATAGTATATTCATAAAGTTGGTTTGAGATTGTTGAGGAAAAAAATTATAAAAATATAGTGAGGTGATTGTACTATAATAGTATCAGTATCAAAGTGGGAAAATATAACTTATGAGGTAAAAATATTTTTTTCCATTTTACAACTTA
>SJYQ01000198.1:1072141-1086860 GCA_006410935.1 Redunca redunca | reverse complement strand
TGCCTTTAGGAAATAGTATTGATTCGGCATTTAAATTTAGTCATGTCATAATAGTATTACATGGTTTAAAACTGAGAAAGTAAGTAAATGTCATGCATTCAGCAGATTCTTTAAATTACTATGCTATAATTGCTGAGGAAAAATGAAATCTCTTGTTTATTTTTAATTCTTGGAAGGAGTGGTTAAATATGGGAAGGATAGAAAGTAAATGTAAGTGAATATATATATTTAAATGTAGACCTCTTCCTGAATAAAAGTGTAAGTGCTAAAGGAGTGCGGAGTGTTGGAGTGATCAGAATGTGAGGAAATTTTCAAGGGGTTGTTCTAGATAAAAAAACTCTTTTTGAGCATTTCCTAATGCAATTTTATGTGAAATGCCTTGTTACTTGAAAATTGACCTTCAGTTCAGTTTAGTTCAGTCGCTCAGTCATGTCCGACTCTTTGCGACCCCATGAATCGCAGCACACCAGACCTCCCTGTCCATCACCAACTCCTGGAGTTCACTCAAACTCACTTCATCGAGTCAGTGATGCCACTCAGCCATCTCGTCCTCTGTAGTTCCCTTCTCCTGCCCCCAATCCCTCCCAGCATCAGAGTCTTTTCCAATGAGTCAACTCTTAGCATGAGGTGGCCAAGGTACTGGAGTTTCAGCGTTAGCATCATTCCTTCCAAAGAACAGCAGAAAGTGAAGAGGAACTAAAAAGCCTCCTGATGAAAGTGAAAGAGGAGAGTGAAAAAGTTGGCCTAAAGCTCAACATTCAGAAAACTAAGATCATGGCGTCCGATCCCATCACTTCATGGGAAATAGATAGGGAAACAGTGTCAGACCTTATTTTTTTGGGCTCCCAAAATCACTGCAAATGGTGACTGCAGCCATGAAATTAAAAGACGCTTACTCCTTGGAAGGAAAGTTATGACCAACCTAGACAGCATATTGAAAAGCAGAGACATTACTTTGCCAACAAAGGTCCGTCTAGTCAGGACTACAGTTTTTCCAGTAGTTATGTATGGATGTGAGAGTTGGACTGTGAAGAAAGCTGAGCGCCGAAGAATTGATGCTTTTGAACTGTGGTGTTGGAGAAGACTCTTGAGAGTCCCTTGGACTGCGAGGAGATCCAACCAGTCCATTCTAAAGGAGATCGGTCCTGGGTGTTCTTTGGAAGGAATGATGTTTGAACTTAATTCTTTCAAATAATGACAAGGGTTTTTGTTGTTTCAATTTCTTCTCTCTCTCTCTCTTTTTTTTTTTAAGTGTAAAATCTGTTATAAACAGGGCTAAGGCATAAACAAACCTTGGTAACTTTTTGTCATCTGTTGGTTGTAGTGCTGACAAAACATTTATGTTTTGAAATAAAAGTCTCTAATGCTAAATACATAATGGTTCCTTGTTGTTATAAACTAGTTTATAAACTATAAACTTGTTGTTATAAAACTTGTAACTAAAGATCTTTTTTAGAAGAACTAAACCCGTGTTTTTTTGGTGACTAGAAAAATTTAGTTTTCAAATTAATGTTCCATAGAAGACACATTTGGGGTTGTAGGGAAATTTTCATATACCCAAGTATATCAGAAAAGAAACCAAATTATGCCATTTGAGAGGAGAACACATATTTGTGAACACAGTGTTTGTGAACTTTAATACTGAAGAAGTAATTACGTTTTCAGTAGTTGGTAGGGCGATTGTTGGCCTCAGTGTATTTTTACTTTTCGTTTTTGGGAGAAAAAGGAAACATTTCAAGGAAAGCTTGTACTCTGCATAATAAGAATTAAGTATTGTTTCGGTAACATTCCAAGCTGTAAATAAATACTGCTGGTTTCTAGGGAAAAACAAAAAAAACTTTTTTGTAGTACTGTTAGCATATAGTTGAGGCACATTTTAAAATTACTTTTATCCCCTGTTTAGACTGGATATTGTGAATTGTCAAATGAGCGCCTCCTGCCTCCAGCTTAAATGAGAAATAAAATGATTGTGTTGGGAATTTTGCAATTAAAAATGCAAAGAGGATTAGGAAATGGTGCAAGATACTGAGGTATCACAGATGTATTTAATAATCAGAGAAGAGATTGTGTGAGGTTTTCGTGTCATGACAAACTCTGTCATAGACATGACCATACAATGCTTTTGCCCAGTTTGAAATCAAATAGTAATATTCTTTCTTTCTTGATCATTCAATTCTTTTGAACTTTTTTAAAACAGGAAAAAAACAGTATATGCCCACCAGAACAAGATGTGCTACAATTGAGCAATCAAACTATGGATCAAAAGATAAGAGGGATTTGGGTAGGTAATTTTAACATAGAAAATAATGCCACATATTGCCTTAAGTTTTAGAGAAATTAGTACAACACGCTGGAGTGAGTGTTAAGTGAAAGACCCTTCACAAATTTAGAAGCATTGCATTTTTAAAAAAATTGCTGTATTTCTTTTTACAGAAGAACTTGAATTGTTTGGTAAGGATTGCACAGAAAGTGAGAAACATGTTGAAGTTCTGTCCTGGAACTCTAGTCTTAGTTATATTGCTTGACTAGTCTAAAATTGATTTTTTATTTTTTTTAGATTTAAAGCAAAAATTATAAACAGATTCCAGTCTAGTCTTCTCATCCCTGCTGAGGGTAAATCACTTATGTTGAGAAGTTTAGGATTTACTAATTGAACACTGATAATTTTTTCCATTCACCAAATTTGTTAAATAAGCAACTGCAGAAAGAAAAAAAGTGAAATGGAAGTGAAATCTCTTTCTGTAGAGATTTCTCATGCATAATGCATGATTCACCAAAAGTCAGTTAAGCCTAAAAATGAGATGCTTCAGTGGTATGCAAATAACTTGTAGCTGATTAGATGCAGTTAGGCATACATTGTGTGTTAGACATACACTGTAGAATTGCTTGTATAACTTTATTTTCTATAATTTTAGGACAAAATGATAGCTATGGCATTTGCACTTTTTGTTGACTAATACAGAATGATAATTTTTACTTTTTACTTTTTTCCAAGTCAGAAAACATGATGAAGTAGATGACAAACTCAGGATATGCCTCCTTTTCTTAGTTACCAGTGCTGCCGCTATAAATTTAGCAGCAACTGGTAAAAACAGAGCAAGACCGTTTAGAACTGAGTTGATAATACAGTTGCCAGTAGTTACATGTGGCAACTTAAATTTAACATCAGTTTAAATAATCCTGAAGCTCAGTTTTTCTGTTGCCATAGATACTTTTAAAATGGGCAGTAGTCATCGACATGTAACTAGTGGCTACTGTATTGGGCTGTGTGGATAATAGTACATTTCCAGCATCACAGGAAGTTTTATTGGACATCACTGTTTTGCAGAACCTGAGTTTAGCAATGATAAGGTTGGAAAAGAATGGGAGAGTGCAGTGAGCGGCACAATTTCTATTATGTCTTCTTGCTTTTAAGTGTTCTTTTAACATGACACCTTATTATGCTATTTGTCCTTTATCTGGAGAAAGTTTTCGATGGACGAAGTATATATTCTCAAGTATTCTAACTAGTGCCACTATGAAGATCACTCATTAATTTTTATTTTTATTCCAGTCTAGATATTAACCTTTATTTGCTTAACAGATATTTATTGATTTCCTAATACAAATCAAGTACTCTTTTAGGCCATTAAAAATATCAAGAAGTGTCTGCATTAACATAGAGGGAAGACTGATGGTAAATAGTAAATAAAAAATGTCTGGTGGTAGTAAGTGTATGAAGAAGAACAGAGCAGGGTAGAAGGACAGAGGGTGACAGGGATGGGTTTGTACCTCAGACACAGGGTGTGGTATTTTAGATGTAGGGTTGGGCAGTGAATTTCTTACTTATACAGATGCCTCAGGAAGAGAGGGGCTGAACCTCCAGGATATCTGAGGGAAGTGTGGCCCGGGCTGGGACCTTGAGGCAGGAGTGTTTTTGGCTCAGGAGGTGAGTGGCGAGGACAGGAACCATGGTTGAAGCAGAGTGAGGCTGAGAGTGGTCTTTTCCTCGTTTCCATTCACCTGCTTATGATCTCTTTCTTCATCTTTGCTTTTTTCCTTTCAAGGGCATCCCCTTCCTTTTGGTGGCTCAGTGTTTTTTTTTTTCCCCCTCCAGCTTTTCCTCATTTCCCAGAACCACCGTGTAGTTTGCAGTTCTGTCAGTTTTTACATGCCTGCTTTCCCCTTCAGTGTTTCTCTGTCAGTTTTTATCTGCCTACTTTTTCCTTCAGTTTTTCTGCCCTGGTACATATTCTTATTACAACTCTTCTCAAACGCTTGTTCAGCACTTTTAATTCTTAACTTCCCAAACGGTTCTTTCTATTCATATCACTTCTCTGCCTAGAAATCTTTGCTGATGGTAAGTATAAGCTTGGCTTATTTAAAAAAAAGAGAGAGAGAGAAATGTTTCCCCTAGGGTTAGCCTTATGTAGGTGAGGAAAATAATGAAAGAACTTTCTTCCCACCTAAATCAAAATCTTACATTGTAGATGTAACTATAATCTTATATACATTGTAGTTCAATTAGATTATGGGCTAAATTGGCTCTTCTGAACTGACTTGGACTCCGTATGTCATTTTATGTACCATTTTCATGAGGAAGTAAATTATGAATGATAAATGATGTATACATTTGAAGTCTAATTTATTGTTAAGTTGATGGCTTTCTGTATTTTGGAGTTAGCAGAGAAATGTTTGGTAGTTGGTGTGTAAGTTTTTAGAAGGATTTTTTAAGGTGAATGTTATGTTTTTATGTATATATTTCTGACTTTAAAGGAAAAAAATGTTTTATTTTGGGCAGTCTTGAAATGTTGGAGAGTACTGTTCATAGATTTTTGTACTGTGATTTTTCTGCAGTGTTACTCAGCTGACACTAACATGCTTGTGCCCTTGAATCCCATTCACATTTATTCTAATAATGAAGGGAGGATTGGTTGAAAGAAAGCTTAGTATTTTACCAAGGTTGTCCTTTGACATTGGATGAAATTTTTTACAAAGGCTAAATTTTTGTAATTGACTTTTGCCAATCCAACCAGTCCATTCTGAAGGAGATCAGCCCTGGGATTTCCTTGGAAGGAGTGATGCTAAAGCTGAAACTCCAGTACTTTGGCCACCTCATGGGAAGAGTTGACTCATTGGAAAAGACTCTGATGCTGGGAGGGATTGGGGGCAGCAGGAGAAGGGGACGACCGAGGATGAGATGGCTGGATGGCATCACTGACTCGATGGATGTGAGTCTGAGTGAACTCCGGGAGTTGGTGATGGACAGGGAGGCCTGGCGTGCTGCGATTCATGGGGTCTCAAAGAGTTGGACTCGACTAAGCGACTGAACTAAACTGAAAGCTTGTTGAGCTGTTTCAAATCCTAAAAGATTATGCTGTGAAAGTGCTGCACTCAATATGCCAGCAAATTTGGAAAACTCAGCAGTGGCCACAGGACTGGAAAAGGTCAGTTTTCATTCCAATCCCAAAGAAAGGCAATGACAAAGAATGCTCTAAATACTGCACGATTACACTCATCTCACATGCTAGTAAAGAAGTAATGCTCAAAATTCTCCAAGCCAGGCTTCAGCAATACATGAACCATGAAATTCCAGATGTTCAAGCTGGCTTTAGAAAAGGCAGAGGAACCAGAGATCAAATTGCCAACACCCGCTGGATCATTGAAAAAGCAGGAGAGTTCCAGAAAAACATCTATTTCTGCTTTATTGAGTATGCCAAAGCCTTTGTGTGAATCACAAGAAACTGTGGAAAATTCTGAAAAAGATGGAATACCAGACCACCTGCCTTTTGAGAAACCCATATGCAGGTCAGGAAGCAACAGTTAGAACTGAACATGGAACAACAGACTGGTTCCAAATAGGCAAAGGAGTACGTCAAGGTTATATATTGTCACTCTGCTTATTTAACTTCTATGCAGAGTATATCATGAGAAATGCTGGGCTGGATGAAGCACAGGCTGGAATCAAGATTGCCAGGAGAAATATCAATAACCTCAGGTATGCAGATAATACCACCCTTATGGCAGAAAGTGAAGAGGAACTAAAAAGCCTCTTGATGAAAGTGAAAGAGGAGAGTGAAAAGGTTGGCTTAAAGCTCAACATTCATAAAACTAAGATCATGGCATCTGGTCCCATTACTTCATGGGAAATAGATGGGAAAACAGTGGAAACAGTGGCTGACTTTATTGTTTTGGGCTCCAAAATCACTGCAGATGGTGACTGCAGCCATGAAATTAAAAGACCCTTATTCCTTGGAAGGAAAGTTATGATCAAACTAGACAACATAGTAAAAAAGCAGACATTACTTTGCCAACAAAGGTCTGTCTAGTCAAAGCTATGGTTTTTCCAGTGGTCATGTATGGATGTGAGAGTTGGACTGTCAAGAAAGCTGAGTGCCAAAGAATTGATGCTTTTGAACTGTGGTGTTGGAGAAGACTCTTGAGAGTCCCTTGGACTGCAGGGAGATCCAACCAGTCCATCCTAAAGGAGATCAGTCCTGGGTGTTGGAGGGACTGATGTTGAAGCGGAAACTCCAATTCTTTGGCCACCTGATGCAAAGAACTGACTCATTAGAAAAGACCCTGATGCCTGGAAAGATTGAAGGTGGGAGGAGAAGGGACGACAGAGGATGGGATGGTTGGATGGCATCACAGACTCAATGGACATGAGTTTGAGTGAACTCCGGGAGTTGCTGATGGACAGGGAGGCCTGTAGTGCTGCAGTCGTTGGGGTTGCAAAGAGTTGGACACGAATGAGTGACTGAACTGAACCGAAAGCGTGTTCTGTGCCTTTTAAGCACGTAAGAAAATCATAGAGGATTATTTTTAATTGTGAAATTGATAGCTCATTACATATTTTACAGAAATCATTGTATTAAACTCTAGAAAGATTAAATTTAGGATCAATCATTATTAAAATAATATTTTACTTAATATCTGTTCCTAAAATCATATGTAATTGATATGCATGTAGGTTATAATAAAGTATTGTTGTATGGCTGTATGGTTCTAAAATAACCTATGGAACGAAGAAGCTTTATGAACATCATGGAGAAAATTACTGTAATTAAAATGAGACTATACTAAACCTTCTCCATTGCTTAAAGGAACAAATCTCAGAATTTCAATTAAGGACCGATAGTCTGGTTAGTCAGTCTTCCTAGCATTGAAGACTATAATTACTTCTTTCTTCCTCTGCTCACACTTAATTCCTCTGATACCAAATATGTGAGGTTTTTTTTTTCCCTAGATACAACCACTTCTGTGACATCAGCTGGGTGTTTTACAATTCTGACACCATTTACCTGAAGTTAGCATCAGATACCACAGGCTAAATTCTCAGTCCCACAAATCTCCTACCTTAGACACCAGTCACAAGTAATGGGTCCCTAGGTTACCTATGTTCTGTTTGACCTGATTTCGAATTGGAAGTTCTTGTGACCTCCTCAAGTTCGCTAATTTGCTGTAATGCCTCACAACTCAGGGAATCACTTTTTATTAGTTATGATAAAGGATGAACAGCCAGATGGAGAGGTGTATAGAGCACACCTCTGTAGTCTGGAAAAGTCCCAAGCCAGAAGCTTCTGCCTTGTGGAGTTGAGATGTACCACCCTCCCAGCATATGGATATGTTCATCAACCTGGAAGCTCTCCAGACCTTGCACTTTGGGAATTTTTATGGCAGTTTCACCAGGTAGGCTTGATTGTTAACTTAATCTCCAGTCCCTCATATATATCTCCCTAGAGGATAGGACATGGGGCTCCAAGTTGCAAGCTTCTCTTCATGGTTTAGTCTTTCTGGCCCATCCTGAAGTCAGACTGGAGCCCACCAACAGTCATCTCTTTAGAACAAAAGATGCTCCTCTCACCTAGGAAATGCCAAGTGATATAGGAGCTCTTTGTCAGGAACTGCGTCAGAGACCAAGTATTAGAACAAAAGATGCTCCTAGGATCTTACCTTGCTCTTCGAATTGACTTGTTAATCCATGTATGATTTAGTAACACAGTGCATTGGTAATTTGGAAAAGATTTCCTTCCAAATGTTGGAAGAACATCTACATTATAAAACAAATAGAAATTCGTAATATCACTTGATTTTACCAGAAAAGCCTTTAAAGTATTGGGAAGATACCTCTCTCATAGTGACAGAAGCAAGTTTTCTGAAGTTGCAACTTCTTGAAAATTCCATAGTTATCATTGGCAGCAAATAGTCTCATTTGTTTTACAAGCGACAGGCTCCCATTTTTTTGAGAAAATGTCTGTCAAATATTGATGTCCAAATAATCATAGCTTGTAGTTTATCAGTTGTAATAGCAAGTAAAAATAGTGCTCCATGAAAAAATTCATCGAGTTCAGCTTGCAGCTCAAGCAGTGCACTAGTGTTTTTTTCTTTAGCAACAGCATACTTTGCATATATAACAGAACTACTATGAGTATGTTCAGTTTTGTCACATAGAAGTAAAAGACCATGTAAAACAATGTTTGAGATTTCATAAAATTAGTTTTCTCTTATTAAGGATTTAAGAGAGATTGGCTTTTTTTTTTAATCATGAAGTGTGTATGGTTGTAATAGGATGAATTGCTTATATAACTTGATGCTGCTACCTTGATTCGTGGTAAGACAGAGTGGGTTAATGCACTGTTGCTTTGCATAATCACTGGAAATGTGACCATAGTAGGAAAGACAGATAACATCATAACATTTGTTATGAGAGCATGTTTTACTTAAGGAATCCCTTCCCTTATAGAGTCACTGGGGATCCCCAAGAATCCATGGATTACACTTGGGTACTGCCAGCATGGAGGGGAGACCACTGGATTTAATAATTTGAGGACTTAAATTTGAAGCCTGTCTGCCTTTCTTTTATTCTTATAATATTAGATTTCATTTCTCGCAACTTCAGTTATTTTGTTTATGAAATAGGGTTAAAAGCATCTTGCCTTACTTTTTTGCTTTTGTGTTTCTCAAGTTACGATTGCTGAATTATGAAAAGCTTGAAATATAACTTGTTGCTATTTCTAAGTGAGTTTCTGTCCTAGCCAGCTTAGTTTACTTGTCAGTTGTGAAACAGGACACACTTTAGATAGTTTCAAAGAAGAAATTTAATACAGGGGACTAGATTGTTTAAACAAAAAAATCGGTGGGAGCACTGGAGGAAGGATCTCTAGCTCAGCTTTCTGAAATGACTCCCAGATTCTTGCAGGACTAGCCAGCCAGCGAAGCTACTCCGTCTGTCACAGTCAGGGAGACAGTGAATCAGGAGGCTGCCTGTGGGGCAGTTGAGAACATGGCTTTATAGCTGTTGCCCAGGAGAGCCAGCCAGGATCAGGTAACTGCCACTAAGCTGTGCCTGGACACTGGAGCACAGAGTCTGCTTACTACTTCTGCTCTCTTGACATCCTGAAGCTGGAAGCTGGAAACTGGATGGCTACTGTGGAGCAGCCCACATCTGTTCAGTCATGCTGGGAAAAAAACACCCGAAAGCAGCAGGAGAGTGCCTTCCTCCTCATAGCTGCCTTTCTTATCTCATGCTAGCATATCTGATTGGTGGGACCTAAATTTTATCCAAAACTGTAACTACAAGTGAGTCAGGAAAATAGATTGGTTTGTTTTAATCTTTTCGGCTTCTGTCATTGAAAGCATACTAGGAAGATGAGACAGTGGAGTCTGAGGGGCTAATTGATCAAGTCAAACCTGTTTGTTTCTTTGTGATTTTCAAGTTACTGCCTTTATTATTCTCTCTTTAGTCACCCAAGTTTTAATCATTTTTAATGACCATGATCTCATATTTATGAGGCCATTTCATGCCTCTCTAGTTCTAGCTTCTTTAATCAACATTTCAGCTGGACTGAATGATGACACACGCCGGTGACACCACCCACCTACAGCTGTGGTTTGGTGGACTTGTAAGCCAGATGTATGAGACCTTTGACCTGCTGACAGGTGTATCATTGCAGCTGTTCTGTAACTTCTCTTCCACGTTTTAGTTGATTGAATTTTTTTAGACCTGCCTGCAATGCTGGAGATCTGGTTTCAATCTCTAGGTTGGGACGATCCCCTGGAGAAGGGAACAGCTACCCACTCCGGTATTCTGGCCTGGAGAATTCCATGGACTTGGGGTCGTGAAGAGTTGCACATGACTGAGCGACTTTCACTTTATTGCACTTTTGTAAGGTTTTATTATACTGTGTAAGGAATTTTAAAAAATCTCCTATGGCCAACTGTTATTTCTAATATTTTTACTATTCTTATAAGCTACTGTTTGGAGGAAAAAATGTATATAACAATAGAAGTAGACTTTTGAATCTATTGATGTATTTTATTTATTACTACGTGTGAAAAATTTTTTTAAATAGTTACATATAACCCTTAGCTAGATGGGCTTCCCTTGTGGCTCAGCTTGTAAAGGATCCGCCTGCAATGCAGGCGATCTGGGTTCGATCCCTGGGTTGGGAAGATCCTCTGGAGAAGAGAAGGGCTACCCACTCCAGTATTCTGGCCCGGAGAATTCCGTGGGCTGTATAGTCCATGGGGTCACAAAGAGTCAGACACGACTGAGCAACTTTCACTTTTACTTTTGGGCTTTCCTGATAGCTCAGTTGGTAAAGAATCTGCCTGCAATGCAGGAGACCCTCGTTCGATTCCTGGGTCAGGAAGATCCACTGGAGAAGGAATAGGCTACCCGGTCCAGTACTCTTGGGCTTCCCTTGTGGCTCAGCTGGTAAAGAATCTGCCTGCAATGCAGGAGACCTGGGTTTGATCTCTGGTTGGGAAGATCCCCTGGAGAAGGGAAAGGCTACCCACTCCAGTGTTCTGGCCTGGAGAATTCCATGGACTGTAGGGTCGCAAAGAGTCAGACACGACTGAGGGACTTTCACTTCACTTTCAGCTAGTAGAATGCAGACACCTTATGTCCCACTCCTTACTCCTTTTTCTTGTTTCACTCTTGTAATACTCGGATTACAAAGGAAAAAAAAAAATTTTAACATGTCTCAACTACAAATAAACAAAATGAATATAAAATGTGTCCAAAATACTAACCAGCATAATCCCAGCGATGCAGAGATAAGGTAGTAACAGCTGTACTTCTTTCTCTTTCTCATCCTATTATTATGTAATCCCCTACTTAGCAACGTGTTGTGGTTTGCCATTGTTTAAATGATAATAGAGGTATAATTGATCTCTTTTGGGTTAAGGAAGTAGATCAATATACATTGGGAAATTGGATTACAAAGCAGTTTTTCTGAATGTGGTAATAGTTGTAGACTTTATTCTTTTGAGAAAGAATACTTACAGCATCAAGACTATTTTATTTTATTCTCACTGAAGAAAACATTTCATTTACTAGTGTATATTTTCTTTTTGTGAAATGAAAACTTCTTTTTAGAATTAAATGAAAAGCATAGAACAGAAAATAGAAAGCGAGAGATCCTTATACTTTCTTTTCCTCCTAATCCTCTTTCTCAAAATTAACCACTGTTAAATGAAGATCATGGCATCTGGTCCCATCACTTCATGGGAAATAAATGGGGAAACGGTGGAAACAGTGTCAGACTTTATTTTTTGGGGCTCCAAAATCACTGCAGATGGTGACTACAGCCATGCAGTTAAAAGACGCTTATTCCTTGGAAGGAAAGTTATGACCAACCTAGACAGCATATTGAAAAGCAGAGACATTACTTTGCCAACAAAGGTCTGTCTAGTCAAGGCAATGGTTTTTCCAGTGGTCATGTATGGATGTGAGAGTTGGACTGTGAAGAAAGCTGAAGGCTGAAGAATTGTTGCTTTTGAACTGTGGTGTTGGAGGAGATTCTTGAGAGGCCCTTAGACTGCAAGGAGATACAGCCAGTCCATTCTAAAGGAGATCAGCCCTGGGATTTCTTTGGAAGGAATGATGCTAAAGCTGAAACTCTAGTACTTTGGCCACCTCATGTGAAGAGTTGACTCACTGGAAAAGACTCTGATGCTGGGAGGGATTGGGGGCAGGAGGAGAAGGGGACAACAGAGGATGAGATGGCTGGATGGCATCGCCAACTCGATGGACATGAGTTTGAGTGAACTCTGGGAGTTGGTGATGGAGAGGGAGGCCTGGTGTGCTGCGATTCATGGGGTCGCAAAGAGTTGGATACAACTGAGCGACTGAACTGAACTGAACAGCTTCATACATTCTTTCCGACTTTAAAAGTGTATATAAGTATATATGGTTAATTGGGCTTCCCTGGTGGCTCAGCAGTAAAGAGTCCACCTGCAATGCAGGAGACCTGGGTTCAGTCCTTGGGTCAGGAAGATCCCCTGGAGGAGGTCATGGCAACCAACTCCAGTATTTTTACCTGAAATCCTACGGACAGTGGAGCCTGGTGGGCCATGGTCCATATGGTTGCAAAAGAATTGAATATGACTTAGTGACTAAACAACAACATGGTCAGTTAGTTTCTGGAATATAAACTTTGAGAGCTCATTTAATTATTATACTTTGATAAATATTTAGGTTATATGGACTAACGTGTATATGTGGGTTGTAAATGTTTAATTGTTGCTTTCAATTTTTGTTATTATAGAACCTGTTTTTAGCAGTCTTTCTGTTTATTAGCTTTTAAAAAGCAGAGACTTCATAGTATTGAGTCTTCTCTAATGAAAAATATTTATGCTCTTAATTTTATAGGGAAGAACATTAAATTGCAAAGTATAACCAATTTAAAATGTGTTTGCATTCTCTTTGGAGAGGTTCCTGTACAGAATTAAGTTGGTGCTGAGTTTGATTTGAAAGGGTTTATTGGGTATAAAATCTCCATTAGGAATTACGTTTCATTTTGTTTGACTTAATTTTGAGAAACATAGTTTTGCTTTTCAGATGTGATTGATCTTACTGGAGATGATAAAGATGATCTTCAGAGAGCAATTGCCTTGAGTTTGGCGGAATCAAACAGGGCATTCAGGGAGACTGGAATAACTGATGAGGAGCAAGCCATTAGCAGGTAAAAATGCAATTTGTATAGATAAAGTACTATTTATAATAGAAATAATTAACTTTAACTTGAAGCACAAAGATATACTTTATTATTCTAAATAAACTATTAGTAAACTTCAATGTTGTTGTTATATTTTATGTAACCAGAATGTTCATTACATTTGAATATTAGATTTAGTTTTGGAGTGGCAATTTGAGGCATTAAATTTAAGCATATATTTTAATATTCCTTTGACTTTTTTTTCTTCCCTAACTCCTTTTGGATCCATTGTTCAATTCAACTTATAGTCATTTATAGCAGGGATCAGCTGCCTTTATCTGTAACATGCCAGTTGTAAATATTTTAGGCTTTGTCAGCCATCTGGTTTCTGTTGCAGATACTCAACTCTAGCGTTATAGTGTAAAAGCAGCCACTGATAATACATAATTTAATGAGTACAGTTGTGTTCCAGTAAATCTTGATTTACAAAAACATAGACAGCCAGCTGATTTGGCCCATAAGCCATAGTTTGCCTATTTCTGATCTTTAATATGATAGTATATTCATAGGTTTCAGTTGTTTTTTTTTTTTTTAAAGAAATGAGCAGGATTCCAAGATTGCATCTTTTGATTTAATTACCAAAGCTGTTTAGTTTGCAACAGTTTGATTCACCAAAGAATTAAATAAGTTTGGTTTAAAAAAAAAAACAATTTTAAATTATAACAGACTATAATCGTCTACACAGCTGTTTGGAGCCAGGGGCAATTTAATCTTAATGTGGAAGAAATTTATCTTTGAAGAGGTTAAATGATTTTCCAAAGGTACACAGCTAAAATGAGTCTTATGACTCTGGTGTTCTTTTCCCTGTTAACAGAGTTGTTTGGTAGCAAAATGTACCAGCTTTCTCATATAATTTCCCATGACACAGCATTTAATAGTGTATTTCTAAGTAATCTGAGATTACTATATGATAGGAGATGTCTCAAAATGCTATGTTTATTAGCAAAGGCACATAATTTTCATAGTAATACCTTTTAATGTCTCTAGATGTTACTTTGGAACCTGTTTTATAAGATATTAAGATGGTAAGAATTAATTAAAATTCATATTTTTTTTTAACTGTAGCTAATATCATTTAATGCCAGTAATTTTAAATAAAAACCAAAAGTGCATATCTATTTTCAGTCATTTTGTTTGGGCTGATTTTTTTGAAGGATTTGGAGAAATTATAAAGTTATGTTTTGTCTTATAAACATGAATTGGAATTGATATGTCTTCAATAACTGTAAAATTTGATAATACTTAAGCTTTGTAAGAAATATTTTAAACATGAAATACATCAGTTGAAATTCATATTTAAGGGGAATGAGGATCTATGATGTGAAAAAGATATTAAATGTAGTATATGGCTTCCCAGGTGGCACTAGTGGTAAAGAACCCGCCTGCCAATGCAGGAGACAGACTTGAGTTTGATCCCTGGGTCGGGAAGATTCCCTAGGTGAGAGCATAGCAACCCATTCCAGTATTGTTGCCTGGAGAATCCCATGCACAGAGGAGCCTGGCAGGCCGCAGTCCATGGTGTTTGAAGGAGTCAGAACCTCTGAAGCGATTTAGCACGCTCATATACTGTGATACAAATATTTTTTAAAGTACATGTATAATTTTGTATATACTGATTTACATTACTGCATAAATAGAAACATGACTGGAGGATTATATACCAAGTTAGTATCAGTAGTTTTATATCTTGTGTTTTATAATTAAAATAGTATATAATAATTAGGTAAAAAAAA
>SJYQ01000198.1:1046117-1071900 GCA_006410935.1 Redunca redunca | reverse complement strand
ATAACTAGATAAGCTAAAACCTGTCTTTTTACATAATAGAGTCCTGTGTTTCAGCACCCATAAATTTCATGGTAAAATTTCTTAAGTTGAACATTTTAAAAGTGTAAGTCTTAATATAGTTACTTTTTAACATCAGGATTGGATGTATTTATTACTGCTCAGACAGGGAACAAGTAGAGTCTGGATAGCTGAAATTTGTTAGTAAATTGCATGTGGCTAGCTTAGGCTAGGCATATTTGTTGTGAAAATGGTTGCTTTGTGAAATGACTGAGTAAGTTGGGTAGAAAGTAGGACTAGGTTCTAGTTAAAATTGTTACAAACAGCTTGCCTTCAACTGTGTCAGGAAATACGGTAGACTAAAAACAAATTTTCTAGTGTAAGCAACCAAAATGTATTGTTTCTGTTGGATATAAAATATTTTAAGATCTCTTGAAAGTATTATAGAGTTGTTCAGGTAGTAAGGGCTGTAATCAGATTAAATCAAAGTGAAAGACCATACCCAAGGAAATAAGTTTGAAATGCTGAAATTCACTTTTTGACATTATGAAATTTGCTTGCGTCAGTTTTGATACCTGTATTGAATGTGGGAAAAGGAAGTTGAAGGCCATTGTCTAAGTAGGTGGGAAGCATTAATAGAAAATCATTCCCCTTGTTAAGTGGTTATGTCAGTGGATGACAGTTACCTTAAGGATAAATCAGAAGTATCCCCTCTCCAAAACGCCTATGATACTACAAAGATAGTTCTCTTGGGTTGAGTGTTGTTGGAGGTGATGAGATTTGCCCTTGGGAAACTGTACCATGGTTGTGCAGCATAAATTTGTGTCACTTTAGCAATACAGTAAATCTCTACTTGAAAAAGAACTGAAAATATCTTCTAGAAATTATTAAGTAAAAAAAAAAGGAGAAAAAAACAGAACACCAGTTTAATAGATTAGAAATAGCTAAAGAATGTGGTCTGTAAGCTGTATGAGAAGAAATTACCCAACGTGTAAAAGATAGCTAAAAAGATAAAAAACATGGAAAAAGATTGAATGACATGGCAAATAAAATGAGTAGGTCTAACATACATTAATTGATCTTATAGAAGGAGAGGAAGGAGTGGGTCAGAGGCAATTTAAAGAGATCATCACAGAAATTTTTTAGAGGTGAAAGGATAACTTATAACTTCATGAGTCTACAAATTCCATTAGAAAAATTAAAAGAAGCCCACACCTAAATTCATTATAGTGATACTCTAGAACACTTAAGACTGAGAAAATCTTAAAATTTCTTAGAGAAAAAAGGTAGAATTGTCTTAATAATAGGGACAGTGAAAGTGACAAATTATGTAAGTTTACATGGCAGTAAGACACATGAAAATGATGAAAAATGATTTTCAGTGATTGGAAAAAAAAATAACTGCCAGAATTCTGTGGTATGGGGTAGCCTCACCAGGGTGTTTTTCTTTCTCATTAGGGCTCTAAAGTCATTTCTGAAAGACAAAGAATTATTAATGTTTCCCGTGTTCATGGATCTACCATATCCCATACTCACAGATGCGGGACGGTTGTAGTGCCTCCACTGATAACAGAATCGATGTGTCCCTTTCCAGTAGTTCTAATTTTACCTTCCCCCCCCAGTAATTTCCTACTTGTATCTGAGGTTTCACCCAGACAGGCTGATACAAGGTAAACAATAACATTTTTGTAAAATTTACATGGACCCTTTGTATCTCCCACTTTGGCTTACGTGGGGCCTTCCCAGGTGGCACACGTGGTAAGGAATTCACCTGTCAATGTAGGAGATGTAAAAAATGCGAGTTCATTTCCTGGGTTGGGAAGATCCATTCCAGTATTCTTGCCTGGGAAATCCCATGGACAGAGCCGCCTGGCAGGCTGCGGTCTATGGGGGTCTCAAAGAGTCGGACATGACTGAGTGACTTAGCACGCACGCACACGCATCCTCTTCGTAGCTCTTGCTTTGGCTTACATGGGCCACTGTAGGGGAACTGGGTGAGCAGTGTGCTCATCCAAGTAATCATTATTTTTACACTCTAAGATCATTCAGTCCAACAAAGAATTTTAGGTGTCTGAATATAAATTGAGTTTGGGAGCCACTTGGAGGGTTTACCAACCAGGATAGCCTAGAGTTGTCATTAGGGAAAGAATAAAGCAACATGTCCAGGAATGGTTGGGGCAGGATTCTGAATTTTAAAAACCTTTAACCTAAAAGTTATAGGTTTCTGTAACGCTTGCTCTTTTCATCTTGATTACCTACTCCTTGGAACAGGAGTAGGTGGTGGTGGGGGTGGGGTGAGGNTGGTGGGGGTGGGGTGAGGTGGGGCGGTAACTACAAATCTTTTGAAGTGAATTTGTAAGGATAATTTTAAGGCTCAACAATACCAGATGTCCATGGATGGTAGAGAGCATAGAAGGTCCATCCAATTCTTTGACTATCATTCCTTTTTTGAGTGGTTTTTATAATAAAACTATACCATTGTCAG
This sequence comes from Redunca redunca, assembly GCA_006410935.1. Lineage (NCBI taxonomy): Eukaryota > Metazoa > Chordata > Mammalia > Artiodactyla > Bovidae > Redunca > Redunca redunca. The sequence goes on along the minus strand of SJYQ01000198.1, from coordinate 1,069,418 downwards.
ATTACAAGTTGAAAAAGTAGAAAATATGAAACAGTTTCAAGAGCCTCAAGAGTATGGGATGAGATGACCAGTCAGACTGGGAGAGCAAAACTGTAACTCAAAAGAAAGTGTCAGCAACCATGAGGCACTACTGATAGTTCTGAGAAGGGTCAGAATGCAGACTGGAAGATGATCAAAGGTCCAGTGTAGTCAGCCTGTGAGGAGTGGGCAAGAGCTTGCTTACCACTGGAGAAACAGATCTGCTTTTGGAGGTAGTTACATATCCAATGTGCAGTTTCTGTGTCAGAAGCACAGAGTTCTTTGACTGGTGTTCAGTACATGATTATGGACTAGTTGCCCTGTGGGATATGATGATAGGTTACAGCAGTAGTGGTAATCCCTGGGGCAAGCTTGGTGAGTCACCTCATTGGAGAACAGCCATCACTGTACAGCCAACACAATGACTAAAATTAGAAAGACTGACATACCAAATATTGGTAAGTATGTACAGCAGTTGGAAAGTGTCGTATATTGTTGATAAAAATGTATAATGGTATAACCACTTTGGAAAACTGAACATTTCTAGTGTATTTCAACATATGTTATGCTTGGACTTAGTGTAGTCTGTGTTTCCACTCCTAGGTCTAGACCCTTGAGAAAGGAGTATACAGTGCCTTTATTAATCATAACTAAAAACTGTAAACAACCAAATATTTGTAAGAGCAGACTAGTTAACAGTGGTGGTACATTCACACAGTGGAATACAAAGCAATGTAATGGAAAACATTTTCCAGATTCTTTTAAAAAATGTGGAGGAATCCCCAAAGCAACATGTTGAGTGAAAGAGACGATGCAAAGAGTAACTGCTCTAGGAATCCATTTATGTGATATTTAAGGACAGGCATAACTAATTTACGGTGGTAGAAGCGGTCACAGTGCTGATTAGCTGAGAACTAGAGGACACTGTTTGTTGGAAAAAGGGCACGAGAGAATTTTGGGGAATGATAGAAATTTTCTGTATTTTGGTCTGGGTGTTGGTTACATAGATGTATTCATTGGTAAAAATTTCACTGGACTGTACATTTAAGTTTTGTGTATCTTATATACAAATCGCCTCTCAATAAAATACTTTTACCAGGAAAAATGTATTTAGCTATGTTAATTGATAATATACAAAAAGTTATATTTTTATGTATAATAAAGAATGATAAGGAGAAAAAAATTTAAAGCTACCATTTACAACACATAAAACTATTAAAGACCAGGACAAAAAGTTATATTTTTATGTATAATAAAGAATGATAAGGAGAAAAAAATTTAAAGCTACCATTTACAACACATAAAACTATTAAAGACCAGGAATAAAAAAGAAATGTGTAAGAACTTCTAAGAAGAAAAATATTAAATAACACTGAGACATATTAATGAATATGGAAATAATTGGGAATATATTGCATTTTACAAATTGAAAGATTTAAGATTGCACAACTGGTTAGCTCTCCTTAAATTGACTTATGTATTTAGTGTGAGCCCAGTCAAAATACCAAGTTTTTTTTTTTTTTAAGGAAATGTAGATGATTCTTCCACCCTCTATCCCTCCCTTCCACCTTCTTTTATTTTTTTTCCAGTTGATGTGTATAGCTGAAATGACATGCAAATTTTCCAGTATGTTGGTTGCCTAAAATGGATTTGAATGATCAAAGTGGAATGTTTTCTATAGTGCTTTATATAAAAATACACACACACAAAAGCCCTCAAAATCAGTACTAGGAATGGGAACATTTATAAGTAAGTGCTTTAAAGATTCCTTCAATATAGTGTATGGAAGGAAAAGAGCAAAAATGTTTTGTCATCTTTTTCTGTGGTTGAATGTCATGGTCATGACTAGTGTTGGGAAGGTTAGGTGATTCTAGTTGGGGTTGGTTTTGGGGGTAGCCTTTCTCAGTACGCTACATTTTGTTATAAGCTATTTCTGAGCTCTGAGATTTGCAATGTTGTTTTTTTATTCTCTCTCTCACTCTGTCTTTAAAGTCTAGGTAGAATCACTGGCTTTACATTGGTGAGGCCAGGAAGGACCCTTATGAGGACTTGGTTTATATAAAATTTATATTCATAGTGTCAGAACTGGACTCTCAAAAAGGACAAGAACTTGGGACTGGAGGGCTCATATTTGGGTTAGAGGTCGGGCTTTTGCCAAATGACAATATTAATAGTAATAACAAAGATACAGCAATATCTGATATCTAACATTATATTTGAAACACTTATTTAACTCCATTTTTTTTTTTTTAACCAAGTATGCTCTAGGGATGAAACAAATCCCTGTTTCTATCCTCTGATGCTGATAGGAGAGACTGGTTGGTTCAGAATTTTGTGCAGTGTAATAAATGTGTTTATGAGGAGGAAGCCTACTGGAGCATGTTGTAAGTCTCTAGTGATTACAAAACTGAATATGCTGTAAGTTCTAAATTAAGGAGATCACAAAGTCATGGCATTCTTTCATCCATGGTACCATAATTCTACCATATTACTGCATGGTTAAGGAATATTATAGGGCTTCCCAGGTAGCACTAGTGGTAAAGAACCCACCTGCTAATGCTGGAGACACAAGAGACATGGATTCTATCCCTGGGTCTGGCAGAGCCCCTGGAGGTGGTGGTGCTTGTTGTTCAGTTGCTCAGTCAAGTCTGACTCTTTGTGACCCAATGGACTGCAGCACACCCGGCTTCCCTGTCCTTCACCGTCTCCCAGAGTCTGCTCAAACTTGTGTTCATTGCGTTGATGATGCCATCCAACCATTTCATCCTCAGCCTTCCCTTTCTCCTCTTACCTTCAGTCTTTCCCAGCATCTGGGTCTTCTCCACTGAGTTGGCTTTTCGTATCAGGTGGCCAAAGTATTGGAGAAACTCCAGCATCAGTCTTTCCAGTGAATATTCAGAATTGATTTCCTTTAGTATTGACTGGTTTGATCTCCTTGCTATCCAAGGGATTCTCAATAGTCTACTCCCCTTGAAGAGGAAATGGCAACCCACTCCAGTATTCTTGCCTGGAGAATCCCGTGGACAGAGGAGCCTGGTGGTCTACAGTCCATAGGGTTGCAAAGAGTTGGATGTGACTGAACGACTTAACACACACATATGGAGAATTATAAGTCTATATCTTTAAAACTCATATTTTTATTATAATGTATGATGATCTTTACCATATGACTAAATTCAGTTATATATATAATTATATACATTTAATTATGTATACATATGCACATAAGGGCTTCCCTTATGGCTCAGCTAGTGAAGAATCAGCCTGCAATGCTGGACACCTGGGTTTGATCCCTGTGTAGGGAAGATCCCCTAGAGAAGGGAAAGGCTACTCAATCCAGTATTCTGGCCTGGAGAATTCCATGGCCTGTGTAGTCCCTGAGGTCACAGAGAGTCGGACATGACTGAGTGACTTTCACTTTCACACATGCACATATACTTAAAATTTTTTTTACATCTTAGGTCACTTTGAGAAGCAGGGAACATATATGTCTTGAGTTCTATTCAGTTATTACAGTTTGTATCCAGTTTTTCCTTTGTAGAAAAAAAGATCCTTGGGAATGCTGGGGAGATGGTAATTTCAGTTATATTCTTGACTTTCTTTCCTCCTCCTGCTGTTGCTGCTAAGTCGCTTCAGTTGTGTCCGGCTCTGTGCGACCCCATAGACAGCAGCCCACCAGACTCCCCCATCCCTGGAATTCTCCAGGCAAGAATACTGGAGTGGGTTGCCATTTCCTTCTCCAGTGCATGAAAGTGTAAAGTGAAAGTGAAGTCACTCAGTCGCATCCGACTCCTAACGACCCCATGGACTGCAGCCCACCAGGCTCCACTGTCCATGGGATTTTCCAGGCAAGAGTACTAGCTTGTAACAAAAAGTTCAGGTAAGCTGCTCAGTCCTAGAAAATACATTTGAGGCCATACATTTCCCACCATGAAAATTAAGAGATGTATTTTCTTGGTGGGAGGGGACTGAACAGAAGGGTGACTGAATTAACTATATTGAAACATTTAAAAATAATACCTTCTAGTTTTTAGTAATTTTAACTAGATCTGGAATTAGAAGAATGTTGTTACCTCAGAGCAGTCTGAATTGTAGATTTGGAATGGGTTGTTGACAGGTATGGGAAGCAAAAGACCTAGTTTTACTCAGTGTTGTCTTGAGGCCGAGTCTCATTTTGTTACTAACTTCATGTGACTTATGTATAGATTTTAATTTTTGTAGATTGGGTGTATTTTGTAGAAATCAACTCTTCTGAAGTTTTCCATAACCAATGTCTATGTGACCTGTTGCCTGGTCATTATGATACAGGTGATCTGATGTGTTGGCATTAAATAGGGTTATTTCTATTTTATTTTAATATAGCTAGAGTTTTAAGTTAGCATTTTATTATAAATAGAAGTTTAAAAAGATATAGTGGTAGAGGATCATCCACCTAGGAGATTTATGAATGAGTGTAGTTCTCCTTGACTTTCGACTAGCTTATGCTTCTGGAATATACTATAGAATCATCTTTTTTTTTTTTTTAAGTGGTTATTATACCTGCCCACCAGTGCTAGTCAGTTGCTAGATGCCTCTTCTGTCTTTTATATTAGGTTGGTGCAAAATTAATTGTGGTTTTGCATTGTTGAACTTTGCCACTTGATATTGGAATACATTCTTAAATGTAGTTACATGTCATTAAAATGTACATTTCTTTATTTTTTTTGGCTAATGACTTATTACTTGCTGTTTATATATAGTTTAGATATGGAAATGATGTTAGGAAAAAAAAACAAATTTGAGCAATTCTCTTGTTTGAGTTCAAAATGGGTAGTAAAGCAGCAAAGACAACTCACAGTATCAGCAATGCATATAGCCCAGGAACTGCTAAAGAAACGTACAGTTCAGTGGTGGTTCAAGAAGTTTTGCAAAACTTTGAGACGAGCATTGAAGATGAGGAGCTCAGTTGCTGGCCATCAGAAGTTGACAGTGACCAACTGAGAGCCATCATTGAAGCTAATCCTCTTAAAAATACACGAGAAGTTGCCCATGAACTCAGCGTTGACAGTTCTGTGGTTATGTATCATTTGAAGCAAATTGGAAAGGTGAAGAAGTTTGATAAGTGGGCACCTCATGAAGTGAAGTCACTCAGTCATGTCTGACTCTTTGCGACCCCATGGGCTGTAGCCTACCAGGCTCCTCCGTCCCTGGGATTCTCCAGGCAGGAATACTGGAGTGGGTTGCCATTTCCTTCTCCAGGATATCTTCCCAACCCAGGGATTGAACCTGGGTCTCCCGTATTGCAGGCAGATGCTTTACCATCTGAGCCACCAGGACGCCTCATTGGACCAACCACAAATCAAAAAGTTGCTTTTTTGAATTGTTATCTTCTCTTGTTCTATGCAACAACAATGAACCTTTTCTCATTGGACTGTGACATGTGATGAAAAGCTGGTTTTACATGACAGCCTGCCATGACCAGCTTGGTGGTTAGACTGAGAAGAAGCTCCAAATCACTTCCCAAAGCCAAACTTGTACCAAGAGTCATGGTCACTGTTCGGTGATCTGCTGCCCTCTGATCCATTATAGCTTTCTGAATCCAGGGAAACCATTACATCTGAGAAGTATGCTCAGCAAATTGATGCGATGCACTGAAAATTCTAACAGCTGTAGCTGGCATTGGTCAACAGAAAAGACCCAATTCTCCAGAGCAATGCCTGACCACACATCACATAATTTGTTAAACAAATTGGGCCATGAATTTTGCCTCTTCTGCCATATTCTCCTGACCTCTCGCCAACTAACTACCACTTCTTCAAGCATCTCGACATCTTTTTGCAGGGAAAATACTTCTACAACCAGCAGGAGCTGGAAAATGCTTTCCAAGAGTTTGTTGAATCCCAAAGCACAGATTCTTATGCTATAGGAATAAACAAACATTTCTCATTGGCAAAAATGTGTTAATTGTAATGGTTCCTATTTTGATTTAACATAGGTGTGTTTGAACCTAGTTATAATGATTTAAAATTTAGGGTCTGAAACCACAGTTACTTTTGCACCAACTAGTTGAGCTCTTTCAAATCCTGAAAGATGATGCTGTGAAAGTGCTGCACTCAATATTCTAACAAATTTGGAAAACTCAGCAGTGGCCACAGGACTGGAAAAGGCCAGTTTTCATTCCAATCCCAAAGAAAGGCAATGCCAAAGAATGCTTAAACTACCGCACGATGACACTCATCTCACACACTAGTAAAGTAATACTCAAAATTCTCCCAGCCAGGCTTCAGCAATACATGAACCATGAACTTCCAGATGTTCAAGCTGGTTTTAGAAAAGGCAGAGAAACCAGAGATCAAATTGCCAACATCCGTTGGATCATGGAAAAAGTAAGAGAGTTCCAGAAAAACATCTATTTCTGCTTTCTTGACTATGCCAAAGCCTTTGACTGTGTGGATCACAGTAAACTGTGGAAAATTCTGAAAGAGATGGGAATACCAGACCACCTGACCTGCCTCTTGAGAAACCTATATCGCAGGTCAGGAAGCCACAGTTAGAACTGGACATGGAACAACAGACTGGTTCCAAATAGGAAAAGGAGTACGTCAAGGCTGTATATTGTTACCCTGCTTATTTAACTTCTATGCAGAGTACATCATGAGAAAGCCTGGGCTATATGAAGCACAAGCTGGAATCAAGATTGCCGGGAGAAATATCAATAACCTCAGATATGCAGATGACACCACCCTTATGGCAGAAAGTGAAGAGGAACTAAAAAGCCTCTTGATGAAAGTGAAAGAGGAGAGTGAAAAAGTTGGCTTAAAGCTCAACATTCAGAAAACGAAGATCATGGCATCTGGTCCCATCACTTCATGGCAGATGGATGGGGAAACGGTGGAAACAGCATCAGACTTTATTTTTTTGGGCTCCAAAATCACTGCAGATGGTGACTGCAGCCATGAAGACATTTACTCCTTGGAAGGAAAGTTATGACCTACCTAGATAGCATATTAAAAAGCAGAGACATTACTTTGCCAACAAAGGTCCGTCTAGTCAAGGCTATGGTTTTTCCAGTAGTCATGTATGGATGTGAGAGTTGGACTGTGAAGAAAGCTGAGCGCCGAAGAACTGATGCTTTTGAACTGTGATGTTGGAGAAGACTCTTCAGAGTCCCATGGACTGCAAGGAGATCCAGCCAGTCCATCCTAAAGGAGACCAGTCCTGGGTTTTCATTGGATGGATTGATGCTAAACCTGAAACTCCAATACTTTGGCCACCTCATTTGAAGAGTTGACTCATTGGAAAAGACCCTGATGCTGGGAGGGATTGGGGGCAGGAGGAGAAGGGGACAACAGAGGATGAGATGGCTGGATGGCATCACCAATTCGATGGATATGAGTTTGAGTGAACTCTGGGAGTTGGTGATGGACAGGGAGGCCTGGCGTGCTGCGATTCATGGGGTTGCAAAGAGTCAGACACGACTGAGTGACTGAACTGAACTGTACTGAATAAAGACCACTGGCACTAATTCTTTCCTGTTTGTAATATATTTGCTACTTTTCCCAGAACCCATTGCTTGTTTTAGTTTGTTCATTTCTGATTACCAGTGTAGAAATAAAATTTGATTAATTTTTACTTCTAGATACACATATGTAACAAAGGGAACAGACCTTTCAAATGAGAATTGCTCCCACTTATAAGAGTCAATAATGATTAAATATACCTTTTTTTATTGAAGAAGGCAATGGCACCCCACTCAAGTGTTCTTGCCTGGAAAATCCCATGGACGGAGGAGCTTGGTAGGCTGCAGTCCATGGGGTCACTGAGTCGGACACGACTGAGCGACTTTACTTTCACTTTCATGCATTGGAGAGGGAAATGGCAACCCACTCAAGTGTTCTTGCCTGGAGAATCCCAGGGACGGGGGAGCCTGGTGGGCTGCCATCTCTGGGGTTGCGCAGAGTCTGACATGACTGAAGCAACTTAGCAGCAGCAGCAGCATACCTTTTTTATATAAAACTTTGATGTTGTATTTACCTTTTGTATACTATGTGTTAACTCCTTTCTTTCAAAGTAGTCACCTTGTACAAATTTAATTTGTACAGTTGATTTTTCTAGTGTCATGCTAAATTTTGCAGGGAACAGTAGGAAGTCTCTCAAGTTGGCTCTTTGACTTACTTCCTTTTTATGTTCTTGGGAACTTGTTTTTTTGATTAGAGTAGGATGTTCCAGATAAACACTGATATTCTTAAGTCCTGAATCATCTAACTAAATACCTTCCAAGTAGTTCCAGCACTGTTTATTGTTAAATAATTTAAGAAAAAAAGCCTCTAGGGGCTGAGGTTCCTTGTGAGAGTTGATAGTTGGGCAGAGTACTGCTGCTAATGTTAGATCACTCTTAAAAGTGTAAACTGTTTATTTTTAAATATGTGAGTTTACTTTGACCTTTACATTTTAATGTATCATGTTTTCTGCTCCCCGCCCCCAGTATGTGATTTAATTGATTCCCAGAGAAAAACTCTATCCTATATTCGTATAAGTTATTTTAAGTAATACTTATTTGGAATCTAATGCACTATATCTGTGGTCATATTACAAAGTTAGAGATGAAAAATATTCTGCTTCTCCTCCATAATTAAGGAAGATCGCTGTATTAGTTTGGCATTGAGCTAATAGAGCAAAATCTTTAGGATAAAAATAGTGTAGCATGAATGAGATTTTTTTCAAGGAGCCAAAAAGTTGAAAAACTCATACTAACAGATTTTTGTAATGAACATAAAATGAGTTAAGATACTTGGCTGTTATTCATGATAATTTGGAATAGTAAGTAACACATGTCTTGAGTAGGCAAAATGCATGATTAGTTTATATGTAGGGATTAGTGTTTTTCAGCATTTTCTTGCTTAAGAGCAAGATAAACACCATTAAGCAGAGTAGCATTACTGTTAGCCATGTTTAAATATGTTTTAGATATTCTGTAAAGGTACTTATTTTGAAGAGGTTTATCTTTTATTATTCTGATATGTAGGTGTTTATTGCAGTAGAGTTTTCTCTAGGCAAATTATTGGGGAGTGAAGTGAACACATATTCTCTCCCTTTATTTTTCAGTAGCTGTTGTAGAGTATGGATCTGTAGAACTGAAAGGAACCCTAGAATTTACCTTAACTTTTTTTTTTAATGGAAAAGGAAATTAATGATCAGAGGGATGAATGTGCAGTGTTTTTCAGTTTTTAATTTTCTTGATGATTCAAAGAAATTCTTATAAAAACTAATCATTATGTATATTGTAAATATGTACTTCAATACAATGACTTTTCAGAAAACTTATCTAGGTCCTATATTCCTGATACTAAGCCTCTAATTTGTTGAAACATAACTTAATATATATATTTCCTATTATGTAATGCTGTCTTTTTGTGATTACAGTCTGTTTTCTGAGGAAAAACTGCTGCCTGTGTTTTGATCTATTAGCATTGCTATGTTCTTGACAACTAGAACTATGCTATGTTCTAGAAAACTAGCCTCCAGTTGAGTACATTTAGTGTTAAGTATTCCTTTTCCAAATGCATTGTCTAGACCTTAATTTATCAAAATCCTTAGTTTATAGTATGCTGTTTTCTACCGTACAGTGCTAAATTAATGCTGTATGTTTTCACCATCATTTTCTACCCATTGTTTAAGAGTTCTTGAGGCCAGCATAGCGGAAAATAAAGCATGTTTGAAGAGGACACCTACTGAAGTTTGGAGAGATTCTCGAAACCCTTACGATAGAAAAAGGCAGGACAAAGCTCCTGTTGGACTAAAGAATGTTGGCAATACTTGCTGGTTTAGTGCTGTTATTCAGGTAAGAATCTTTATCCAGATCTTATCTAGTGGGCCTGGCAGCAGTGAAAAGTGGGTTCGAGTTGTGTTTCTTTTTAATTGTTATATATATACATACACACACAGATACACACACTGCAAACAAGGTTTTAATATGCCTTTCTACTAACGTATTTTGGCGATTGTATTCCCCACTCCACTTTGTTCTTCATTCCCAGTATGGACTTTTCATGATAAAACACTGCCAGTGCCTTATTCAGAATTAATTTCTCCTCCTTCTCTGTTGTTGGGAATTGTTGTCAGAGTGAAAAGAAAATATTTTTGTATATAAATCCCTGCAAATTTAGGAAAGGATATAACCAAGATGGGGCTTCCTTGGTGGCTCAGATGGTGGTAAAAACAAACAAACAAACAAAAACAAAAAAATCTGCCTGCAGTGCAAGAGACCTAGGTTTGATCCCTGGGTTGGGAAGATCCCCTGGAGAAGGGAATGGCTACCCACTCAAGTATTCTTGCCTGGAAAATTCCTCGAATAGAGGAGCCTGGTGGGCTACAGTCCATGGTGTCACACAGAGTCAGACACGACTGAGTGACTAACACTTCACTTCATAATAAAGATATGAAACCAAGACTGGTGGTTTTTTTTTTGTGAGTCAGATCAGATTTATTTATATATAATAGAAAATGTCATTCAATAATTATAGTCATTTAAATACTTTTTNCTTTTCTGTCTTTTTGCTTCTGGAAAATAGTACTATACAATTTGATTTTCTTTGGTTTTCTAGTTTTGTGCTTCACTTTTTATTCAACTATGGTACACACCAGTTAATAACACAATATGTTATTTGTTTTCTAGGCTATTAAAATATTAAGGAATATGTGGAATTAACATGAATTTGTAATAATACTTTTGCTTTTGGTCTTGAGTATGCGTTAATTATCCACTTACATGCTAGCAATATGTCAGATTTTATTTGCTATCTTAATACTTGCACTGCTAGTAAATTCTTTTGCATTTCATTGTTTAAATTTCATAATTTAGTTGTCACTTTAAAATGTGAAACACAATTTTAAGGCTGTGATCTGAGTGCTTATGAGTATGTTTTGCTGCCGGTATTTGGATGTTACCTTTACACTATTATGGCCAGTAAACGAGGCTCATTAGCTTCTCTTAGAAAACTGTAAGAAGTAAGAAAGTGCTCACTGAGAATCAGTATTTGTTAGTTAGAATAGGTGCTTTAAACATCTGGAAGAAATAACAGATAACCTTGAAAATTTTGGCTTCTAATGAAGTAATAGGATACTGTCTTTTGGGAATGTAGAAAAACAGTAAGCTTCAGTTTAGGAAATTGTGGATGGGAAAAAAAAATTTGTCTAGTGATGACTTTGTTTTGTTTTTGAATGTAACTTTAAAATCTCTTAAACCATTTTAAAGTAAAGTAAAGTGAAGTCACTCAGTCGTGTCTGACTCTTTGCGATCCCATGGACTGTAGCCTACCAGGATTCTCCCTCCATGGGATTCTCCAGGCAAGAGTATTGGAGTGGGTTGCCATTTCCTTCTCCAGGGGATCTACCCAACCTGGGGATTGAACCTGGGTTTCCTGCATTCCAGGCAGACGCTTTAACCTCTGAGCCACCAGGGAAGCCCAAAGGGAAACCATTGTAAGTAGCTTTTAATTTTCACTTCTAGTAATGAAATATCTTATTTTTTAATTCCTTGACGTTTACTTAATTCAACAGACATCTAAAATATGTTTATCATAATAAATGGAACTTTTCACTCATGAAAGGAACTTTGGGTAGGAAATCTGTATTAGTGTTGGGAGTTAAAAAATTTTTTTTTAAAAGCAAGTTGGAACTTGTTCAAACTGTGACATAAATGCACTGTAAAGTTTCAGTTACAAAAATTTTCTCAGGGATGGAATTTACTTAGTTGGCAAGACTAGTGTGAAACAATTGGGAATTCTCTTCTTTAAAAGTATTTCTACCAATTATAGTTTACAGGAATTATAAACCTCTAATTTCAGAGTAGGTAATGGGGGGTAAGCTACAGAAGGTACAGCTTTGTCATACTTGTTTCTTTAGATACTGAGACTAAGTATTTTGGAAGAAAAGAGGAACAGAATATCAGGAAGGGATTGTTAGCAAAAAGAAATTGTGCAGAGAGTGGCTTGCATAATCTTTTGGATGCTAACAATATTAGCCAGACTGTCTTTAGATTGGGTATCAACCACTTAACTAGTCAGGATTATTTTCATCCTGTTCAAAAGCAACTTTTATGTAGATGGTACTGATTGGGACTGCTTTTTCTTCTCTATTCCTTTCTCTAGTTTGGGGTGTTAAGTTCAAGTAATTCATGAGTTCTCATAACCCTTAGCATCATTCCCATTTGGAATCCTCTGAGATGCTCAGAAGTAAGGTGCTTCTGCTTCTCGGTTTGCCTGGTACACTCCCAGTTTATTCCTATTGTAGATGTGTCAGCACTTATTAATTCATTGTAGAGCCCTTTTTCGTCCTCAGAAGAGTTGTGGGTTGGATGGTAAGGTTTATGAACCCGAGTCAGTTAAGTTCAGTTATATCCAAAGTCTAGATTTTCCTATATTCCACAGAAGAAGAGAGTAGTTGTCTGATGCCTCTCCGTCTGGGAAGGCCATAGGGACTTACTTGCTCTGTATGCAAACTTTCATCTTTTAATCAGGCCACTCTGTTTTTCTCACACTTTGAAACTCATCTGTTACTATTTCATTTTTAAATATTAATAATTCGCCAAGGAGAATTTATGTTGGTTTTCCTTAGTATCTTTCATCATAGAAAGTTTATATCTCTTTCTGCTCTCTTGTCATCACTTTTTTTGTTTTCCATAAATTATGTGTTTAAACTCTCACCCTCCACAAGTTTAGCCAAATTCTTTACAGATTTCATAATTCATATATTGGCTTTGAGCTCAATATAAGGATACTTGTTTTCAATGTGTATGACTCACAAATGTAATTTAGACAGTAGTGGCAAGTCCCACCCCTTTTGAAGAAATATTTGTTTTGAAGAAATATGTACTTTTGAAGAAAGTAGTGACTTTCCCACCCCTTTTGAAGAAATATGTTGACCAATACTACTATGCCTGATTGAGAGTATAGATTCGGACTTAAAATGAGTTCCTGGGATTTGTTGTGATAATCCATGGTCATAAATTCTGCTTTGGGTAATAGCATATTAAGTTCTTTTCAGCTATCCACTTGGTCATATATTGCTGGAATCTAAAAACAAAAATGAGACCAGCGTTTTGAAGGCATCGTAAGCCCTAAAGCATTGAGGAATTTTGAGGCTACACTTTGAGAGAACAGGATTTTCAGAGAGTAAGCTTCACATTTTGGGCTGTTTTATCTCTGAGAAAACATCTACTTCTGCTTTATTGACTACGCCAAAGCCTTTGACTGTGTGGATCACAACAAACTGTGGAAAATTCTTAGAGATGGGAATACCAGATCACCTGACCTGCCTCCTTAGAAATCTGTATGCAAGTCAAGAAGCAACAATTAGAACTGGACATGGAACAATATACTGGTTCCAAATCGGAAAAGGAGTACATCAAGGCTATATATATTGTCACCCTGCTTACTTAACTTACATGCAGAGTATATCATGAGAATTGTTGGACTGGATGAAGCACAAGCTGGAATCAAGATTGCTGGGAGAAATATCAATAACCTCAGATATGCAGATGACACCATACTTATGGCAGAAAGCAAAGTAGAACTGAAGAGCCTCTTGATGAAAGTGAAAGAGGAGAGTGAAAAAGTTGGCTTAAAGCTCAACATTCAGAAAACGAAGATCATGGCATCTGGTCCCATCACTTCATGGCAAATAGATGGGGAAACAGTGGAAACAGTGTCAGACTTTATTTTGGGGGGCTCCAAAATCACTGCAGATGGTGACTGCAGCCATGAAATTAAAAGACAATTACTCCTTGGAAGAAAAACTATGACCAACATAGACAGCATATTAAAAAGCAGAGACATTACTTTTTCAACGAAGGACCTTCTAGTCAAAGCTATGGGTTTTCCAGTAGTCATGTGTGGATGTGAGAGTTGAACTATGAAGAAATCTGAGTGCCAAAGAATTGATGCTTTTGAACTGTGGTGTTAGAGAAGACTCTTGAGATGCCCTTGGACTGCAAGGAGATCCAACCAGTCCATTCTGAAGGAGATCAGTCCTGAATACATTGAAAGGACTGCTGCTAAAGTACTTTGACCACCTGATGCAAAGAAATGACTCATTGGAAAAAGACCCTGATGCTGGGAAAGATGGAAGGTGGGAGAAGGGGACAACAGAGGATAAGATGGTTGGATGGCAACACTGACTCGATGAACGTGAGTTTGAGTAAACTCCGAGAGTTGGTGATGGACAGGGAAGCCTGGCATGCTGCAGTCCATGGGGTCTGAAAGAGTCCGACATAACTGAGCGACTGAACTGAACTGATCTTTGAGGCAATTTCAAAAGTGCCTGCTGATTGCCTGGAAGCTAAGCAACGTTTCACACAAGCTTGAAAGCCTGGGAAACACCTGAGATTTTCAGCTGAATTCTAAAGGGAATTAACTGAGAATTGAGAAGAGGCCAGGCTTTATAACTTGTAATCCCAGCTTAAGATCATCTCATAATTGATTGGATCAAGGTAATATAGGATTACAAATGTTTTAGTCCTGCTGCCTGCCAGAAGGAAATATAAATTTTGGTGGAAGATAATACCATCTTAAACTTGGAACTTTCTCCAGTTTTTTACATACAATGTCTAGCACTCAATCATTCATAACTGGTCATATCAGAAAATAAGACAAGTTCCCAAGTTAAGAGAAATAATGGATAATTAGAAATATAACTATGTAGGGACAAGTTAAAATTGAATGGTTTGTTATATAACTACTAATATACTTAAGGAATTAGAAGCATAGTTGAGAGTTTTTGATAGAAAACTAAAAACTATAAAAGAAATTTTAGAGCTGAAACATATCATAAGTTAGGATATCAATGGATGAATTTTGCAGCATATTAGACCCAACTGAAGGATACACAGCATGACCAGAGAATTGGTCAACTAGACAGTTTGAGGAACATTTTCACACTAAAGCCACGAAATACAGATGGGAGCATAGAAGAGATGTTTTGGACATGGAGTAAATTGTACTAACACAATTTATTTGTGGTTCCAGAGGGAAACTAAAAAGGAAATAGGTTAAAAACAATAGAAGAGATGACGAAGAATACTCTGAACTTGATGAGAGAGGACGAAGAATGCTCTGAACTTGGTGAAAGAAATCAAGCCACAGATTCGGGAAGCAACAGGAACCAAGTAGTATGAACATAAAAAATACTGCACAAAAGCACATCATAGTAAAATAGGAAAAAACTCAAGACCAAGAAAACCCTAAAAGTAGCCAGCTGGAGAAAGATGTATTGCTTCAATAAAGGAGCAGAAATAAGACTGACAGTTGGCTTCTCAACAGAAATGCTATCTTTAACATGCTGGGAGAAGATAACTGGCCATCTCAAATTGTATAGCTAGTAAAAGTCTTGAAAACCCTCACAATTTTGAGCTTAGCAGAGGCTGAAATAATTTGTTACCAGAAGACCCACGCCAGGGGAAATCTAAAGGGTGTTCAAAAAGAAGAAAAAATATTTTTCAGTGGGAGCACAGAGCATAGAAGTGGATTGAGCTTCTCTAGATTTTGTCACTCTTTTTCCTATATAAACCCCTTGTAAGAACAGTCCATACTTTAACCCCATTTCTTTAGGACTCATTGCTGCTATCCTACCATTTTATTGGAAAGGTGACTTCCCAACTGCTAAATATAAAGATTATTTTCCTGCCCTTACCTTCTTTGGATGTGGCAGCCTCCAACCTTTACTAATCTTCTCCTTCATGAAATTTGCCAGGGATTAATTGATGTACTTCAGAATGTCTGGTACTTCATATCTTTGTTGAGAAATTCCGGACATAAACATTTTTTAAAGCTCTGGTGTTACTCTGATGCACAACTATGTTTAAAAGCTTTCTCTACTCCTGTTTCTCCTATGCCCTCAGACTCACCACTTCTATTACTATTCATACTTTGTTTTGTACCTCTTTTTCCTTTGACTTTCAAATGCTTCTTAAGTTTCTGATTTTGGTCTGTTATTGTATTCACATTCTTTCTGGTTTGTAACATCTACTCTGAATTGTTTTAACTTGCAATCACAAGATAGTATTAAAGGTGGAGATGACTTGGTATGTTGTATTCTCTGTTGCCTGTCTTCCTTGTGTCTGGCATGTAGTGAGTGCTCCATAAATATTTGCTAAAAAATGAGTAAATGAATATGTTCATATTGTTTACTAAAGAAATACTTCAGGTCACAATTATCAGCTTTATGGTTTTACCTTTCATATATAGGTCTTTGATTTGCATCTATATATATCTGTATCTGACTCTATTTATAGTGGACCAGTTTTCCCAACATCCAATACTAAACCAATTTTTGTTTTCTTATTGGTTTATGATGCTATGTTTATTTCCTAGCAAGTTGCCTAGCCCATCTTTTACTAAGATTTTAATGCATCATTGCCTCCTGTACAATGATTTTTGAACTGCATAAACTATGACTCACAGAAAGGAATACATTTTACATTGTAAAACACTTTACACATACCTATGTAAGAGAATTTCACCAATGAAAATTTTATAAATAATAAAATTATTATGACATGTTCTGATATTTTCCATTACATTTTATTTCATTTTTTAGAGTTAATGTTTATCTTGATATTAATGGACTACAAGCTGTAGTTTAAAAGGGTAGCTCCAGGAAACTTTTCCATGAGCATCTTTCCATATGCTTTGATTATACTGTATGTGATCAGTATTATGTATTTTTGGGTGACATTGCTGTTGTTTTAATTAAATATTGTTTCCTTCCTAAGCTATGTGTCCTTGACCATTAGTGATAATAGATAATTTCTTTGAGTCTCTGTAACCTAGCATCTGTCCTATAGATTGATTTGTACTGTATTTTTGTAGAATTGATACCTCTAGAAAACTCATATTGTACCTAACATGTTGAAAAAGTTCTTGAGTTTGCATTTGTATACATTTAATTTTGAGGAAGCTGCTTATAAGGCACATAGAAAACTTTTAATAATACATATTATATTTTTTGAGTTGTCCAAGTGTAATTTTCTGCATTGCAGTACAATAAATATTGTTAATGATCAAGAATATGTCCAAATAAAAGAAGTGTGACTTTCTCTCAGGGAGAAAATAGGCCTTCTTGTGCTAGTGGGAAATATTCTGTATATAAAATGAATCTCTCAGACTAGTCATATTTTTATAGTTCTGTTAATAGAATTTTCCCTTTGGTTATCTTAAATTGTTGTTCTTTTTCAGTCATTATTCAATCTTTTGGAATTCAGAAGATTAGTTCTGAATTACAAGCCTCCATCAAATGTTCAAGATTTACCCCGAAACCAAAAGGTAAAATTATGAAAGATTTTTAAGTCAAGTTTATTCTTTGGTGTTTGCTTTTGGTGCCATTGCCATGTGCCTAGTCGTTCCCGACCCTTTGCAACTTCGTGGACCACAGCCTGCCAGCCTCTTCTGTCCATAGAATTTTCCAGGAGTCAGTTGCCATTTCCTATTCTAAAGGATCTTCCCAACGCAGGGATGCAACTCACGTCTCCTGTGTCTCTCGCATGAAAGGTGAATTCTTACCCTCTGAACCATGGGGGAAAGTTTGCTTTTGGGATATTTGTGAAATCAAATCTGAAGCAGTGTCAAATTTGAATGTCAACCTGTTGTTAATCTCAACTACAACAGTAACAGGTTGGTGTTCACACTGCTTCAGATTTGATTCTTGGTCAGTATATTGTAAAAATGAATTTTTTCTACACATGTATGTGAGTAATAGGCCAATTTTTTGGTTTCATTTTAGTAATTGCTTTTTTCTTCTTTTTAGAATGTCAGAGTAATAGGCTACCATTTATAATTCAGGGCCTTTCCTCCTCAAAAACTGTGTGGAAATCAAACATTTTTCATTTATTTCTGTAGATGAACTCTTTAAAAGGTTAGCTTTGCCCTGTTTTTGCAGTGTGAATCTACAATTTCTAATATTGTTAAGCAGTGTAACGTGACAGAGAGCACAGAGGTCAGAGCCACATTTCCCAGGTTCTGGACCTAGAGCTAGTTACTTGATCTGGTTGCTGCTCAGATGATAAAGAGTCTGTCTGCAATGTGGGAGACCCGGGTTTGATCCCCGGGTTGGGAAGATCTCCTGGAGAAGGAAATGGCAACTCACTCCAGTATTCTCACCTGGAAAATCCCATGAACAGAGGAACCTCTTAGGCTGCAGTCCATGGGGCTGCAAAGAGTCAGACATGACTGAGTGACTTCACTTTCTTTCACTTTCTTATCTGAAAATTGAAAATAATGACAGCAATTGTTTTATAGAGTTTCTGTGAGAATTAAATGAGATGACAAAACATAAAGGGCTTAGAAGTACCTGGTACATAGTGGTAGCTTACAGTTAAGGCCCTGAAGAAGATTTAGGTTCGGGACCAGGGACCAAGCTTGATCACTCAGAGCTTTTTTGTGGCAGAAGTTTTATTACAGTGAAAAAGGACAGCGAATGCTTCTGACATAGACATCAGAAGGGGGACAAGAGAGTGCCTCACTTGCTAGTCTTATCCAGGCCTTACATACTTTTACCAGATTCACTCCCACAACAAACATGTTAAATTAACAAGATTAGAAGTAACAAAAGAAAGGTTTTACCAGACCCACTCCTACAACACATGTCTTAAGATAGGAAATTAGTCAGAAGGTTCTTGTTAAAAAGAAGAAACATGTCCTTGAGCAAGATACATTGTTATATAATCATTAGTACAGAGCTTAAGGAAAAACAAACTGTTGAGCAAGATAAGTTGCTTTATTGTGTAAAGGAAGTTAAAGATTGTTGTCATAACAACTCAGAGTTTAAGAAAAAACATCTTATGTGACTAAAACCAAGCAATGTAAAAAAAAACATTTTGTCCCTGTCGCCTCCTTGAGAGCACAGACTCCTTATCAACCTACCTAAGAATTAACTCTCTCAATAGTACCAGGTGTCAGCTATTGCTGGTTGTATTGTTCATATTAGCTTTTCAAAAGATAGGACTGATTCACATTCAGAAATTCATACTTAATGAAAAAGATTAATTATGGAGATGATATGCTTGACTGTAAGACTTAATGACCTTATCATAAAGAAACTAGCCATAAAGACAAAGACAAAGAAGTGAGAAGTTTTAGGTTTCAGTAAAGTGTTGAACTTTGTGTGATCTTTTGTTAGTTGTCATGATACATTATTATGTTTTCTTTTTAGTCTATCATTTTGAAAACATTTTTTCCTGCAGACATTATAAATGTGAAGCTGATGGGAATATAATTTGATTTTTAACCAGCTTTTTGGGCTGTAATCTTTAGCCATAAAGTGTCAGACTAATTAAAAACCATTTTCAGAAGGGAACTAAGATCACCTGACCAACTACTTATACTTCCAGAGAAATTAAGCAAACCCCTTTCAGTCATTAGTTTTTACATGAAACTTTGGACTGTTGCCTCCCTCTGTTAACGATTTGATTAGTTCTTTCTTTTGATGTTTTGGTTAAAGTATATTTATAATTTACATAATTATTTAGAATTATTACTTGCAGTTAGATGTTCAAAAGTATGTTTTTTTTTCCCTGTATGTATCTTAGCCTGTTTTGTGTTCCTGGATTTTAGTACTTTACAGAGTTTAACTTTCTTTTATTCTATAAATAATTGAATAAGACCTACTTAGTTTTACAATCTTACTTGAAAACAATTGTGATATCAGTGCCTATGTACAAGAGTTTGGGGTCATGAGACTGTTTAGCTGAATACTAGAGAAATGTATGAATCCAATCTTTTAACACCTTTCTAAGGAAATTTCTCTTAATGGAAGGGTCTGCATGTCTAGGTATCCCTTTATTTTAAGAAATTAAAATAATTTTAATAATAATTACTGCCATTGGGAAAAATCACTCAACAAGAATACCATACAGTTTTATAAAAGATTGTTCTACAGATGGGATATTTCTTTAATTTCACATGATGGCAGCAATACATACTGTAACTTGACAACTTTGAAGCTAACGTGAGATTTAGAGGTAGCCACTGATGAGTGTTACAGTTAATTCAATTGAAGTGATAAAAGGCACAGGTTTCAAAAAGGTGTCAGTGTAACCTTAGTCACTTATTATTTAATAATCAATTTATAGCAAACTCATCTAGTGTTCACTGCTACACTGAGTCTGAAAAGTCTGAGTAGCAGTAAACACTGAGGGTTCACTTCGATTAAATCACAGAGAAGTATTTGCATACATTATTAAGCAGGATTTTTTTTATTAGGAATTTAAAACTACAGCAAGCATTATCTGTCTGTTGATTATAGAATGAAATGAAGTCTTTGAAATCAATTTGCATTTGAATAGACTTGTTTATTGCTTCTAGAGGTTGAAACTAATTTTATACATCCATATTTATTTGTGCTATCTGTAATCTTAATGTCTAGGAGAATTGGGAGATTATTAGAAATTTAAAGATAGATTCTCATTGTAAACATCTCATCCTTCCCCATTCCCACATGTAATCTCTTTTGGCTTAAAGAGCCATGAACTGATGGGAAAGCATATATTAAGTGTTGACAAACAAAGAGGCATAAGCTTATAATATTCAGAGGTAATCACCATATAATTAATAACCTTATTAATGATAAGGTTATATTATTTAAAGCCTTGATTTAGGGTGAATGTTTTCAAATAAACAATATTCTCTCTACTTAGAAGTGAGAAGCATATGAGAGGAAATGATTTGGGGTTAATACCATAAATATATTATTTAGCAAATATCTGAGGGAGTTTTGAATTTTAAAATAAAAAGAGGCATTCTGGAGTTTTTGTCTTTAGCCGTGAAGGTATAACAGAAGCTGGGTTTACAAGTTTTAGCAAATTTTTAAGGATTCAAGGCATATGGATTATGTTTTCAAACCACAGTGAAATTAAGTTAGAAATCGACAACATAAAGATATCTAGAAAATCCCCACAGTATTTGGAAATTATTTACACTTCTAAATAACCCTAGGAACAGTGAACAAATCAAAATGGAAATTTCAGGGTGTTCTGAATAAAAATTAAAATGATGTATCAAAATTAGATAGATGTAGCTAAAAGCAGTGGTTAATGGAAAATATATGAACTAAATGCCTTATTAGAAGATAGAGTTTCAAATTAGTGGGATTAGATTATGTCAGAAAATTAGAAAAAAAGATCATTAATTTGAAAGCAGAAAGGAAATAATAAAGATAAGAATGTGAATATGTTAAATAGATATCAGCGAAACAATAGAGGAAAATTAATGGAATCACAAGCTACTTCTTAAGAATATTGGTAAAACTGATAAACTTCTAGGTAGACTGAGCAAGAAAAGAGAAGAAGCAAATAACCGAAATAAATGAAAGAGGCGCACATCATGCATATTCTGCAGACAGTAAAAGAGAATAGTGGAATATTATAAACAACAGACAAATATTTTGAAAGCCAAAGGCTACTGAATGTAACTGATGAAAAGATAAGCTGTGTATTTCTATACTGAAGAAATTGGTTTTTTAGTTTCAAACTTATGCACAAAAAATAAAATCAATGGCAATAAAGTTTATTGGTGAGTTATACCACACATTTAAAGAAGAAATAATACCAATTCTCTACAAGTTTTCTCAGAAAATTGAAGAAATAAAACTTGCAAATTTACCCTGTGAGACCAACATTACACTGAAACCAAAGGTAGAAAAATATATTTCAAGTAAAGAAAACTACAAATATAAAAATATTCCTTATGAATAATAGAAGGAAAAATTGTCAGAATGGGGGTAAGTTGAATGATGCAATATATGTAAAGGACAATACCTCATTGACAAAGTGGGATTTGTCCAGGACTGAAAGATTAGTTTAGTGTTCAGAAATGAATATAATTCATCATAGTAACAGTTTAGACAAGAAAAGCCACAAGACTAGCTCAGTAGATGAAGAGAAAGGATTTGATCAAAGCTAGTATCTATTTATGGCAAAATCTGTCTCAGTAACTAGGAATAGAAAGAAACCTTTTTATCTTAATGAAGCTCATTTATGAGAAATCTGCAAATATTTATAATATTGAATGGTGAAAGACAATCCTTTTCTTCAAAGATCAGGGGACAAGCAAGGATGTCAGGCCTCACCACTTTTTTAAGCGATCTCAACCAGTGCTACATGGCAAGAAAAAGAAAGAAGCAGGCAAATTGGAAAGGAAGAAACAAAGCTGTCTTTTGGTGTATATGACTGATTGTCAACTTAGAAAATCCTAAGTACTCTACCAAAAAACAGGTGCTAGAATCAAGGGGTCAGATCATTTAGCACTGTTACATGGTACAAGGCAAACATGCAAAAATCAATTGTAGAGGCTTCCCTGGTGGCTCTGTGGTAAAGAATCTGCCTGCCAATGCAGGAGACATGGGTTCAGTCTCTGATCTGGGAGGATCCCACGTGCTGCAGAGTAACAAAGCCCCAGTGCCCCAACTACGGAGCTTACATGCCCTAGAACCCATGCACTGCAACTGGAGAGTAGCCCTACTCGCCATAACTAGAGAAAAGTCCATGCAGCAACAAAGCCCCAGCACAGCCAAAAATAACTAAATTATTTTAAAAATCAATTATATTTCTTAGTACCAGCAACACAAAATTGGAAATATAAATTAAAAGATGATTATGTAAGAAAGGCAACGCCAAAGAATGCTCAAACTGCCTCACAATTGCACTCATCTCACACGCCAGTAAAGTAATGCTCAAAATTCTCCAAGCCAGGCTTCAGCAATACATGAACCATGAACTTCGAGATGTTCAAGCTGGTTTTAGAAAAGGCAGAGGAACCAGAAATCAAATTGCCAACATCTGCTGGATCATCGAAAAGGCAAGAGAGTTCTGGAAAAACATCTATTTTTGCTTTATTGACTATGCCAAAGCCTTTGTGTGGATCAGAAGAAACTGTGGAAAATTCTGAAAGAGATGGGAATACCAGACCACCTGACCTACCTCTTGCGAAACCTATATGCAGGTCAAGAGGCAACAGTTAGAACTGGACATGGAACAACAGACTGGTTCCAAATAGGAAAAGGAGTACGTCAAGGCTATATATTGTCACCCTGCTTCTTTAACTTCTATGCAGAGTACATCTTGAGAAACGCTGGGCTGGAGGAAGCGCAAGCTGGAATCAGGATTGCTGGGAGAAATATCAGTAACCTCAGCTATGCAGATGACACCACCCTTACGGCAGAAAGTGAAGAGGAGCTAAAAAGCCTCTTGATGAAAGTGAGAGGAGAGTGAAGAAGCTGGCTTAAAGCTCAACATTCAGAAAATGAAGATCATGGCAT
>SJYQ01000198.1:993548-1045747 GCA_006410935.1 Redunca redunca | reverse complement strand
ACTGAGCAACTGAACTGACTGAAGAGCATAAAAGATGGAATGTTGAGGGAAAGTAGATAAAAAAGATACAGAAAACTACAGAAGATCACTGGGAAAAATTAAAGAAGTAGAGAGATACACTATGTTTATGAATCAGCTGAGTAAGTATTGTTAGGATATCAATTGTCCCCAGCTTATGGAATCAGTGCAGTACAGTTTTAATTTTGGCTGGCATTTTCATAGAAGTGACAGATTGTAAAATTTATATGGAGAATCAAGGGATATGGAATAGCCATAGCAGTTTTAAAAAGAAAGGCAGTGTTGGAGGAATTATCAGGCTACAGTGGTCAAGACACTATGTTATTGGTGAAAAGACAGTCATATAGATCATTAGAAGAGAATAGAGTGTGCATAAATATAACATACACATAGGGGCAATTGGTTTTAATCAAAGTTGCCAAAAAAATTCAGTGAACAAAGGAAAATCTATTGAACTAATGATGTCATAGGAAGAAAAATATTTTCAGCCTCTACAAGACGTTATATATGAAAGAAAAAATGTAACTATAGACCTAAAACAAAGAACTGAAACTATAAAAATTCATGGATAAACCAGAAAATTTTAGGATTCTGAATTAAGAAAAGATTTTTTAAGTACTGCAACAAACTGGCACAAAAATAAACCAGGAAACTTTAATAAATAGGACTTCATCAAAATGAAAAGCTTGTTTTTGTAAAATTCATGCAAATTAAAAAAGCACACCACAATTGGGAGAGTATAATAACAAAACGTGTCACAAAAAGGAATTGTATGTAAAATATATACAGAATTTGTACAATTCAGTAGTAAGACAAATAACCCTCCTCAACAGATTATAACACCAAAGAAGATAAACAGATTGAAAATAACATTAAAAGATGCTTGATGTTACTGGTCTAAATTAGGACTAATGAAAATTTTAACTAGAGATGCCACTAGAAGAACTAAAGTTAAAAAATATAGTCCATATCCAAGTGTGAATGTGAACCTAGAATGTGGACCTAGAACTCTCCACTACCACTGAATATGTAAAATATTACATACATGTAAAACTGCTATGGCTGCCCCATATGCCTTGATTTTCCATATAAATTTTACATATTCACTGGCATATGTAGTGCCTTTGGAAAACTGTTTTTCTTAAAACCGTATACCATACAGCCTCTCCAATTCCTTGTGTTTCTTGACTCAAAAGGAATGAAAGCATATGTCCACACAAAGCCACATCCAATAATATCTGCAGCAGCTGGAACAGGTTAATGAATAAATAAGTTGTGTTCTGCCCACACAGTGGGATCCCACTCAACAATAAAACGGAATGTATTGTACATACGAGTGAAGGTCAAAATAATTATGCCGATTGCAGGAAAGCAGACTAAAATGAGTACATGGAGTATGATTTTGATGTATGTAAATCTCTGGAAAATACAGAGTAACCATGGTTGCTTGGGAATGATTAGGGAGGGGAGTGAGGGATGAAGAAAGTTTTGGGGGTGATATGCAGGTACTGATTGTGGTGATACAGTCATGGATGTATACATATGTGAAGATTGTAAAATTGTACACTAATATACAGTATATTGTACATCAGTTATATCTTGGTAAATCTGTTAAAAAAAAAGATAAAGAATCATGTTTGAATGGTTCCTATATGTGGTGGTATTTTCATAATTTAGGCACATATAGTGGCTAGTCTTTAACAGCATTCAGTAATTTTGTCTTTTGAAATTTCAAGATTTTTCTAGCCACAGGAATTGACCAAGAGCAAAGAATGTTTTATTAGTGTATTTAACTTTTCACATTTACTTCTTAGCAGAATTTCACTTAATTTTCAAAAGTCAGTTCTTTTTTCGTCCTTGTTACTTGGCAAGGAACGTCTCAGGCTGTTTTTGCCGTAGGTGTAGTAGTGAGTGAAGAGACTGAGCACAAGCAGTTAAGCGTATTTCTGAAAATTACTTTGTGGATTACAGTTGTTAGTATTTGCAGTCTGGAAACCCTTGTGAAATAGTAAGTACCACAGAAAAATCATGAAGTCGTTTTTTATCTTATTTAAAACTTTTGCATTTATTCTTTATCATAGATGATAGATGTATTATGCTTAAATAAAATCCATGTTTTTTAAAAATGTTTTCTAAAACTTAGCATTTTTATGTTAGACTTTATGTCCTTTCTGATTGCTGTAGTGGATTTGTAGTTTTTAAATTAGATAAATATTTGGAATCAGTTTTGTTTCCTTACATTAAGACTCCTTTTTTGATGCATTTTCAGAGCAGCTGTTTCTGTGTTAATTGATTATACTGGGCATCAACTGTACACACATACACATGCCTACAAAACTGCAAACTAAAACCTTATAACTTATTTAGATAAGTTTTTTCTAATATTTAAATGGTATATATAAGTTTTGTTAAAATGTTTATTTCAAGAGCTAACCATAGTAACAACTACTTGTCTGATTTGTTATCGTGTTTCACTAAGATAGGTGAATTATGATCTTACAAAACATTTTCTTCTTACTTTAAAATGAATTATTTATTATACTCAATTGTTTTTGTTCCATCTGGAGTATTTGGTTTAATCAACCAGAAAGAATTGAATGCTTGTTTTGTGTAGCAAAAAGTTGTGAAGGATATACAGATATTATTGTCTTTGTGAAACTTAACAGTTTATCAAAAAATAAAAGTAAACTTGCAAAAGGAACCCTGGAAGGATGATACATTCTTATTTGACTAATATTAGTCTGATACTTGGGATTATCACATAACGGTTTCAGTTAGTGATTGATTCCTAAGTGAAAAACATTAATTTCAGTTGATGTGGAGTTTGATGAGATCATTGACTTGGAGGGGCCTGGGAAGACTTCATGGTGGAGGAGGGATTTTTTCTTAAATGGGTTTATTGAGGGTAAAGTACTTAAATAGTGCCTGGTACGTGATTAAACACTCATTGAATGTTGGCTCTTGTTATTGCTGTTCTCAGCAGCAGCTGGGCTTTGCTGAATGGGAAGGATTATTATAAACAGACATAAATGAGGATATTCTTGGCTGGGTAATGACATGATTTGCTGTGAATATATGGCATTTATGCTAAAATTGTGAGCTTAAGTTAGATGCTCTGCTGTTTCCATGCTTGACTCCTTTCTGTCTCCTAGTTGAAACCAACACTCTTTCTTTTTTTATAATAGATGCTGGACTCATTCTTAAGCTATATTAGTTAAATTTCTGGTTAATTTTTACTTGAGTATCCCTTTACTGGTAAAACATTTAATTACACTTAAGAATTTTTCTTTCTTTTTTTCAATAGGAGCATCGGAATTTGCCTTTTATGCGTGAGCTTCGATATCTATTTGCACTTCTTGTTGGTACTAAACGGAAATATGTTGATCCATCAAGAGCAGTTGAGATTCTTAAAGATGCTTTCAAATCAAATGACTCCCAGCAGGTAGCTTTTTTGTGCTTACTTGTTTACTAACAATTTTTTTATTTTAATTTTTTCTTCCTTAAGCAGTGTTTTTAAACGATAAATGAGAATAACATTTCTATTATCAAAACAATTCTTATTTGTATAAGAATAAGCTGGAGCTATTTAAAATATTATTTGGAAGATTTACTTTTAAATTAAAAAACAGTAATCTTGATAGTATATGATAAATCAAGCTGTAATTTTAACTAAAATCACTAAATGAAAGTAACAGGTAAAATGAAAAATGTTCACAAGTGTGTAGTTAAAAATCTTTACCAAGGTGTGATAACCCAATGTCAGTATAGTATACATGCTTTTGATGTGCCTGTTTTTGCTGGCAGAAATTCCTCACTCAGAAAAGGTTTCTGAATATTAACTTTGTTTCTGAATGGTATTAACTTTGTCACTGTTTCTTTTATTTCCCAATCTTTATGTAGTGCTGTTTGGTTACTTTTTATCAATTTCTTATAAAGAATATTGGAAATTTTCCTATAACAGTAGAAAATGTCTACAAACATACCAACATTTTTACATATAATTTGAGAAGTTAGAGAAATTAAAGAAGGAAAGCAGAAGAGAAGCAAAGAAAGTAGCACAGGATAATAGCAACAATGTTGAATAAGATGACAGTGATGTAATGGGGAGAAAATAAAGAGGATACTTGAGATTTTAAAAATTCCACTACATTTGCAGTGTAGTTGTTGTAGTACTTGCATCTGTTATCTGGATATGTGGAGAGGGTCTTTGACAGAGAGTTCTGAAAGATGTCTGATTTTGCCACTGCCTTCCCTGCACTTTTTTTAAAAATGCTTTTTTAATGGCAAAGATAAATGAACAAAAAAGGTGGTCATATCAGAATTTGCTTATGTTTGTTGTTGTTTTCAATTTTTACCACCACCCCACCCCCCAACCCTGACGTTTTCTTCTGAAGAGCATTGGATAACTAGGAAACCTTTTTCTTTCTTGTCAGATATAGCCTTGCAGGGTAAGTAACATTATAGAAAAATATGGCAGGTCGTTTTAAGGTATTATATTAGTTAGGACAGCCATAACAAATGACCACAAACCAAGTGATTTCAAAGCAACAGAGAATGATTCTCCCATAGTTCTAGAAGCCAGAAGTTCAAAATAAAGGTGTTGGCCGAATGAGCCGTGCTCGCTCCAGTGGCCCTCAAAGATAGTCCTTCCTTGCCTCTACCATCTGGTGATTCCTGGTGTTCCTTGGCTTATGGTTCCAATCTCTTTGTGTTGATATGACCTTGCCCCCTGTATGTCTGTGTGCCTGCTCCTTCATCCTACCCCCCACCTCTTACAAGAGTACCTATCACTGGATTTAGGGCCTGTCTTAATCCAGAATGGTGTCATCTTAAGATCCATACTTTCTTTACATCTGTAGAGACACTTTTTCCAAATATAGTCACATTCTGAGGTTCCAAGTGGACATACATTTTGACAGGCCTCAATTTAACCCACTACAAGTGGTATGGATGTTGATAGCTAGCTTTTTGTGTTAAGTTTGGTTGTCTTCATATGGCTTGGGAGCAATTTATTTATGCTTCCTAGACCTTAGTTTCAACATTTTAAAAGTAAATCTCTTGTCCTAGATGCTCTTCAAAAAACTTCTAGCTGTGGACATGTGTAACAGTAAGTTTGTTTTATATTTAGGGCTATTTTGATAAAAGCAAGTTGCTTACACCTACTTATCTGTCTTTGGGCAGTCATAGTAAGAATTGCTTTATCTTCCCACCCAACCCCACTCTTCATGCAGGTTCTATATAAACCTGTTGCGGTACTCCAGGTCAGATTGTTGAAAGAAGTTTATGGTAGTTGATGAGTACAACTGCCACTGCTTTATTCCTGTTTATCTTTGTCAGGTGAGCTAGAACCAATGGAAGGGATTGTGGAAGGTGAAGATTATGCTGGTTCTGATTGGAGACTCAGTTTGAACTTCAGAGGTGGTAGACCTTGATAATCAGGGAGTCAGTGGTTGATTGGACTCAACCTATCCAAGTTAACAGATATCTTAGTAAGATTAGATATGGCTTAAAAAGTGGTGTGTAACAGTTGAATTGAGAAAATGAATTGTTTAAAAGCTCATATTCCTTCTAAGAGAGAAGCCAGTAATATATCTTTGTATAAGGAAGAACTCTTTGGTAATGTGGGACCTTCGTTTTATAAAGATTCATCAGAGAACCCTGGGGGGAGGTAATAACTTTTTAAAAATCTCATTCAAGAGTTTGCATTTTTATATATATCAATATATATACATATGTATTTTTCCTTCCTAAAGTGAAACTCATGAATTATGAATATAATGCTTGTTTTTCTCAAATACTGATTTTATGCTCTGGTTAAGTTATAAATATTTCTTGCATTTGATGTGAAACATTTCATATGATACCTTTGTGAGGAGTCAGTTAATTATACATTAGAAAAGACTAGCTGTAAGTTTTATGTTGCAGTGTTTTCATTAGTAGGCTCAAATATCAATAAGACATTTTTTTTCCCCCCACAGCAAGACGTGAGTGAGTTTACACACAAATTGTTAGATTGGTTAGAAGATGCCTTCCAAATGAAAGCTGAAGAAGAGACGTAAGTTACTGTGAAGTTTAGTTTATGGGGTTTAGGAGATTGATAAATAACACTGTTTTTTTCCTCTTATGTATTCAGTATCAACAGAGAAATAGGAATCTGAGATAAGTGTATGGAAACCCAAATGTTATCTGTATTATTTATAAGCTTTTTGGAATTTGTGGCCACAAATGCTGAGGTTTAAAACAAAAGCGAAGCTTCAACCCTTTAGCTTTCAGTCCAGCTCTAGTGTTCCTGGCTGGTTAGTTCAGTCCAGACTCAAGTTACTGTTGCTAAAGACTGTAGCAGAAACTTTGGATGATGTCATAAATGGAGGAAATCTTCATGGTTTTAATTCTGCCAGGATGTCTATCATTAAGGGCCAATTGGTTTTTTTATAAGACAACTACTTATAAACTTATGTTGGAAGAAATCTCTCCAGATTATGGCACTAAATCTACAATATCTGAGGGGAAAATTCTGTTGTGGGAAACTTAGAATGTATCACTGAAAGCTGCTTCCTTTTTGGAATAAGAAGTTTATGATGCAAACAGTTGTGGTCTGGTGCTCTTCTTTTCTGTTCACCACAATTCTGAAGTTGCAGTTTTCTTACGAACTTCAGTTTACTAGCCTTCAGTGCTGCATTAAAAATATAAGCCGTCTTTCTAATAACATATTTTCATGCCACAATGGTGGCTACCATAGCATTTTGCTATGAAATTCGTTAGACTTGTGAAACCTGCTTTCTAGGTAGTTTCTTTCTTTATGTTAGTTTCATTTGGTAAATCTCCCCATCCCGATGCTGAACTGAATCTGCTGTGATGCTTTCTGAAACCTGAATTCCAGCTCTAGTGAAGAGCATCATGTCTATGATAAGCTGTTTTCTCAACTTTTGAATGTTAGATCTAGGCCTTTAGTATATTTCTTTCTGCTCTTTTTTTTTTTTTTTCTTGGATGGGATGGTTCTTTAAGGTGCAGTTACATTCCCCCTGCCCCCATTCTTTTTAAGGAGGTCGTGGCTGAATCCTTAATAGTTTAACCTGCCTCTTAACCTCTACCCTGTATGGCACCAGTTCTGTTTGATGGCCAAGTGTCTTCTCTCTCTTATTGCTTGACTTTGTTTTCTGCCCTGTCCCTCTATGCTATCTTAATAGGTCTGTCATAATGAGAGTTAGTGAAATATGAGTTAGGAGTATGCCCAAGTAGTTTATTATTCACACAGGCATTGCCCACCTTCACCTCTTTTGTGTTGCAGAATTCCACCAGGGTTCTGTCCTGTGAGACCAACAGACAGCCTGTGTGTGAACTTTATCTGCAATTGTCCACCCTGGCTCCTCTTTAGGAAAATTCATGTTCCTTGTACTTTTCCTTAGAGTTCCAACCTCCAAAATTTGTTGAGCATGTTTTCCCAGAGTGTGAATGCTATCTGTATCCCCGTCTATGGAAGCTGAGTCTCTTTGAAGCTCTCTCTGTAATTCTTT
Source organism: Redunca redunca (assembly GCA_006410935.1). NCBI lineage: Eukaryota > Metazoa > Chordata > Mammalia > Artiodactyla > Bovidae > Redunca > Redunca redunca. The sequence goes on along the minus strand of SJYQ01000198.1, from coordinate 1,038,214 downwards.
GAGTACTTTACCCTGAAGTCCCTATTTCCTCCTCTGAAATCTGTCCAGACTTTCTGTAATCACCTCCTGTAGTAGCCTCTGTTCAACACAGCTCCCTGATGGCTGTCTCTCTCTAGACTGCCACTTGACTGTTTCCTGAATCTTGGTTATTTCTGAAAGGATCATTCTTTTCTGGTTTTGGGGATCTTTCCTTATTTTACTCATTTTACTTCTAAAAATATTTTTTGGGTTCGAGTGTCAACTTTTCTAGTCTAGTAACTAACAAGTTACCAGAGATCAAATTGCCAACATCCAGTGGATCATCAAAAAAGCAAGAGAGTTCCAGAAAAACATCTGTTTCTGCTTTATTGACTATGCTAAAGCCTTTGACTGTGTGGATCACAATAAACTGTGGAAAATTCTGAAAGAGATGGGAATACCAGATCACCGGACCTGCCTCCTCAGAAATCTGTATGCAGGTCAGGAAGCAACAGTTAGAACTGGATATGGAACAACAGACTGGTTCCCAATCAAGAAAGGAGTACGTCAAGGCTGTATATTGTCACCCTGCTTATTTAACTTATATGCAGAGTACATCATGAGAAATACTGGGTTGGATGAAGCACAAGCTAGAGGTAAGATGGCTGGGAGAAATATCAATAACCTTAGAATTGCAGATGACACCACCCTTATGGCAGAAAGTGAAGAAGAACTAGAGAGCCTCTTGATGAAAGTGAAAGAGGAGAGTGAAAAAGTTGGCTTAAAGCTCAACATTCAGAAAACGAAGATCATGGCATCTGGTCCATCACTTCATGGCAAATAGATGGAGAAACAGTGGAAACAGTGGCAGACTTTATTTTTTGGGCTCCAAAATCACTGCAGGTGGTTACTGCAGCCATAAATAAAAAGATGCTTACTCCTTGGAAGGAAAGTTAGGACCAACCTGGACAGCATATTAAAAAGCAGAGTCATTACTTTGCCAGCAAAGGTCCATCTAATCAAGGCTATGGTTTTTCCAGTAGTCATGTATGGATGTGAGAGTTGGACTCTAAATAAAGCTGAGCTCTGAAGAGTCGATGCTTTTGAACTGTGGTGTTGGAGAAGACTATTGAGAGTCCCTTGGACTGTATGGAGATCCAACCATGATTTCCTAAAGGAAATCAGTCCTGAATGTTCATTGGAACGACTGACTGATGCTAAAGCTGAAACTCCAATACTTTGGCCACCTGATGTGAAGAGCTGACTCAGTTGGAAAGACCCTGGTGTTGGGAAAGATTGAAAGCAGGAGGAGAAGGGGAGGACAGAGGATGAGATGGTTAGATGGCATCACTGACTCACTGGACATGAGTTTGAGTAACTGCGGGTGTTGGTGATGGTCAGGGAGTCCTGGCGTGGTGCAGTCCATGGGGTCTCAAAGAGTCAGACACAACTGAGCGACTAAACTGAACTGAACTAACAAGTTTTCTCTCTCCTTTTTCTAAAACTGTTTTAAAAGAATCTAGAACTTTTCTATTTCATCTGAAATCACAAGCCTTACTTGAAGTAATTACTTCTCATTTATTTCTCAGTAGTTTTGTTTTTGCATTACTGTTCATGGAGCTAAAACTTTTTAAAGTTTAAAAGATTGGAAAGCACTGAGTACTGTATCAGTTGCTCTAAATCTTTGAACTCTTTCTGTACCAACGTGATTTCTGAGGCTGAGGTGTCCCTGATATAAGCTTTCTTTGATGATGTCTTTTGGCCTTTGATATTTGTGATATTTGCGTCAGTCTATCTTTTCTTTGTGCAAGTGGTGGATATATCATTTCTATTATAGAAGTCTCAGGTGTTTTAAATTGCTCTTCCCTTGTGTTCCTTGCACTTTTGTTGATAACAACAGTCTGGGTCCCTGAAATTCAAAGCTTAAATGCACAGTAAAGAATAAGACCTCTGAGAGTTTGCAAAGAAGGACAGGGTAAAGAATTTCTGGAAAATTTGTCCGCCTGACTCCTTAGGGAAGGTCAGTGCATACCGCAGGTCAGTAGAGACCAAAATTTATATACAAAGAATTGTATATACAAAGATAAGATACCTGCAAAGAGAATTCAGAATTAGTACAGAAGCTCTTACACAGTTTCTTCTGTCAAAGACATCAACCTGGTATGTCATTGCTCTTTCTGTGTAGTATGTGTGTGAAAATAAGGAAAGAAACCAGGAATGTTGTTTTCCTGTTGGATTAGCCAAAAAGTTCTGTAACATGTCATGGAAAAACCCGAATGAACTTTTTGACCAACCCAGTACATGGGAGTGTGATGCATGAAAATGGAGGTACTAATCTTTATGTCTAAAGATTCATAGACTTTTACATCAAGAGTGACAGTCTCTGTATTCTTCCTCTTCCTCATATCAGATGACAGAGGCTTCGTCTCATCCCAGCCTTCTGGAATCACCACATCAGTGAAAAGTATATTGACTCTCAAAGTTACAGACCAGAAATGACACACATTACCTCCACTCACGTTTTGTTGTGCAAAGCAAAAAAAAAAAAAACAGAAAATAACAAGTATTAAAATGTGAAAAAAATTGAAACTTTTTTGCTCTGTTGATGGAAATGTAAAATGGTGCCACTGCTGTGGAAAACATTATGGTTGTTCCTTAAAAAAAAATTAATAGTAGAATTATCATTTGATAGAGGGAATCCTTTCATAGTATATACATACATCAAATCATTATGTTGTATACTTCAAATATCTTACACTTGTTTGTCAATTGCATTTATAAAGACGGAACAGCAAAAATTAACCACATGATGATCCAGCAATTCCACTGCTGAATTTAAATCCAAAAGCATTTATGTCAGGGTCTCAAAGAGATGCTACACACTCATGTTCATAGCAGCATTCTTCACAATAGACAAATGTTGAAAGTCACTGATTATGTCCATGGATGAATGGAAATACAGATGTGGTATACATATACAATGGAATATCCTTAGCAAGTAAGGAAGCTCTCATGCATGCTACAACATGGATGAACCTTGAAAACATGATGCTGAGTGAAATAAACCGGTCACAAAAAGACAGCCACTATGTTTCCCTTATACAATGTGTTTAGAGTTGTCACTTTGAAAGAAACAAAAAGTTAGAATGGCAGTTACCAGGGCCTGATGGGAGGGGGGAATGTGGAACTGTTTAATCGATTTCTCAAGCTGAAATTAGTTCTAGAGGTTGGTTCCACAACAGTTGTGAATGTACTTAACACTGCAGAACTGTACACTTAAAGATGGTTAAGATAGTAAATTTTATATTGTGTGTATTTTATCACAATTCAGATTTTTTTTTCAAATTTAAATAGAAAGTAGATCGGAAAGTGCTTCTTACTATGTATCTGAAAATAGAGGGCTGGAAATCTTTTTGTACAGCACTAATAACCGCCATAGTACCTCAGAATTGTTGGAAGGCTTAAGTGAAGTATTTCCCTCCAGTTGTTTTATGGTTTAAATGGGGGTGCATGTAACGCATCAAGAGACAAATAGTATCTTTCTCTCTTTTTAAAAAGTAAATCAGTTTTATTAATTTAAACAAAAATTTATGAAGAAAAAGTCTGTACAGTTGTGGATGAAACATACTTTTATATACCAAGGCCAAGATAAACTTTGTGTTTTTAGATCACAGGATATAAAACATTAAAGAAAAAGTTAAAAATTTCTACTTGCTTCAAGCAAAAAAAAAAAAAAAAAAAAGAACATGAAAACAAATTTATATGTTAAAGAATTTGGAAAATTCACAGATGCCTAATTTTACCAGCAACATGAAACTTTACAAAAGATTGGCATACCTCTTTAGCTACTTGGTTGGAAACTGATATTTTGTTATTTCACTGGTAATGGCCAGTGTGCAAGAGTGGTATTTCCTCCTTCCCTGCGAGACCAAATAAGCATGTATTGTATGACTAAAAGTCCATACTCTAAGTGATAATGGAATGATCAGACACTTTGTGAATACAAACTGGGTTCATATCCTCTTACAGTGAGGTCCCACACAGTTTTTAACCCTTACAACAGCTTTGTGGGTTTAATATCCTCAGTTGATACCTGAAGAAACAGATAAAATTTAAGAATCTTGGCTCAACACTGAGTAGCAGAGCCAAACACATAATAACCGCATAAATGTTATTGTCTTGGCATCTGTTATTGTTCTTTTAATGTTTTCTCCATTACAGTTTTAAAAATTAAAAATTTAGTTACATTTATAATTTTAATGTGATTTTTAGGGATGAAGACAAGCCAAAGAACCCCATGGTAGAGTTGTTCTATGGAAGATTCCTAGCTGTGGGAGTGCTTGAAGGTATAGTTGCCTATTGACTTCTTTATTACAACTGAGATATTATTAATTGTTTGGTCATTTGTCACAATAGTCAGTTTATTTGTGGAATGGTTTTTAATTTGATTTCCTCTGTCTAGTGGTTTCTGTTAACATTGCTAATGCTGATCATTTATATAGAAAGCAAAGAATTGAGTGCATAAAGGAAAGTGCAGAGTATGTTATCACATGCTAATTGATACTCGGTTAATGTCGATCTGATGTTCTTTCCTTGGGAAAGGTTCTGTGATACTTTGAATTGTTAAGGTGGCAGTTGGTGCCTCTCTAAAAGACAATATTAGAGTTTAATACTGGGCTTGGAATGATGGTCACTGTTTTTGAGGGTTTCATGTCTATGCAAGTTAAAAGCTATACTTAGCAATTTAGCATAGTCAGGGTTTTGCAAGGTTCCCATTTAGGGGGTGATTATAAAATTCTTTAGAATATAGTTTTCAAGGAAGAGTTGTACTCTTATCTTTAAAAAAAATCAGTTAAAAGTGATAATATTCCTATTAGTCAAAATCCAGGCCTAAAGAGTTACTCTTTGGTTTTCCTAACAAGGGCAGGAAACTGACTCATAAAATATGTGTCAAGTAATAAAATCACTTAAGTTTCAAAGCATACATTTTTGAAAAATCTATCTTTCCCAAATGGTCCTATGGATCAACTTTTGAAAGTTCACCCAAATTACCCAAAGTATAAAATTTGGGGATTTGATTTTTCTTAAAGATCTTAAGTGATGGATTGCCATGAAGTTTTGTTTGAATATGATTTTATAGTTTGAGATTTGGAAAAAGGCAGAGACTAACCCAGGATTTAGATGCGCTAAAGGTTATACTGAGCTGTCAGTACATTTTGTTTGCCTCAAATGCTAAATATTCATTATATAAATAGTGGGATATTTTATATAGTGAATTGTATTCCTATTTAGGATGTCCATACTGTCACACTAGTATTTATTTGAAGTAGAACACTATCTGTAGAAGCTGAGGAGCTCTAATCAGGTTGTGACTGTGCACTGTTGATAATATTATACACATCATGAGCACTTCTGCCTTTATTACCTGGATTCTTAGAAGGGATTATTAAAATTTCTCCATCAGTGTTGAAGTCGTTGTACTTGGTTTTGGTATGTTGTTTCAATGTTGCTGTGCTATATAAATGTGATTTCAATACATTTCCAGGTGAGCTATGTATTTGCTTTGTTAACAATATATTTTAGAGCACTTTCTTGTCATTTTTACATATATCTTCCTAATGCATTTTTTTAGACTAGTGACTCTGAGGTAGGATAATTTTCAGTTTGTTTACTAAAGTCCTCTGTTGCATAAGTTCATTCAACTCTACCAGAGCTTCTAGGCCGTTGACCCCTCCATTCTGTTCTCAGCCTTTGCCTTTCCTTCCTTGTCCATTATGATCCTCTCCTTATAGACTGCTTAAACTCTTTTCCCCCTTTCCCTTCTGGCACTCCCTCTTTGACTAGTCTCTGGCCCTTCTGGGATTATTTTCTTCTCTCTGCATGTACTGAGAACCTGACTGTTGTTAGGAGGAAATCACTCAAACGGGCTTATTGTAGTGGATCATGAAGTTGCAGTGACTCTAAGCTTCACTAGTCCCAATCCCGTAACCCTCCCTGGCACTCATCTTTGTCTGTCTGCATCCCTGTCTTCTTTCCCATTTTCTGCAATAGCAATTTCCAGTTTTTCTATGTTGAATATAATTTCTTTGTCTCTTCATTTTCTGAAAAATTTCATAGATTGACGTTGAAGTTTATGAAACCTAATCGTGGATCCTGGCTAAGGCCACAGATCTAATTTTGTGCTTATAATTTTTTTTTTTTTTAATCATAGTTCTTAAAAGTGACTTCCTCAGATTTAGGAGCTTTAGGCTTCCCAACCTGGATCCATTCCTACCACCACCACATTCTTTTCTTTGTCACTCCAGGTGATAAAGGAATTATTTTGTCTAATATCAATGGCTAGTGTGCTAATAAGAATCTCATCTTTTCATGCTTTCTCTCAGGTCTTTTTCTATCTTTTATCTTGCTTTTATTTCTGTATCTTTTGCTTCTTCCTTTCACTGTGTCGTTCACATCAATATTTAGACATGATCTGGTATTTCATATCTTTAAAATTTAAAAAAAAATAAAATCCCTTCACATGTTCTTTTTCAGTTAATCTTATTCTGAAATAACCTTTATTTAAAGATAGGATCTTGTTTTTTATCTGCTATCTCTCCATTTATTTGACCTATCCCATTTTTATTTCTGGCTCCAGACCTCTTCTAAAAGGGGGCTTTTGAAGGTTATTAATTTCCTAAATGTGTTAGTCCATTGGATAGTCCATTGGATCCCTCTCAATTCTCATTGAATTCTTACCAACTATTAATGCTGTTGACTCCAATCCTTCTCCTCCTCCCCTTCCTTTTACCTGCTTTTTCGTTGAAAATACTTCTCTGGCTTCTAGTGCACCATATTATCTTGGCTTTCTCATGCCTCTGTTGATACTTCTTAGGAATTACATTTGTAGTTTTTTTCTGTATCTAAATGTGAGAGAGCCTTGGGACTTAGCTTAGATCCTCTTCCTCTTCTTGTTTGCTAATTCCTTGGGCAATCTCATTTACTCCCTTGATTTGCTGCTAATAGGTAGTATTAAGCTACTACCTATTCAGTTTATAGCTTCACATCAGTCTTAGTTACTGACTTATTTATGTCTAGCTCTTTGCAACATAAAAATATCATGGGCCATTCTAAACCAATGATTTTCCCTGCTGCTTTAACACAAAAGTAAAAAAAAAAATCCTCTACTCTTCCTCACTGTTGCCCTTTTCAGTGCATAAAAATCAATTCAGTTATTCATGCTCAAAATCTGAACATTATTCTTGATACTTTCCTTTCTTTTCTGTTCCCCATCCTGCCTATGAACCAGTCATTAAGTCCTATTGGTGCTTCCTTTTGTATATATTTATAAATGTGTGTATGTGTTACTTCATCTGTTTTTATACACTTTTATTATTAACTCCAGTTCCATTCTACTTTTATTTATAGACGGATTCTATATAGTCACATACCAGCCTTATCACTTAACAGAAACCATAAGGATTTTTCGGAGATGTAAATCTGAGCCTCTTATTCCTATATTTAATTATTCAGCAGTTTTCCATTATATTCAGAATATACTAGGAAAAAAATTCTTAACAAGGGCTAGTAGACTTGGTTAAGAATTTTGTTTTGATTCTCCCACCTAACTCTTCATTGTCATGTCCATGTTGCTCCCCTAAGCTATACTTCCTTTCCCTTAGTTCTTTAAACATGCCAAGTTCTCTGCAGCCTGAAAGTTTCTGCCTGTGCTGTTCTTGGCCAGGGATACTCTGGCTCTCCAATTCTGGCCTGGCTACCTCCTATTCACCTTTGCAGTCTCAGCATAAATGTCATTTTCCTGTGGAAGTCTTCCTTGCCTTACCCTCCTGCCCTAAAGACTAGATTTGCTCCATATCTTCTCACAGCCCTCTCTCTCACCACACCTTTTCTGACATCTGTAATAATATTTGTTCATAGCTGTATGTGCAATTAATGTGCATATTGCATTTTTCCAAGAGGCTAAAAGTTTCCTCAGCTCAGAGATCCTATAACTTTTGTATGCTGCTATGTATATTCTCAATGTTAGTACAGTATCTTTCCCTTAAAAGGTACTTTTTTAAAGAATATATATATACACACACACGAATATAATTACATATACACATATAAGTGTGTGATTAATATCTGTAACATAGCTATATGTGAATATACTTACATGCATGTAGAAGCCAGTAGGAAAACAATAGTAACTACAACTGTCTGAAATGTTGGTTAGTTGCTCAGACATGTCTGACTTTTTGTGGCCCATGGACTGCAGCATGCCAAGCTTCCCTATCACCATCTCCCGAGGTTTGCTCCAACTCATGTCCATTGAGTCGGTTTTGCCATCTAACCATCTCATCCTCTATTGTCCCCTTCTCCTCCTGCCTTCAGTCTTTTCCAGCATCAGGGTCTTTTCCAGTGAGTTGGCTGTTCACATCAAGTGGCCAAAATGCTAAAGCTTCAGCTTCAGCATCAGTCCTTCTAATGGATATTCAAGGTTGATTTCCTTTAGGATTGACTAGTTTGATATCCTTGCTGTCCAAGGGACTCTCAGGAGGCTCTTCCAGCACCACAGTTCGAAGGCATTAATTCTTCGGTGCTTAGCATTCTTTATGGTCCAACTCTCACATCCGTACATGACTGCTGGAAAAACCATACCTTTGGCTATACAGACCTTTGCAGGCAAAGTAATGTCTCTGCTTTTTAATATGCTGTCTAGGTTTGCCATTGCTTCTCTTCCAAGGAGCAAGTGTCTTTTTAAATTTCATGGCTGCAGTCACCATCTACAGAGATTTTGGAGCCCAGGAAAATAAAGTCTGTCACTGTTTCCATTGTTTGCCCATCCATTTGCCTGAAATGTAAACATTTGTTTCCCTATCTATTTGTCTGAAACATAACAGGTATAGTTTTTAGGTTGAGGAGATAATATATACATTTATTTACTTTTTGGAAGCTAAAAGGCCATATTGAAGAATATGAATTTCTCCTCTCTTATAGGTAAAAAATTTGAAAATACTGAAATGTTTGGTCAGTACCCACTTCAGGTCAATGGATTCAAAGATCTACATGAATGCCTAGAAGCTGCTATGATTGAAGGAGAAATTGAGTCTTTACATTCAGAAAATTCAGGAAAATCCGGTCAAGAGGTGAGTTTAGCATCTTCATTCCCCCTCCCTATATGTTTCTTATACAGTGTTGTGAAGTAAGGCTCTAACTGCATAGCTACCTAATGACTGAGAGGATAATCAGAAAATGTTTTTGAATTTAATTATGGTAATTTAGACATTTTGGGGAAAACTGCAGAGTCAATACAGTCTATAATCTATGTTAACTTTTCGTTTAAAGTGTTTTCTCAAAATTTTATGTTAAAATCCCCATTTAAGACTTTTTCAGTCAAGGTACCAGCCATTACAGCATGCTAGTGCTGGTAGTAAGGAAGAAAAACACTGATGTTACAGTGGAATTCTGTATAGACATATGTTCAGTTCAGTTCAGTAACTCAGTCGTGTCCGACTCTTTGCGACCCCATGAATCACAGCACACCAGGCCTCCCTGTCCATCACCATCTCCCAGAGTTCACTCAGACTCACGTCCATTGAGTCAGTGATGCCATCCAGCCATCTCGTCCTCTGTCGTCCCCTTCTCCTCCTGCCCCTAATCCCTCCCAGCATCAGAGTCTTTTCCAGTGAGTCAGCTCTTTGCATGAGGTGGCCAAAGTACTGGAGTTTCAGCCTTAGCATCATTCCTTCCAAAGAAATCCCAGAGCTGATCTCCTTGCAGTCCATGGGACTCTCAAGAGTCTTCTCCAACACCCCAGTTCAAAAGCATCAGTTCTTCGGTGCTCAGCTTTCTCACAGTCCATGTTACTTACATCAAATATGTTGGAATGTGTCAGGCCCAAGGAGGCAACACCACACTCCTTTTCTTGTAAAATTACTGTGTAATTGCCTGAAAGGCAGATGGAAGAACTTGCTTCCTCAAGAAAGAGAATTAAAATAGGTGTTACAAACCTATTTATCTGTCTCCATTGGCCTCTGTCTTGTAACCTATGTTCATCTCTTGATTCATCTCTCTAGCTCCAACTGTATATCCTTTCATCCATATATTCATCCAGAACATTAGAAAGGAAAGGACGGATCATGTGCTCCAAAATCAGTCATCATTAAGCAGTTGCTGCAGCTGCCTAGATGTAAGCTCTGTAGGGATTTACCACTCTTGTCCCTTGAATAGTATGGTCTCTGTCTTATAACCCTGTTACCAGCAGATAGAAGTACGTAACACATGTTGACTGAGTGAAACATCTCAGTAATATTAAAAAAGTTTCCAAGGTTTTTATCTTTGAACAGGCACTTAATAATTATTAAGTGATTGCATCTCTGTTTATCTAAAGAGGGACTAGGTTCTATATCTTTGAGAATCAATTGTTTTTATTTGAATTATGTGCTTTTTAAAAAAGATGTAATTTCTAATGCCATCCTCATCTCCTTGTGTCCCCTCACACATTCAAACAAAAAGGAAATAAGTGTTCTTTTTTTTTTTGCCTTTTTCTTTTTTTTTTTTGAGAGAGAAAATATTTGAAATAGTTTTTCTGTCTACATGTGGTTTAGTTGCTAAGTCATGTCCAGTTCTTGCAACCCCATGGACTGTAGCCCACCAGCTCCTCTGTCCATGGAATTTCCCAGGCAAAAATACTGGAGTGGGTTGCCGTGCCCACCTCCAGGGGATCTTCCCAACCCAGGGATGGAACCCAGGTCTCCTACATTGCAGGCAAGTTCTTTACCAGCTGAGCCAATGGTAGGTGTGCCTACATCATGTGTCTACATCATAGATCATCTACTTCAGTGATTGTCAGCAGATGCCTAGATTCCACCTCAAAGCTATCAAATTGGAATCTAGGGAAGGGGTATGGTACATGAGTGCCAGAGTTACACAGGTGACTCTGATAATAGACCTTTAATTAAGACTACTTAAATTAAGCTTATTTATCTTACTGATTGGGAAACAGATCTTTAAACATTAGAACTTTCCAAGGATCCCCAAGGGGAACAGGAAAACAGAGCTTTGTAAAGTGCAGTCTGTTTACTATTAATAGAAGAATGGTGGATTTGTGCAGGGAGAGAAGGAAAGGCTTTTTCCTTACAATGTTACCGTAGATTATAAATGAAACATACTATGATTTATTGGTAAATAATGTATTAATAAGTAAAAATATTGCTCACATATTCCTAGCTTTTGAAAATATTTTTCTTACATTGACTCTGAATGCCATCATTTATTTTTTAGAAGATTTAGTTTGTTTTCTGTCTTTGGCTTCATACTCTGACTACCCTATACTGCAATATATATTTTCTGCCTAGATTTTCCCACCTAGCCTAAGGTATACAGTGGCTTGTCATCTTCTCTAGTCTCTAAGTTCAGTTCCTGAGATAATAGGGACTGAATAATAGCTAGCTCCTTAATAAAAGCTAATATGACTACCTGTGATTCCTAGTTCAGTTGCCTAGATTTGCTGGACATGGTAGTTTCAATAAGTCAGCCTACTTTAAGTGACTATCACTGACCAGAGTAGAATATCTTAAAAGTTTTTAGTAACGCCCTTAAATAATAGTTTCATTCCATTGTGTCCTTCAGAAAAACCCATTTTATTTCTCTGTAAACACCAATGAGTAGCATCTTAGGCTTGTTTCTAAATTGGCATAACCCCTGATGTTAATACCTTTTTATTATTTATGCTATTATTGATTATACTTTGATGCAGCAAACATTAAAAAAAATTTTTTTTTTGCAAAACAGCTGTGGCCAACTAATGTAGGAAGACCTCTAGTCTCCAGAATTGCTATGGTTAAACATTCAGTGGGCTATAAGAATTTACATTTCTTTAATGACATACCAAGAATCAACTGAATAAATTAAAAATGATTATATGTAAAATAATTATTTCCAAATTTGTTTCTAAATCATAACTTTTAATTAAATGGTATGTCATTTATGGATGAGTTAATCTCTCCAAGAAACCTGGAACTATTTTTTGGTTGCCTGTTAGTGAGAAAGAATTTCAAAGAGTAAATATCTCACTTCTGGTGTAGGTATTCACTACTAATACTACAATGTACATCCTTTTAAATGTGTACATATAGATGTTTGTGTTTGTTCATACTGTTTTGTGACTTGCATTTTTACTTACCAGTATATTGTGAGCATCCTTCCATGTCAATATATAGCTTTACATCATTCTTTTTAGAACCTGCATAGTATCACCATAGCTAGTATTTATAAAATTAAATTGATTTAATTCTTCTGTGAAACTGTTGGATAAAGAATTATTTCAAAGAATGTCTTTCTATAAATAACCTTGTGCACTTTGGAATGAAGGATAGTTAGATATGGAATCTTTAGGTCACAGGGCATAGTCGTTTAGAAGCTTAAGTACTGCCAAATTTCCCTTCAGGGTTGTACAAGTTATAATCAAAGTGTAAAAAAATCAAATTTTATAGAGCTTTAGCTAAAAACTACATTGCAGAAGTAAAACCTACATGTGCTGTATTAGATACATGCAGATATTATATAGGAAATAAATAGGGCAAAGGAGTGAAGACAGTCAAATGACTGAAATTGAGTTTTGAATTTGAATTGGAAGTTTTCTCCTCTAAGGCTTAGTTACATCCTAGCTTTGTTTGATGTTCTATGGGGAATTTGCAGTAATAGGTCTGTTTTTTCTTATTTTTCCCCCCAATATACATGTAATGTCACAAAAGCAAGATAGTTAAATCATATTAATAGAAGAATATGCTATTAACTCATAAAAATGACTACATTCTCTCTTGAAAATATTTTAACAAATCAGATTTATATTTAGAGTAAATTCAGGAGTACTTTTGTTGCCAGTACTGATAATCTAAGTTCTTTTTTACTAACTGCAAAAATCTATTACCCCTGTCCGTTCATTTTATAATGTAGTAATAATAATAGTAATAATGATAAGATATCAAGAATATAAGCATCATTTTTACCTTTAGTTGACCTGTGTTTCACAAAATTCATGGCTTATCAGAGAATTAAGTATAGGTTGTTACTAAATGGGAAAATAGTTTGAAAGGAAAAAAATGTCTTGTTTTATATTATTTAAAATTCTCTTTTATATACTGCTGTACTTATAATCTAAAATCACAGAGCTCAACACACCCATAATATTTTTTTTAATGAATTTAGGTAATGTGTGGCTATCCCTTCTTGTCCTGAGCAGCATTAAAATGAAAAAGTGAAACCATGTAGTAGGAAAATCCTGTAGTAGGAAAAAACTGTCATTGCTGTTAGATTAAACAAATCTACACAGAGACATAACATATTATGAACATTCTTTCATAAGATATGGAACCTATTTCCTGGACTGTTTATGGCTTACAGAAAAGCATACCACCAAATTGGGTCATTTTATTTCTGTTGGCCATTGTAGGTTTCCATGAATTAAAGTATGTTCGTTATTTAAAGCTAAACAGTAAGCATACCTTAATAGTTATATTTAATTTTAAATAGTAACATTTAAACCATTGCAAGAAAAAATGAAGGTAATAATGTTTGAAATCTAGCTTTCGAATATTATGAAGTTGAATAGAGAGTATCATCCTAAGACATCAAAAGTTTCCCTTGTGGTATGTGTAGAGTATATTTTAATTCTTAATAGTAACTTTAGGTATGGATTAAAACTAACTGAAAAAAACAAACAAAAAAACACCTCGCCAAAGCAAATAGGCAGGCTTTGCTCAAGAAATTTTAAAACTTAAGGGATATTTCTAATATTAGATCTTTCATAACTTTCTCTTGTCAGTTTCAGATAATATCCATGTAAAACAAATTACTTCAACTTCAGCTATCAGTAAAAGACCAACCAACTCCAACTCAGGAAATCTCAATTCGAGTAACCGTTAGCATTTTTTTTTTGTAGCCAAGCTATGTGTCATGTGGAATCTTAGTTTTCTGACTAGGGATTGAACCCTAGACCCGTGAATCTTAACCACTGGGCTGCCAGGGAAGTATGAAATAGTTTTGAATAGCCATTTACTTTAACTGATTTTGTTTAGTGAAAAGTAGCAACTTAGAAGATCATATTCAGTTTGCCAAGTGTGCATTTTCCTGCTTTTTTCCCCCTCTCTTGGATGTTTAAATTAGCATACTGAGCTTATTGACATTTATGTGGTGACATTTTGTGGCCCTTGAAAATACCATAAATAATATAGTATGCTGCAATATAGTGTGCCTTCTTTTTACAGAAGGACACTGCACAGCTTAAAATAAACATTTAAAAAATACTTGTTACATTATTTTATACTTCTTTATTTGTTGATTCACAAGTTTTTTCATTTTTCTTTCTCTTTAAATAAATATGGTTTATGTAAAGCTTGAATATGTTTGTTAAAATAATTCTGAAGTTTTGTTGCATTTTATGCTTAATTGAACAGTTGCCAAAGTGTGGAGGAGTTGCCTCATAGCAAGCAGGCATTCAAATCTTTAAGCACTAGTAATTTTTAAAGTAAATGCTGTATTTGATAGTAATTGATCTATTTCTTAAATGTGCCAAAATTCTAGTAGGAACATTAAATTTAAAGCAATGAAGTGTGAGTTTCTAGTTTTATCATGAAAATTTTGGTCTTTTATGCTATAAGATATTTTTTTCTTTTGTATATTACATCTTACAAGTAGCTTCCTCACAGGTTTTTGACAGTGTGGTTGATTATATTAAGTATATGTGTCATTCCTGGTAATAACTGTGACATAAGATTGAAGAAGCCAGAAAAATTGAGATACGAAGCCATACTTTCATTCAGTGTTTTTCACTTTGGGTTCGAAATTCTAATGTAAAGAATTACCAGTGAAGAAGAGTCATCAGAAGATTTTTCTCTTTCCTGTGTGTTATCCTACTGGAATTTTCAAAAGGTGTCAAAAACTTTTAGGTAGAAGTTGAGTTTTAACTAAATTGCATACCCAGTCAGTTATTTGTGATGTAATGATGCATGTAAAAATGCCACTGCTAACGAACATTCTGTGCCTAAAATTGTACTGGAGGAAATAAAAAGGTCGTATTACGGTTTTTTCTTGTTTTCTTTCAGCATTGGTTTACCGAACTACCACCTGTGCTAACATTTGAATTGTCAAGATTTGAATTTAATCAGGCACTGGGAAGACCAGAAAAAATTCACAATAAATTAGAATTTCCTCAAGTTTTATATCTGGACAGGTATGGCTTGGTATACAACTTGATTTAGTTTTGAAACAATTTAGTATCCAAGTAAAGAGTTCTTGTTCTCAGAGAAAAGTTTTGCTTAATTTCCTTAAAAAGTTTTACTTTTTGTATAATGTTTCTAATACCATTTGTCAAAGAAAATGGAGTTCTCTTTTTATTTAGAAAAGTGTAGTTACTGGGAATAATGTTATAAGGAAAAATATTAATTTTTATTCTCTAATATTTTATTATAAAATTTTATATGAGTTAATCTTCTGTGATGGTGGCTAGACTTAATATTGTATCTATTTCTGGTTTGGAAGTACTGATAATTGCTGTATTTCTTTTTCCTGGTAGATACATGCATAGAAACAGAGAAATAACAAGAATTAAGAGGGAAGAGATCAAGAGACTAAAAGATTACCTCACAGTATTACAACAAAGACTTGAAAGGTATTGAAACTTTTATGAAATTATGAACTAACTATAGGAGTTCATATTCTTAATGTCTGCTTAGAGTTTTAATTTAAAATTCTCTTTGAATGACTTGTGATCCTACATATAGATAATCATTCTGGATGGATATTTTGCTTGAATTGGAGAAGGAAATGGTAACCCACTCCAGTGTTCTTGCCTGGAGAATCCCAGGGACGGGGGAGCCTGGTGGGTTGCCATCCATGGGGTCACACAGAGTCAGATACGACTGAAGCGACTTAGCAGCGGCAGCAGTTTAGGCTTGAGTTTTGTTAGAGACTAAAATAATTCATAGTTGGCATTAGAAAATTATTATTTAAAATTAAATATTCCTCCTGTCAAGAGATAATACTCATGGTACTGAAAGTACAAAGTTAAGCTAACTTATGATTGAGGTTTCTTCTTGTGTGAGGTTAAATACTACTCTTCAGATTTCTATTAATAAATGATAACTGGGTTTTTCTCCTTAACACTGAAGATGCAAGCATGGATGCCTATGAGCTTTATAAAGAATAATGGAATCCTTATAAAGAAGGGAAGCAAGTCAAGTGAGCAGAGGGAGTCAGAGAGCACAGCCCTGTGGAGATATGGTGCCTGCCATCTCTACTAGGCAGTGCCATGCGTGAATATCAACTCCCTGTTGTAGAGCTTTAGATTGTTTTCAAAAGAAGCCAGAATCTAGACTATCAAATAGTCTGTAGTTCAAACAGAAGTCTACACGTTAAAATGTGGTCTGAAAGATCCGAGTTTGCAACCTCTGATCTAATCTGTATGCCCTTGTTTTACTATTCATTTGAAAATGAGTGATCTAAAGCTTTTAATATAAAATATGTTATTTTTCAGTAGTTTTAATTCTTAAGAGGTATCAATAATCACATTGAAATATAATCAGAGGTAAAAGGAGGGGGATAATATTAGCTATCATCTTAAGACCAGATGACAGATCTAAAAATAAAAAGCCTGAGGAGCTGAAAATGTCAGTTTTCATTTTACTGTTAGATTATAACTTACAGCAGCATTTGAAGTTTATAACAGTGTATATACACATTCAGTCTTCTCAGCTTTGGTTTTGTTCCTCTAGAGAACATTTAACTTATTTCTTGAATGTATATGTAGTTTTACCATCATTTGAAAGCAAAATTAATTTCACTGTTGAGGAATATTAAAATGTTTTTGTAATGTTTTAGAACAGTTATTGAAATAAGTGTGCTTTTTACACAGACTTAAGCATTCATGCATTTTATGGTTAACAGATATTTAAGCTATGGCTCGGGTCCCAAACGATTTCCCTTGGTGGATGTTCTGCAGTACGCCTTGGAATTTGCCTCAAGTAAACCTGTTTGCACTTCTCCTGTTGATGATATTGATGCTAGTTCCCCATCTAGTGGTTCTGTACCATCACAGACGTTACCAAGGTAAAAAGTTTTCTTGATAGAAGAGATAGCTGTGTTCCTGTATTATGTAATATTGTAATTGATACCTTTAAAGAAGGTTTTTATAAAATACACATGATTTATTTTAGTGAACTTAGAAGATTGTATAGGTCTTCTAGGGACTTTCTTATTTCATTGGATTTCAATGGATTTTTATGGCTGTGGATTAAAATTTTCATATTTTTTTCTATTCAGAATTAGACTTTAGGCTGTTTTGGTATGTATATCAGCCTTTCTTTCATCCATGAAAATACTACTATTAAATGAGAATTTTTTTTCTGTAGTGTGAGCTGGTAAGGATCAGCAAGGGAAGGTTTTATAAATCTGGTATATGTATGATTTGTATAAGTAAATGCTGTTGAGCTATTTATAATATAAAGCCCCAGTTTTATCCTTATAAGAATGTAGTTCCATGTAGTAGGAATCTCATTTGTATGTTACATTAATCCACATACTTCTTTTTTTTTTTAAACTTTTTTCTTTTGTAATTATAAGCCAACTTAATATTGTTTATTTAGCACATAATCTTTGTCCAGAGCTTCAGTTTGGAAAGTTTAATAATGAATATTCTATGCTTGAAAAATACAGCACAACAGACCAACAGGGAGCTCCTTCTTCAGAACTGCCAAGCACGTCACCCGCGTCAATAGCTGCCATTTCATCAAGATCAGTAATACACAAACCATTCACTCAGTCCCGGATACCTCCAGACTTGCCCATGCATCCGGCACCAAGGCACATAACAGAAGAAGAACTCTCTGTGCTAGAAAGCTGTTTACATCGCTGGAGGACAGAAATAGAAAATGACACCAGAGGTAAGAAGTTTCTCATAGCAGAACTACTCTCACCTCAGATGGACATGGTTAATGTTAAAATTGAGAAGGGAGGTCATCTATGGGTTTCATATGTAAATATTAAAAACGGGTTTTTTTTTGTTTTTTTTTTTTTTCTTTCCCCCCCTTACAAAGTATTTCCTATAATATGAGCTCGTTTGGCTTCCTTTTTTATGATCTTAATATCAGTTTTAGAGAGACCAAAAGATTTTCCTTGGATTACTTAGCTGATTAATGACCTAGCAGATGGTCTGATTTTCTGGTTTAGTGCTCTAAATTTATATCAAGCTGGTATTCACAGGTACTCCACTGGTGAAACATCATCCAGCATCAGATTTTGTACATAACCAACTACGTACCTCCCTTGATGCCTGTGCTGAGTTCAAGTGAAAAACATTTTCTCTAGGTTGAAGAATTAGAAATGTGAATTTTAATTTTCTGTCTGCTCTAGCAGATTTCCAAATATGATCTATTAACTCAGTGCCAGTCGGTAACTAGTTTTAACTGGCATAAGAAAAATAAGGACAGTGCTCTGGGAGGGGAGGAGCAGTGAGCATGTTGGTATTCAGTTGCCGTCCTCCATACTTGGAAAGAACACTCCTTTATTCTGAAATTAACTCCTTCCTACTTCAGTGTTGCTAAAATGAAGTGATGTGGATATTTTATGCTAGACTTTATCATCATTTTTCTTGATTTGTGGAAAAAATCTAGGAGTTCCTCTTTTGTATCAAAAGGTTGGACTTACACTAAACAACATCACTTGTTAGGTTTTAAATCTAGTTTTAAAGCCAAACTAGAGGCTTTATAGGCAATATGGAAATAAAGAGCAGTCCTAATTTAATAGTAAATAAGGTGGGAGAGCAACTAACAGCATTAGTTACTGTGAAGATTCCCCTTAGTTTTTTCATATATAAGGGAATTTTTTATATTTGAAGTCATTAGTGAACATTACTTAAGCACATAGTTTTTCCTGAATACTGTGTTAGGTTGTTGGATAATTTTCTGTTGAACGAGGCATGTTATGTTTGTTTCTATAAGATTCCAGTCAGAAAGCTGAAAACTAAGATGCTTTTGACACCAGGGAAGTAGCATTTAGGGAAGAAAAAAATGAATTTGGTTTATTCTTTGGAGACAGCTGACAGATGTGGGTCCTTGACATGAGGTGAGAGACAGAGGGGTATCAGGGTTGATTCCCTCAGTTCCTCATGGTGGTATCAATAACTAAATGGATAGAATGTACTGTGGAGAAGGGCAGAATGGTGGGTCGCCTCCACCTTGGGGAAGGAAGTAGGAATATGATGAGTCCACTTCTGGTCATTTTAAATTGAGGAGCTTGAGAGACGTGTTATATGGTTTTGGACCTATGGCTCAGGTATTAAAGATTCCCACCCCCCTCCAAGCAATGAACCAGTTTAGAGTCTCACTAATTTTGTGTGAGACACCCTGTTTCCCAGTATTCTCCCTAGCCCTGGGCACCTTTTAATTTGTGGTAGTCTGATAATTGAAATGAAAATGGTATTACAGTGTCTTGATTTCAATTTCATTAATCATGAGTAAAATTCTGTTTTTTAAAAAATTTGTGAAATTTATCCAATTTTTATATTGAATGGTTTGTCTTCTTGCTTAATAGAAACTTAAATGTTGTGAATATTGGCCCGTTGTGCTGTGCTTAGTTGCTCAGTTGTGTCCGATTCTTTGCGTCCCTATGGACTACAGCCTGCCAGGCTCCTCTGTCCACGGGGATTCTACAGGCAAGAATACTGGAGTGGGTTACCATGCCCTCCAGGGGATCTTCCTAACCCAGGGATCGAACCCAGGTCTCCTGCATTGCAGGTGGATTCTTTTCTGTGTGAAGCACCATGGAAGCCCAAGAATACTAGAGTGGGTAGCATGTCCCTTCTCCAGGAGATCTTCCTGACGACCCAGGAATTGAACTGGGGTCTCCTTCATTGCAGGTGGATTCTTTACTAGCTGAGCTACCAGGGAAGCCCTATTAACCTGTTACCTGTAGTATATGTGGCAGATAACTATTTTTCCAGTTTGTCGTTTGATTTCCTTTATGTTGGTTTTTGTTTTTATTTCTATACTATAGATTTTTTTTTAATTTGGGGAGGAGTCTTTGCGTTTATGGTTACTGGATTTTCTATCAAGATTTTTTAAAAAAAAGCCTTTCCTGTTCTAAAGTTACTTCTTTTTTTTTTGGTAGGCTTTGATGTTGTCTGCTTGATTCTTTTTAATAGCTTCATAGAATAATGTGGTTATACTGTATGATAGCTATTTAGGTTGTCTCTGATTTTTAAAAAATAATTATGGGTAATATAGCTGTATACATCCCTGCCTCTAAGTAATTATGTAGGATAGATTTCTACTTGAAGTAGAAATAGTGGGTAATGGGAGTCTCACAACTTTATTTCCATTGGTGATTATAGTGGATTTTTATTCAATTACATATATATGTATATGTGTGTGTGATATGTGATGAAGTTATTTTATTTCATTGTAAAGTTTTCCTGTTTTATATAAATATGTGGGGGGTATTAACTTTAATTTTCATTGGAACCTTCTTTTATAAATTTGAACAAAATTCCATTTTTTTGGCTCAGTTCATTTTTAAACCGTATTTGTTTGGTTTTTAATTTCTCGTTTGTGCTGTGTCTTTTATTAAAGAGAACTGAATTCATTTTATACAGATTCTGAATAGTAATGTTTTTAAGAATAGTTTTAGAAACTTTTTCTTGTTCCTCTAGCATATTTGTAGGAAAACCTTTATTCCCTACCTTACAAGTCTCAGTAGAAACATACTTGATTTTGATCATTAAATGGCATCTTCTATCCTTAGATTTACAGGAAAGCATATCTAGAATCCATCGCACAATTGAGCTAATGTACTCTGACAAATCTATGATCCAAGTAAGTTGAATTTTGAGATAGTAAGCATTATCTAAATTATTTACATATTTTATCTTTATGTTAGCTTAATTCTCATACTTTGTGTTATAAATTTGCTGAACTTTAAGATTTTTATATTATTTTTCTCTGTATTCTCTGTATTTACCTACCATTTTATTCTTTTGTAATAAAATTTATTAAAATTTTTCAAAGTGCTTCAGTATTTTTAAGAAATTATATGGGAGAAATTATATGGTTGTTTAAGGATACTAAGATTATGTGAGAAGGTAAAGGGCTCAGTTACATTTAAACTTCTGAAATTTATATAATGGCTCTTTATATATGCCATTTTGCTGAACTTACCCACCAATTTATAATTATGAAAATTTAAGCAAATCATGTGCTAAATGTATAAATATTCATTATACAAATTCTTTATTCTAAAGAT
The DNA here is from genome assembly GCA_006410935.1 of Redunca redunca. NCBI lineage: Eukaryota > Metazoa > Chordata > Mammalia > Artiodactyla > Bovidae > Redunca > Redunca redunca. Next base: position 1,016,980 of record SJYQ01000198.1, on the reverse strand, counting down.
AGCTTAAATAAATCAACAAATATATTTCCAGAGTTTTGAAAATCACCCTATTTTACACACCTGTCTGCTTTACATGTCTTTAGTTTACTTATCCTCCCTCTTCCCTGCCTGTTTTTGTTTCATAGTTTAATTTTTTCAAAACTCTAATCCCAGCCAATTTACTCTTGTTAAAAAACATGTGCTTCAAGGGAACCCTCACATCAGATGATTTGTGATTTTCGTGAGATGTGATTATAATAGAGTACTTAACTGCAGTTTAACTCTGTTTTCACGTTTAGGTTCCTTATCGTTTACATGCTGTTTTAGTTCATGAAGGTCAAGCTAATGCCGGGCACTACTGGGCATACATTTTTGATCATCGTGAAAACAGGTGGATGAAGTACAATGATATTGCTGTAACAAAATCATCATGGGAAGAGCTAGTGAGAGATTCTTTTGGTGGTTACAGAAATGCCAGTGCATACTGTTTAATGTACATAAATGACAAACCACAATTCTTAATACAAGGTAAGAATATGAAATATATAGGGCAATATATATTTTTAAATAAGTAGCTCTTTAATTTGATTCTGGTCTCTGTTGTGATTAGTTAAGTGTAGTTTACTGAAGGTGATGGTTATATTTGGAAAATGCTTTTGGGTTATTGTAAGTGAGAAAATTGGAATTGAAAAGTAATGTGACCAGGGCTGAGAATTGGGATATATTTTGTATTCAAAGTTAACTATCATAAAATATAATTATTATAAAATATAAATTGGATTTTTTCTCCTTGCTAAAATCCCTTTCATGACTGTATCACACACTGACTCATATTCAAACTTCTTCGCCTAACTTGTAAAGCCTCCATTATATGGCTTCTAATTGTCTCTCCAGATTCATTTATAACCACTCTTCATTTCAAACTTCATATACTTGACTGATATTTAAACTTCTTTGGGTTACACCAAATCATTTCACATTTTTATATCAATATGTTCTTATGTTTTTTATGTTTGCCAATGATGATCTTATTTCTTCTTTTGCCTAATTCCTGTTCATCTCAAGATTCAATTCAGGTGTCATCTGCTTTGCCAAGTTTTCCTTGAACCTGCCAGAAAGTATCCCTTCTTGTCTTCTCATAGCATACTTGTATTGGGCACTTATTGTGCTGGAATTATATGCTGGCTTGCCTTTCCCACTTCACTCTGGTCTGCTCATAGACAGGGACCATGTCATACTATGACATGGTCTTAATCTTTTTACTTCTCATATTCTAATATAGACTTTGCATATAAAAAAGAAAGCATGTAATAAAGGTTTGTTGAGACTGATGGAAATCAACTTTCTTTTTGTATTTAACCATTCAGCAAAACTTGCTGGATTTATGACTGAAAAGCTAAAATTTAATTTATGTGTGTGTAGTAGAGGTTGAGTAACCTTGTTAGAGTCTATGTATGTGATTTTTAGGAAAAACTTTGCTATATTGATTGGATTTCAAATTGTATATAAATATATTGCTATACTTAACTGCTTCAGATGGAAAAAAATTTTAGTTTTGAGCTTTGAGGTTATGCATTACTTCTCATTTTGTGGTAAGTTTTACTTCATGAATAATCAAGTATCTGATATTTTATAGTAGAAAAAGTAGTACTATGTCAGTGTTTGAGTAGCATCAATTTTGGCTTTATGTCTTGTTTAATTTTTTTTACTCTTAAGAATAAAAATAAAAGCTGAGAACATTACCTATAATGGATGATCACATATTTGCATCTTGCTTTTCTGAGCATTTGTTTGAATTTTCTTTTAATGTATAGGTAATATTGATTTGCTATATGGTAATAATTTGGACTTTAATATTTGAAATACCTTCTATTTTGAACTTTGCATTTTTTTAATCCTTAATTTTATAATAGTTTTTGAAATATGATTTGCAGAGGAGTTTAATAAAGAAACTGGGCAGGCCCTTGTTGGAATAGAAACACTACCCCCCGACTTAAGAGATTTTGTTGAGGAAGATAACCAGCGATTTGAGAAAGAACTAGAAGAATGGGATGCACAACTTGCTCAGAAAGCCTTGCAGGAAAAACTTCTAGCATCTCAGAAATTGAGAGAGTCTGAGTCTTCTGTGACAACAGGTTAGTCCATTTTTATTGCATTTTATCAATTTCATATTTCTTGATAATTGTTGTAAAAATAAGATATGCTCATTGTAAAAGCAAGAGCAAAAAACTTTATCCTAGAGTATGAAGACTCCAATTTAAAAAATCTGAAATTCCATCATTCAGAGATAAAAGGCAACAATTTAGTTTACCCCTTTGCTAGATAGTGCTAGATAACACTCTATATACATATATACCATTTTTAAGCTGAATGAGATGATTCTGCTAACTATCCATCTATGTATGTTGCCTACTTTGATTGACTTTTCTTGGCAAGATACCTAGAAAAACTGTGAAACTGCCAATTCACTAAAGATTTCAAGAGAAATCACTCTAATAATTTCATATTTAAGCAAAATAACACTACTGGTAAATAGTATTGGTTAATGTAGAGTATTTATTTGATTCTTTTTAGAATTCATAAAAGACAAATTAGCAGCAACTAAATTTTTAATATATTCCAAGTGAAGAAAAATCTGTGTAATCTATAAAACAAATGAGAAGTACATAAAAATATAAATATTTTAACAATTCTATAATTATTAGCTGGTGAAATCAAAATATTAAGGACTACAAAAATAAAATACATTCTTTCACAATTGAAAATACAATGGCCAGTGGTTTTTTTAAGATTCATCTTATGATTAAGTTGTGAATGTAATTTAAGATGACATTTTGTATAGTAAAGAATGTACTGTTTCTGTTTAGTGGTTAGGGAAATGAGAAGAGATAAATTAGATCTTTTCCTTAAACTCATTTGTCTCTCCCTTTTTTTTTTTTAATTTACTCTGAGTGGATCATTTTGAATCNCCTTTTTTTTTTTTAATTTACTCTGAGTGGATCATTTTGAATCACCCTTTTTTGTAAGGTTTGTGTGTTTTGTTTTTATTTTGTAAGAAAGCGTTCTCGGTGTTTGTTTAATTTTGTCTTTTACAGACAGATTCCTATGCACCTTTACCTAGATAAATTTTAGCATTCTCCTTTGAACTTTAGACAAATTTATTCTTTCAATGAGAGATCTGTAAGACTACAGTATGTTGTGGTGATTGATGTATAGGCACGCACAAATCTTTCCAGACTTGTAACTTGTTTTCATGCAAATTGAATAGTTGAGTCCTAGATCTTGATTTTAAGCAGTATTGGGTCAACATTTTTAAAAGACTATGAAAACGGTATTATACTGCCATATTGATACATAAATGCAGTATGCAGTACAGGTCTTTCAGTACCACCATTGTAGTCTTTGGTGAGCCATACCAGACAAGGACTGCACTTTCTTCACGTACATCTAAGGCCAATGTGTAGAGCAGGTGAAACTCTATAGTTTTACAACAGTGCAGTTTCATTATAGTAACCTTGTCCATGTTAGTAGGAAATAAAATAGCTCAGTAGCTATCAAGAGGTTTCTGAGTTCAAATAACTCTAGTAACCTTGTTATAGTTCCTGTCATTTTTGAGTTAGTTCCATCTCTTTGTGATTTCATCCCTTATCTGCTTCCAAATTACTCCGTAGAACTTACCCCAAGGTGGAGCTACTCTGTTATTCTTCCCTTAATTTTTTACACCTCCATTTGCTTGTGACTGTTCATATTGGTGGGAGGACAGGGCTGCATAAATGGCGAAAACGTTAGTGGCACCTGAGCACTCAGATGAAGGTGAGTCCTCTAGTCACTGGCCAAGCTCCCACCCTGTTATTCTTGGTTCACTTATATTTTGTAGCATCACAATATTAAATTCTATACAGTCTGCTTTTCATCTTTTCTGTTTCTCACAAGAGTATCTAAATTTACAGACTTAACACATTTTATTTTTACTAAGTCAAATTAAGATGTATTCCCCACTAATATTCCTATCTGACAGGACTTGCCAGCTTTTTCCCATCATTTACATTTGTTACATTCCCTCTCTATGAAGAGGCCACATCTATATGCTCCATATTCTTTTTATAATGATGAGTACTTCCTGTTACACACTTTATATCCTGTTTTATAAGTTTTAAAAAATTGAGCAGTGGGCGTTGTGCAGGTACGTTCAGGTCTCTTTTTAGTATTAAAAAAAAAACAAAAACGTGAAGAGAGATGCAGCTGAGAGGAGCCAGAATAACTAAAAAATAAAGAGATGGTAAAGGTCAATTCACATGTAACTGTTATGATAGTTATGTTCAGGACTGAGTTTTTAGAAGGCAATGACAATACTGCCTCAGTAGGAAACTGTGTGTCCTCTATAGAATTACTAGAAATAGGCACTTTGAGTTAATAGAAATATAATATTGTAAATCTGTAAATTTGGGATGTGTGTGAGATTATTGATTAAAAATTGATTTCTACCACTATCTTATCTTACATATCACATTAAGAAATATATCTTCCACTGCAGGACAGTTTAACATACACAGCTGAATAAGAGAAGCTATTATATTGTTCCTTGGAATTACTTATCTCCTTTTATTAGCAGAGAAATTTTACTTTAGTGCCCATGCCTTTTTTTCCCTATTTCTCCCTACAGTTTTCAAATAATTTAATTTGGTATAATACTTTCATAATATCATAGAGAACTTGTGTTTATCTCTCAGGTGTACATTAGAATTATGAGTGACTAGTGGAAGTAATAAAATGAGATCTTCTTCATAAAATCCGTCAGTGATTTTTCTTCTCTTCCTGAAAATCTTTTCAATAAAGTTAAAACCTAAGAACCATTAAAATCCAGTTTCTTCAGAATGATATTCCAAATAAGAATATTAATTTATATTGCCTTAATTAAATGAGTATTTGTTCCTCTTTTGCTAACAGATAACCAAAAAAATCCATAGGCATCACTTCTTCAGAATGATTCATTATATTATTGAAGCTAAGTAATGAGTGATAGGAAAGTATTCTTCAATCCATATCACACTACCTCTTAATCTGCAAAAGAAAATTTACCTTAACACTTAGGTTTAGAGATTTAGCCAGCAGTTCTTTACTACTGGTATATACATCAGGATTACCTGGGAGACTGTTTCTGAGGACATAACATCTGAGACTTATTGGGATCAGTATCTATGGAGGAAGGGTCCAGAGTATATATTTTTTAAAAGATGTTCAGATAATTCTGAGTGTACCTCTGGTTAAGCATCATGGCTCGAGGCTATATGAATAAAACCGTATTCTGAGGGAGAGGGAACTTTGCTTGAATTATTATTTTGCTTGTGTTACTCATATCTTACTCAGAAACTATTTGAAGTCCTTACAATATATCTATCTAGCATACTCAGATTTTAAAAGCAAAAAATAAACTGAAACCAAAAAATAAGGGTAGAAAAAATGAAGTAAAAATGGTCTACAAGTCAAAAATAAGTTGATATTCCAGGAAAGTACAGTTGGTTCCTGAGAGTAAGATCTGGTAGAGTGGACAATATTCTCAGTATTTTCAGGATATTTTCAGTAGCCTCAGTATTTTAAGTTCCTTTAAAGCAGGGACCAAGTCATGTTTTTATTTAAATCTCCAGAATGTAGTATAATACATGACACATGATCGATGGCCCTTAAATATTTTCTGATTTGATTTCATTCCCTTTAGAAATTGCAATAATGGGTTTTCCTAGAGGTGATCTTCAGTGTATGGGAGTGCAGCCATTTTAAAAGGTTGGCCCAAATAGCTATACGTTAGGAAGAAAGTAAAATATATGTGGTGCTGTTATGGTTTTTTCTTAGATAAATTGTAGGTTTAACTTTGGTTCCTAAGCCTGCACCTCCCACATTCCGGAGAATTCTGTTTGTGGTGCTACCTAGGAATCTGCAGCCTTTAAAAGTTTCTCTGATATTCTAGCCAGCCAGCCTAGCATATCTTTTTATAGCCTGCTTTGGGGGAATTATTGACTCTAAATGCATTTCTATAAGGAAAAGGGACTGCTGTTCTTTGAAGCAGTGCTCTTTCAGTATTTTCCTCTGGGTAGTGGAATGAGCTTTTCATTTTCCTCCTCTGGGTATTTTGTTTGTTCTGGTGAGCATATCTTTTACTCTTCTGGTTTGACAAAAATAAAGTTAAAACCTATTTTCTTTTTTATTTTACCTTCTATTAAATCTGAATCCCTTGTAATTCTTCCAAGGCCACTATTCTGTAAGCACGTTTCATCTAAACCAGGTTGTTCCCTATCACTCTTGCTTGTAGGGTCTTTTCCTGTCATTATGGTTTTGCTCGTGAAGTATCCCTCATTTGAAAAATGTCCTCTTATCCTCACTATTGTTGAAACTTTGTCCACTTTTAAGACTTCCCTAATAGCCCTAAATCTTTATGAATCTCCCTAATTACCCCTATAGCAACTATTGTCTTTTTCCCTATTCTAGTCCCAATCTATTCTCAGTACCAAAGTTATATTTTGTCTTGCTCACTGTTATAAAGGCTCATTAGTAGCAAGGAATTTATTAATCTTTTATCTGTCCTTACAGTGCCTTTGTTTATGCTATTCCTTCTGCCTGGAATCATCTTTCTCATCTTCAAGATAATCTTCTCTACAAATCCTTCAAGACTTAGCTCAGTTGGCATTTCTTCTAGGAAGTATTTCTTAGCATGCAACATCTTTCCAAGTGTGTGTATGGGTCCATAGTGCTTCTCTAGGACCTTGTACATAAGTCTGTTACAATATTTAGCACTTGTATTGTAATGGAGTATACATTTCTAGGATTTTGTTGAGAGTTCCTTAAAGTGAGTAAATCTTATGTCATTTTTTCTTAACATTATTAATACCTAGCCTAGTACTCGGAGAAGGCAGTGGCACCCCACTCCAGTACTCTTGCCTGGAAAGTCCCATGGACGGAGGAGCCTGGTGGGCTGCAGTCCATGGCGTTGCTGAGAGTTGGACACGACTGAGTGAATTCACTTTCACTTTTCACTTTCATGCATTGGAGAAGGAAATGGCAACCCACTCCAGTGTTCTTGCCTGGAGAATCCCAGGGACGGGGAGCCTGATAGGCTGCCATCTGTGGGGTCGCACAGAGTTGGACACGACTGAAGCGACTTAGCAGCAGCAGCAGCATAGTACTGAAAATGGCACATGCTCATCAAACATGTTGAGAATGAAGTTTGGATTTTTGTTTCCAAACTCCCAGAACTTGAATCCTTGTAGGTTCACCTACTGTGATGACAGCGCCACTCATACAAGTTCCATGGAAGATATTTGCATGAGAAAATTCTAGAGGAAATAGTTTTGTATGACATTTAGGCAGAATCATTCAGCATCACATAAGGTTTTTGGACTCAAATCCCTATGAGAAAGGAAACCTTACCCCTGGGGACCTACATATATTTGACTGTGTTGATCAGATAAAATTACTTTTGCTCTTAAGAGCTTTATTTACCTACATTGTCTAGATTTCCCTGGCTTAGCCCAGTGCCCTAGCAGATGAATTTCTTGACCCACATTGCATTAAGCTCACATCCTACTGTCAAGCATTGATATTTTATCTGTTACAATGAGAAGAGACGGAGGGGGAAAACACAAGTAATGTAAGCTTTAGCAACAAGAAGTTTGTCTCTGTTAAGGCCTAAAATAGCTGATTTAAGCCACTTAATCATGAAGCCTTCAGGAAGCAGAAGCTCTGCTAAACTGGAGTTGTAGTGGTTGAGATTATCTTAACTTTATCTATCATACGGGCACACTGAAAGAACATTGCAGTTCTTAGGAAGTCTAGAAATGAGACATTTAACTTCTTTTGGACTTCTTTTCCTGTGACAAACATGGTAATCATTTCTTCCTTTAGTTTTCCTTGTCAGAGTATATTTCACTTCCATTATCCTAATGACTCATATCCAAAATATAAGACATCTGCACATCAGTCTCCACACCATTATGTCTAAAATGTATCTTGAATCTAACAAATTCTCACTTTCTCACTGTATCTGTTATCCAAAAGCACAGTCATTTCTTGCTAATATTGCTCTGTAAGCAAGATAAAGAGCTTATGTTGCTGTTTTAGTACTTTTACTGACTTCTGGTTTTACTTTATTCTCTTAATCTTTTCTTTACAAGGTAGCCAGAATAATTTTCTTTAAACTCAGCGTGTTTTCATTATATTTAGAATGTTTATCCACTTCCTTTTGCCGTTAAAACTTTCATGACTCAAAGGCCCCCATTTTATCCCTGTCTACATCATCTCTTGCCATTTCTCCCCTCTTATACTATAGTCTATAGTTTGGCCACACTAGAAGCCTTTTGGATTGAATTCATGCTCACTTCATGGGCTATTCATTCTTCCACTTAATTCATTATGTTTCAACTGAAACGTTAGTTTATCTCATACCCCATAATCTTAAGTTACCCTTGCCCCATTTTATTCCTATAATATTATGATGATATCAGAATTCATACGTGTAATTCTTTGGTTAATAACTTTTTCCATAGTTAACTATAAATTTCATGGGGACGGGACTGGCTACTTTGTTAACACTGAGTCCCAGTGCCTAGCCTAGTGCCTACATAGACAATTAAAATTCAGTGGATGAATGAATACTCATGCATCTATGTTGAAATTATAGTGTTTCTTTTTAAATAATATTTTACTTTGAGAAAGGTTTTACATTAATCAGATATTGGAAAGGATGACAGTAGTCCTGTTGTTTCCCACCAGTTGGTTGAGCGGGAACTCAACCTATCCCAGTAACATTGTGCAATATTTTAGAGTACATTCTTATTCCTTTTACCCTTTCATTAGTTTGTTAATTCATTTGTTTCATTAAATTATTGTGTGCTTATTATATGCTCGGTGTGGAAGAAACAGGAATACAAAAGGGAGATAACACTCCTGCTCTTGAGATTCTTACAGTAGAGCAGGGAATATAGGCTTGAAACAAATAACAGTAATGAAGCTATAATTGTGGGAAAGTGCTATTAAAATGAAAGTATAAGTGACTGTAGAGCAGTAATTCTTGTCTGGGAGTGGTTTTGACCCTTCAGAGGGCATTTGACAGTACTGGAGACATTTCTGGTTGTCGCAGCTGAGAGAGGGGGTCAGTACTACTAGTATTTAGTGGGTGGATGCCTGGGTACACAGGACAACCCTCCACCCTGTAGAATCATCTGGCCTAAAATGTCAGTAGTGCTGAGGCTGAGCAGCCCTGCCCTAGAAACGGAGTCATTGGAAATACTTCTGTGCGGAAACAGTGTTTAAGCAAAAGGATATATTGAAGTTATTAGGTGGAGGAGTGAGAGTGGTTGACCAAACAGTCAAAGGGAAGAAAATGAGGAAAGATCCAGAAGTTGGGCAGTTAGCCTCTTCTCTGATGTATTGGATAAACTGAAAAAAGGCTAGTATGTGTTTCTTTTTGAGCAAAGGACACCAGGTGATGGAGAGACAGGCAGAGGCCCACTTATATAAAGCTTCATAGGTTGCATAAGGATAAATATTGGGTTTGTCTGTTAAATATTCAGTGAACATTCAGAGTACATTGTTGCATCTGTGGATTTAGAACTCAGAACATAGAGAGTAGGGATAATTTTAGGAATTCTTCCCAGAAGTAGTATTTGAACTCTTGAGTTTATATTGGTCCTGGAACTATCAGGAACAGGTTCAGAAAAGGCTGGGTTCATTCATGGTTAGGATTTTGTTAAGTAAGTATGAAAAAGAATACTGTGGCCAGAAAAACAGCTACTGTGCTCTCTGTAGAAACTCAGACCAGGATTGTTGTACAACCCCCCACTCCCTTGTTCTTTGGTAGAATGCTAGTGATTTTCTAAAGTGAGATTTGTTTTTTTTAAGGTTTCACAGTTTTTTTCTCTAATTTATTTTTAACTGGAGGATAATTGCTTTACAAGGTTGTGTTGGTTTCCACTGTACAACAGCATGAATTAGCCATAAGTATACATACTTCCCTTCCCTCTTAAACCTCCCTCCCACACCCACCCCCATCCCACACAGGCTAGTGGACCAGCAGGGAAGGAAGGGTGAGATGAATTGAGAGAGCAGCACTGAAACATATATTACCATGTGTAAAATAGATAGCTAGGAAGCTGTTGTATAACACAGGGAGCTCAACCCGGTGCTGTGACCCAAAGTGAGATTTTAATACTTGTCCTAACAACAACAACAAAAACTTATAATAAATTTCTTAGCATAAACTATAATGAGTGCTTTCTTCAGTAATTATTTGACTTATCTGAGATTTGTTTGTTTTCTTTTGGTAAACTCTGGAGGAGGAAGTGCTGTTGTTTGAAGCATGTATTACTTTAGAGTCAATAAAGTAAAATTAATGTATAACTTCAAATGAGAAGTAAATAAGAAATTCATCTTAGTCTAGACTCACTGATTTATATTAGATATACAATTGATTCTTTTCTCATGAAGCACAAGCAGGAGAACCAGAATATCTAGAGCAGCCATCAAGAAGTGATTTCTCAAAGCACTTGAAAGAAGAAACCATTCGAATAATTACCAAGGCATCACATGAGCATGAAGATAAAAGTCCTGAAACAGTTTTGCAGTCGGTAAGAATTTTTCTTTTAGCTCTCTGAGCATACCCATCCATGTTCACGAGATTTCTTAGCTGTATAAGGAGAGTGACCTGACTGGGAGTCAGGAGAGACCTGGCCAAGGGATGATTCTGCCGTGAACATGATGAGTGGTTGTAGGTGTCATCAAACTGCCAGGTTGTAGTTTCCTCAGCTATAACTTTTTAAATGCTTCTTAAAAAAAAAACAAAACAGTTTTTATCTTCCTGTTAGAGAGTCATGAAAAATTATAATCATAGGCCAAACTGGTCATTTGATTTGGAACTTCTAAAGAAAAGTACGGAGTTTAACATTATTTTTCTTTCTCCTCTACCTCCCTCCCACCCTGCCTTCCGTATTTAGTCTTAGGATAGTTGGGAATGTAGGGTATAATTTTCATTGCTCCATGAACTATGTTTAACAAATTTCTAGATAGTCTAGGTTAGAGTAATATTTAGTGGGATAAATATGATATTATAAAACAGTTTATGCATAGTTCAAGTGCCCTGTGTCAAATTGTCATTATTAACCTCCTTTAGAGTAATTTTCAAGTGTTTAGCTGTGTCTTTTAATAACAGTAAGTTAACATATTAGTATTGTATTATGTTTCAGTAAATACGATATTCTGAGAGATGTTTCAAGGATTTCATACTATAAGACCATTCAGTTGCTATAGGTGTTTATTTTTTATTTTATTAGTGAGCACAAACAGCTCTAATATAGGTTTCAGAGTAGCTAATTTTAGGATTTAAAGATGCCCAGCCAGAGAACTAAAGAAAAGAGGACATTTCAGCACATAATTTCTACTTACTGAACTCAATCTCAACAGTAACCCTCTAATTACAGTGTGGTCTTTAATATTATAAGGCCATATTAACCAAAATGTTCCATTAATAGGGTAGTCTTTTAATTATATCTTGCTGAGCAAAGTGATATTGATAAATTATTTTTTAATTTAGTTTCCATTTTGAAAAAGTTTGATTACATATCTTCTTACCATAAAAAACAATGTATTAATACAGTTTTTTATTACTATTCCAAATTCTGCAAATACCCTAGAGACTATAAAAAACTTAAGGAAGTGGTCACTCTAAAGCACTTCCTGAAAAATACTTCTTTGAGTAGATCTGGGTGAATGATAGAAGAGGACACCTTAGGAAGGAAGAAAAAGCACGGGAGTAAATACGAGGGAGAAATAATTTTGTCTGATATAAAAACATATTTTGCTAGGGCTTTTGCTAGTTAGGATTTTTATTTGTTAGCGCCTACATTATGGTTGATAAGTTTCATCCTTTGAACTGATATCAAGAAAGTGGAAAGATTACTTAGCTTAATATAGAATCATGGTTTTTTTGTTTTGTTTTGTTTTGTTTTTGTTTGGCTAATCAGGTGCAGTTTAAATTTGTAGAAATTAGCACTTAAAGTTAGATAGTTTATTCATATGGTTAATATCTTATAAGGTAGCAGCCTACTGCTTCACCTTTAGTTGAAAAAGGCAGGCATTGAGAAAATAGATTAGCTAGCATAAATATTTTTCAGTTTGGCTTATCTTCTGGAGTAAACCAACAGTTGGTCCCATTATGTGTATAAATCCTGCACCATGTCTAAGAGTATGTTGATCATGAGTATGACCAGTGTTTCTTGGTCTCATGGCCAGTTGTTTAGGATCATTAAAATCACTAGGTTTTCTCATTTAAAGGCATGCCTTAGAAACTAAGGGCAGCAGAGGATGAGCTGGTGGGATGGCATCATCGACTTGGTGAACATGAATCTGAGCAAACTCAGTGAGATAGTGAAGGACTAGGAAGCCTGGGCATGCTGCAGTCCATGGGGTCGCAAAGACTCAGGCATGTCTTAGCGACTGAATAATAGCAAAGAAAGTAAATTGCAAAGAGTCTTTAGCTTTGGGGATTAAATAGTCCTGGAGTTTTGAATATTACTTTTATTTCCTACAGTCTATGCAAACGTGAATAAGTTGCTTCATTTTTCTAAACCTCAGTTTTTTTAAGATATAAAATGGAGGTGATTATAGGATGAATTAAGATCATTTTTTAAGTGCCTAGCATATAGTGTGACCTTAAGTAGCTCTTTATTTCCTTCTGTTACTTAAATCCTAACCATTTCACAAATGTACAGTATATAAAGTTTTGGTGTTAGTGTAAGAAAAATTTCCTGAGAAGCTTAGAATCACAGAAGCCATAAAGAGATACTCTCCAGATATTTAGACAGCTTGCTTTTTAGAAAAGAGTCTCTAATTTTGGATGAAATATTTTAGAAAATTTAAAAATACAAAAAAGTAGACTAAGAATCATGCATAGTTCCACAACCCAAAGTTAATCANGCCCATTTTACATAATTTCTTTTTTTTTTTTTTGAAAAAGCAATGATTTTATTTTATTTTTTTAATTTAAATTTATTTACTTTAATTGGAGGCTAATTACTTTTCCGTATTGTATTGGTTTTGTCATACATCAACATGAATCCGCCACGTGTGTACATGTGTTCCCCATCCTGAACCCCCCTTCCTGTACCATCCCTCTGGGTCATCCCAGTGCACCACCCCAGAGTATCGTGTATCCTGCATTGAACCTGGACTGGTGATTCGTTTCATATATGATATTATACATGTGTCAATGCCATTCTCCCAAATCATCCCACCTTCTCCCTCCCACAGAGTCCAAAGACTGTTGTATAACTTTCTAATCACCCTTTTATGGGACCACTTTTTTTTTTTTTAACAAATCGGGTATTTAATAGATTTCAATTGCTTAAAGTCTTTGTGATCTAATTATTTTTGCAGCTTATTAACTGAGGAATTTATTTTTAACCTCCTTTAAGTTCAGCCTTTATTAAGGTGTTCATAGAGCATGTGACCATAATAGGAAAAGATATCCTTAGGCATGCGTGCTCAGTCTCTTCAGTTGTATCCGACTCTTTGCGACCCTATGGACTAGAGTCCACCAAGCTCCTGTCCATGGGATTCTCCAGGCAAGAATACTGGAGTGGGTTGCCGTGCCCTCCTCCAGGGGATCTTCCTGATCCAGGGATTGAACCCATGTTTCCTGGCGCTCCTACATTGCAGGCAGATTCTTTACTGCTGAGCCATTGGGGAAGCTCCTAAATATCCTTGTACTTTACTTCAGTGAACCCTAAAATTCTTTATATGAAAAATTTTATGGTGATTTAAGATATCTAGGCTTGATGAGAAATACTACAGAATGTGTGCCCAAAGCTGCTTCCTTTTTTCAACTTTCACCCAAATAATTAAAAATATGCTATTTAAACTGTTTTGTGGTAACTGGAAAGGCTTATAAAACATTTATTTTTCCTAAGGGCAATTATTTTTTTCAAAGGAAATATACTGTTGTGTAAGGATCAGTATTCTAAGGAGTGCATTTCCTAGTTGATACTTTCCTAAATTTATATTTATTATTCTTAATATATTATTGGTTTGAATTGGTTTGCTAGTGAGAAATTTTTCACCAAAAGTCCAGACAAATTTCCTAGTTTACCTGCTTATATTTCACTCCTGTGACTGGAAACCTAGAACAATATTTTTTCTCTTAATTATTTTTTTATTATTTTTTCTCTCTCAATTAATTCTTAATTAAATATCATGGACCAAGCTTACCTCTGTAGAATATGTGTTAGTATATTGACTTAAGATTATTCAAATATAAGCAATTCCAAGAAGCATAATAGTATAATGTTTATAATTTCTATCATTTATAGAACAATAATTAATGTATCAGATTTGGGGTTAGCTGAATACTCTCTCCTGATCATGACAACCATGCAGGCTGGTTATATCGTCTTAAAAAGTCGAAGACTCAAAGCAAAAGAAAACTTTCCTGAAAATGTCATGGTTAAAAATAGCATTTCTTTAAAAAAAAAAAAAATAGGCCAGTTTTGGCTGCTGTTCTTGTTTTATTGTTTAATTAAACTTTTTCTGCGTATATACTTTGAAAAAGTCAGAAAATCTTCACATTTTAAAATTGACCCGTATTTTAAACTGCAGTAAGACCACTCCATTTTCATTAAAATTTTCTGTTTGTTTGGTGTCAAAACTAAGTTGATTTTTGCTTAGGAAAATTTTAAAGGTGCAATTTGAAGTTACTTAAGCACTCTGCTTTCAAGCACCTTAAGTATTTTTGAAATTTGTTTGTAGATAAATAGTGAATATGGTAGTCATCTGTTCAGTAAAATAGGATCCTTGTGAAATCTGAACAGTATTTTGAATGAACCATATTAGTGTCTTTGAGTGGACTTTCTGGATTTTACACTGGCTTTCACTCCATTGGTTTAGTGAAGTTCATAGAATTTAACAAAAAAATGAATCTGAGTTGTTAAAAATTGATATCACTTTCTAGCAGCATTTCCAAAAACAATAATTCATTGAGAACTGGTGATGTAAATATACCAGATGCTAGTGAGTTAGGCACAATAGATTATAGATATTAAGTGGCAATATGATTAGTTATTAGAAAGGATAGAAGGTAGAATCATCAGAAGGAAAACTTACAAATTCTCCTGGGGTCGAAGGAGGTCTTATTTTGATGAAAATATTTTAAAAAAGGCTGTATAGAGTTATTAGAATTAAAAATAAATAAATCTTTCACCAATAAAAACAGCAGTAGGATATCCAACTTCAGTATTAACTGTTCCAACAAATTTGGAATACAAGGTGCTCAGTGAGAAAAAAACAATGTTTAAATTTAATTTAATATTTAAGATGCAAAACAAAAGCTAGAGATCTTGTGTTGTTACTGAATTAATGCATTTGCTTTGATGTTCAGCTTTAGATGATTTTATTTCGTACTAAACAAATACAGGTATTTTAAAAGGCTCAAGAGTCTATGCACTTAAACTGAGTGCTTCCATTGTTCTCTTTTCTAATGTTCACACTAATGATTTTTTTCTGCAGAAACCTGAAAATACCACAAGCCAGCCACCTTCTAAGCAGCAAGTTGTAGAGGTGGAGATTCCTCATGTAGGGACATTTATGATTGAGTCAAAGGAGGGGGGTTATGATGATGAGGTACCTTCGCTGTAGCCCTTGGCACTGTTTCCACCTGTTCTTTTGCTGTGTAAATGCAAGTGCTTTGGGCATGCCTGCACCCTTACACTGTGTCTATGGCCGCATAACCTACAGCTTTGCCACCCACGGTCTGAAATTACCTTACCAATTGCTAACAGTATTAAATACTCTGAATTTCAAGTGAAAATTTAACTAGAAAGCTTATGAATTTGGCAAAAAGAATAATTTTGTATTGCAAGAGTTAATTCCTTTGTTCACACACAGAATTTGTTTACTCTCAGGTTGGTAAGCTTTAATTGTTTGTTTAATTAAATAGCAAAAAATTTTTTGAGCACCTAAAATTTTTATTTTCCTTTCCTGTTTTGCTCGAAGTATCAGTTACTATGCTTTGCCCACTGTTTCCTGTCAGAAGATCCTACAGTCTGATTTGGTGTATATTAGTAAATAGACAGGCTTCCCTGGAGGGCCAGTTAGTAAAGAATTCGCCTGCAGTGCAGGAGACTGCCTGCAATATAGCAGACTGGGGTTGGTTTTGTTTTGTTTCTTTCCCCAACCTCTGTGACTGAACTGAATATATTCATCAGCATTGCTAAATACCTACCAGTATTTTGTACACTGGGCACCTCATCTTACCTCTTCTTATCACTCCACTGTTAATTTTCATCTACTTAGTTTTCTAACATTATGGAGTCACTTTTGCTTCCTGTCATGGTTCTTGGGAATCCAGATGAAAATTGCTATTGTCTTGATCCCATCAGATTTTTTCCCCCCTCTACCACTTTTTTCTTAACACTCTTTGATTTTGATCTTTTCCATATTTGAAAGAAGCCAGTAAAGCTGTTTCTGAATAGTATCAACAGAGAAGACAGGTCCTGAATTCTATCATTTGTTAGTTATTACTTGCTTGGATGAGAACTGAATGTATATTAGTTTTTTTTCCAAGTAACTTTTTTTCCAGACGGACTTCAAGGTTATAATTAAACTCTTGTATGAGTCACTTCACTTTCATGAGTTAATCACCAAAATCAGAGGTGTCATAAAGACATTACTACTACTGTGCCACTGTAAGAAAGCATGGGCCGTAAAGAGACTGAGAAGTAGATTTGTGAGTTAGGAACTGATCAGAAGGATTTTCTGAAGCAGATAGTTAGATACATTGCAACTATCTGTGTGTGATCCAAAATGTGCTGTGGGTAGTAGTTTTAGTGAATTAGAGGTAATGGATGCAGTCTCTTGATTGCTCCAATATTATAGCTTCATAGTATCTTGAGATTTTCATTTTTCAGATATTTTAAAATATAAACATTTATGAATATAGTCATTCCTCAGTGTCCAGGGGGGATTGGTTCCAGGACCCTCCCCGACCCCAGCAGATACCAAAATCTGCAGATGCTCAAATCCATTATACAAAATAAACTATTGTGAAAATGAAATACTTACATATTTAATACTTAATAGCAGTACATTTTTCTATTTAACCATTTCTATGTTGGTGGTACTTGAAGATTATGGCAATTGGCATGTTGTATTAAAAATATTTTTTAAATGTTAATTAGTTGATCAAGCATCTTAGTGCTTGTTTTAGGGTGAGCCTTCTGGCATTTACAAAAATAGGATTGTGATTAATTATTTAACACTGTCATTTGTGCAAGTGCTTATGCTATTGGCAGAGTTTTGTGTTTGGTGTGTGTGTGTGTGTGTCATAATTCATTGGAGTGATAGTTTAGCAGTGCATGTGCCTCGTAATTCTTAAAAATAAGTCATATGGATACAGGGCTGCTGCTTAGATGTTTAGATTGTATGGTTGTACAAACAGGTACCTGGCCTGCTGGCAGAGTGGAGCTGAAATTTAGCTAATGCTGAGCTCCCCAAGCCTTAAAGAAGCATGTTTTTAAATAAAAAGAATATTGATTTTTCTAAATGGTTCTCTTACAGAGCAGCACATTTTTCTAAATTGTCAAGAAGGTGTTGCCTTTTAAAAAATTCTTTAGTTCAGACGAATGCCTTTTTGCACTTTGCACGAAGGCACCATGCCAGCTGGCTGTGGCCCTGTATGGAAGATTTTGAGAGATACTTACATGTATATCAGATCACATTTGCTACCAAAAAAAAGTGCAGCGTTTGATTTATAGTAAAAAACAAAGGGCTTTCAACTTGCATGTAAAGGAATTATTTTGTTTTTGTGATTTTTTTTTTTTCTCTATGATAACCATTCAAAAGTTCTTACTTTAAATCCCTTATGGCAGATCATGATGACACCGAACATGCAAGGTATTATCATGGCCATAGGCAAATCCCGGAGTGTGTATGACAGGGGTGGCCCTGAAGCAGGGTTCTTTAAGGTACAACGAACATTTTCATTTCATTTATTTTTTTACGTGAACTTCTTAAAATGTTTAATTTCTTTGAATTAAATTTGTTTTCCTATGTAATTTCTCTCTTCGATGTTAGCCATGACCACCTAATGTTCTGGGGGTTTCTTTTATACATGAATCTAAGACTGATTATTTTCTAAATTCAGATACTTCAACAAAAACAAAACATTTTTACCCAAGTTACCCTAATAATACACCACTGGTTTGTTAGCAGGAGTTTGAATTGTATATATATTTGAAGCAAATACAGGGTATTGATGAGCCAAAGTAGGAACTGAGTTATCTGCTTCTGGGAATATTTTTTTTCTCCTCTGGTAATATTATTAGTCAGTATGGCTTTGATTTTATTATCACTTCATACTAAATTGCTTTCTTTAGTTATTTCTAAAATAATTCATTTATTATCTTATTTTTCTTAATTATGTTCCTAATAATTAATTTTAATATCTTAGTTATTTCAGAACATGCGACCGTCAAGCTGATGCATTATTCTGTGACTAGATCTTTCTTGCCTCTTATACCAGATCTTAACAGTGTTTTGATAACAGTATTATTTGTTCTTATATATTTGAAAGATGAAACCACTCCATTTGGTTTTCACTTTTCTTTAGTAAAAGTCGCTCACTTGTATCCAACTCTTTGCAACCCCATGGACTATACCATCCATGGAATTCTCCAGGCCAGAATACTTGAATGGGTAGCCTATCCCTTCTCCAGGGGATCGTCCGAATCCAGATATCAAACCCAGATCTCCCACATTGCAGGCGGATTCTTTACCAGCTGAGCTACAAGGGAAGCCCAAGAACACTGGAGTGGGTAGCCTGTCCCTTCTCCAGCGGATCTTCCTGGGGGTCTCCTGCATTGCAGGCGATTCTTAACCAACTGAGCTATCAGCAAAGCCCAACTTTCTTTAGGTTAACCAAAAATAATCACTTTTTTCACTCCTCCCTCCCCTTTAGTGTTTGTTATATACAAACAACAACAACAACTTTATTGAGGTATAGTTCACGTCAGCAAGCCATGTAAGTTATATGTTCCCTTTCTTGACATTTGCAATTGAAAAATTTCCGTTTTCTATATTCTACCACCTTTCAACTCGATCTTTAAGAAGCTTCATTTTAGTATTTCTTTCAGTATATAGTACAAACAAAGGCCTTGTTAGTAGTAGACATAGATCAGAAAACACTTTAGACTGGTTAGAATTAGAGTGAACAAGCATCCTGGTATGCCTGAGACCAAAGGATTTCCTGGAATATAGGACTTTAGATGGTAAATGATTAAAGTTCTGGCAAACTAGTCCCAAGATGAGTTGTTCCCTCTGTTAAGATCCCGTGAGAGAGTTTGAAAACTACTTTACCATGAAAAAAAAAAAACTTTTATGTTTAAAAATTCTAGCCTTATCCCCAGGTAACCTACATTTCTTTTCTTAAAAATCACTAAATACGTGTCTTCTAAAGTGTTCATCTACTCTGTGGAAGAGTTATCTGTCATTTACACTACCATTGTCATTTTTGGATACTTTCAGAGTCAACTAATAATACACACTATAAACAACAGTAATTACACCATGTCCCCCCCACCCCCAATCAGTGATAACACTTTTCAGTTATTTCATCAAATCCTTTTGGTTTTAATTCTTTAAGAAGGATGCCTGTGATTTTGTGATTCTTAGTTTACCTATTTCCTGTTGAATTCCCGACCATGGGATGTGATTGACAAGCTCTCTCTGTTCTCCTGCCCCATATACACACATTAACATGTACAATTTTTATCCCTGCATCAACACACAGAATTTTGTCATTTGATTAAACCAGAATTCTCAGCTTGTACTGTTTTTTTGTGCGCTACTTAGGGTTGAACTAAGTCATAAATATTATTATTTTACTTTTCCCCCTCTCAGTTGTCATTTTCTTTGGAATTAGTTGGCTTTTGTTGTTGTTTGCTTAGTTTTTTGCTCTGTTCTTCATTAGTTTTTTGTGTGTGTTTTTGTTGTTTCTATTTTTTTTTTTTTTTTTTTTGTAGAAGTCTATTCTGGAGCTTTATGACCTGCTCCAGTCTGCATTGGTTTTACACTCTTCTTCGTATGTAACTAGTATCTTGAGATCTTCTTTCACTGTCGCTTTCAGGATGGCCTGAAATCTCATATATTTGTGTTTAAGTATACCTGCTGATTCTGATGCAGCAGAAANTTTTTTTTGTTTGTAAAGACATGCATAGAGCATTTTTTTAACTTTTACTATTCATATTATTTTATAATTATTCATATTTTATAACTCAGAAACATATTGTGAGTACTCTTAAGCCAATATATCTACCACATTATCTATACCACCTGCATTTAGTATTCTATGGTACAGATGTACTCTCATTTATTATATATTACCCTCTCTTTGGACATACGTCATGTATTTTTTCCCCATCTGCCATTTCTGTTTGAATTTAGTCTATGGTACCTTTTTCTATAAAGCAGTTTTAAAATACTGTGGTATCTATACTATCTTTCCTCTCTTTTCTGAATTCTGGAGTTTCATTGCTATGCAAAAAGTCATTTTCAACAAAGGTATTATAAATTTTCTGTAATTTTTCTTAAAACATTGTTCTTAATAAATTTTTATTTTATAAATTCAAAAATACTCTATTTACATTTAACTTTAGCNTCTATTTACATTTAACTGTAGCATTTTATCTGGGCTTTCTGCATTCTATATTAAATAGAAAGTTGTTATATGTTTTTATTTGGGTGCTGTCTTCCCAGGTTTGCAGCTATACTTGTTAAATTCCTTTACTGTCCTGTTTTCTTTAACTCTAGTGTAATTTGCATAAGAATTAACTATTCCTTAAGAGTAAACTAGAACTCACTTATAGTCATATGAGTTTGGCCTCTTTTTTTGGCTGTAGATCTTTTGACAGTTTTTGATTCCTTTTACGACAATCGATATGTTTAATTGTTCTGTACATTCTTGACATTT
This sequence comes from Redunca redunca, assembly GCA_006410935.1. Classification (NCBI taxonomy): domain Eukaryota; kingdom Metazoa; phylum Chordata; class Mammalia; order Artiodactyla; family Bovidae; genus Redunca; species Redunca redunca. Next base: position 996,000 of record SJYQ01000198.1, on the reverse strand, counting down.
GATTCTAATCATTACTGACATTCAGTATTAAATCACAAAATACGTATATAGCACAGAATCTAACATGACAATTGCTTCTTCCTATGTCTTCCTATGTTCCCTAAAGCAGATATAGTATAGTCTTAATTTTCTTTCTTTATGCTTGGTTTATGATAGGTTTTATTTTTTCTTCTTTTTTAATATTTATTCTGTCCTATCACAGTACTAAAGAAAAATCTTTGTTGGATTTATTTTGTTACCTTTTTTGCTGTGAGTAGATGTTTTTCAACTGTGCATATTTAAGTACTTCTAAATATGGATTTCCTTCTGCATTATAATTAAAACAATTTTTTAAATGTTATATATGTTTGCTAGTTAAAAAACCATGTGATAAAAATGTTAGCTTTGTTACTGACAAAAAGATCAATTGGTCAATGAAACTTACATCTCGCTGGGTAAGTGGCCTTGATAAGGTTTAACTTCTATATTAGGAAGAGTTAGCAATCCGGTCAGTCATAGTTACTATTTCAGCCACAGGCCCTCCCACACTGGGGTCTGCCTCTCTAAACCGAATAAGAACTAAAGAGTTAATAGGCAGGCAGATCTGGAAAAAGAAGCGAGAAAAGACACTTAGCTAAGTCCTTCTCCCAAGCTGACTTTGTTAAGATTGGTTTTCACTGTTAACAGAAAGTCCACAGATCATAGTGGCTTAAAGACAGAAGTTTTCTGTCATGTAAAAACAAAATCCAGAGAAGGCAATACAAGGCTACTCTGATAAGCAAAAAAAATAAAAGCCAGAAGGAAAGGAAAGGAAAAATATTCTCAAAGTACTAGTTACTTGTATGTGTATAATGGGAATGGGAGGGGTCATATCATAATTAAAATTGTTGGATTAGTATAATTATTTTATAGAATTTCAGATATATTAAATTTTCTTTTATGTATGTTTTTTATACCTATTAAAGTGCCCTTAGGATTTTAATGAAGCAATAACACTACAATATTATAAAATTTTTTTCCTTACTGATTCTTTCATTGCCTCATAATAATTGTTCCCAGTTGATATAACTTTATCAGTTTGCTTTTTCTTTTTAAACTCCTGTTATTATTACTTCTCTGTTTATTAAGTAGTTATGAAAATATATTTCTAAACTATAAAACTGTAAAGAGCAATACTGCATAGGAACCTGGAATGTCAGGTCCATGAGTCAAGGCAAATTAGAAGTGGTTAAACAAGAGATGGCAAGGGTGAATGTTGACATTCTAGGAATCAGCGAACTAAAATGGACTGGAATGGGTGATTTTAACTCAGATGACCATTATATCTACTACTGCGGGCAGGAATCCCTCAGAAGAAATGGAGTAGCCATCATGGTCAACAAAAGAGTCCAAAATGCAGTACTTGCATGCAATCTCAAAAACGACAGAATGATCTCTGTTCGTCTCCAAGGCAAACCATTCAATATCACAGTTATCCAAGTCTGTGCCCCAACCAGTAACGCTTAAGAAGCTGAAGTTGAATGGTTTTATGAAGACCTACAAGACCTTTTAGAACTAACACCAAAAAAAGATGTCCTTTTCTTTATAGGGGACTGGAATACAAAACTAGGAAGTCAAGAAACAAATGGAGTAACAGGCAAATTTGGCCTTGGAATGCGGAATGAAGCAGGGCAAAGACTAATAGAGTTTTGCCAAGAAAATGCACTGGTCATAGCAAATACCCTCTTCCAACAACACAAGAGAAGACTCTACACATGGACATCACCAGATGGTCAACACTGAAATCAGATTGATTATATTCTCTACAGTAAAAGATGGAGAAGCTCTATACAGTCAACAAAAACAAGACCAGGAGCTGACTGTGGCTCAGATCATGAACTCCTTATTGCCAAATTCAGACTCAAATTGAAGAAAGTAGGGAAAACCGCTAGACCATTCAGCTATGACTTCAATCCCTTATGATTATACAGTGGAAGTGAGAAATAGATTTAAGGGACTAGATCTGATAGATAAGAGTGCCTGATGAACTATGGACTGAGGTTCATGACATTATACAGGAGACAGGGATCAAGACCATCCCCATGGAAAAGAAATGTATAAAGCAAAATAGCTGTCCGGGGAGGCCTTACAAATAGCTGTGAAAAGAAGAGAGGCAAAAAGCAAAGGAGAAAAGGAAAGATATAAGCATCTGAATGCAGAGTTTCAAAGAACAGCAAGAAGAGATAAGAAAGCCTTCTTCAGTGATCAATGCAAAGAAATAGAGGAAAACAACAGAATGGGAAAGACTAGATATCTCTTCAAGAAAATTAGAGATACCAAGGGAACATTTCATGCAAAGATGGGCTTGATAATGGACAGAAATGGTATGGACCTAACAGAAGCAGAAGATATTAAGAAGAGGTGGCAAGAATACATGGAAAAACTGTACAAAAAAGATCTTCACGACCCAGATAATCATGATGATGTGATCACT
>SJYQ01000198.1:957101-993034 GCA_006410935.1 Redunca redunca | reverse complement strand
AAAGAATGCTCAAACTACCACACAATTGCACTCATCTCACATGCTAGTAAAGTAATGCTGAAAATTCTCCAAGCCAGGCTTCAGCAATACATGAACCGTGAACTCCCTGATGTTCAAGCTGGTTTTAGAAAAGGCAGAGGAACCAGAGATCAAATTGCCAACATCCACTGGATCATGGAAAAAGCAAGAGAGTTCCAGCAAAGCATCTATTTCTGCTTTCTTGACTATGCCAAAGCCTTTGACTGTGTGGATCACAGTAAACTGTGGAAAATTCTGAAAGAGATGGGAAATCCAGACCACCTAACCTGCCTCTTGAGAAATGTGTATGCAGGTCAGAAAGCAACAGTTAGAACTGGACATGGAACAACAGACTCGTTCCAAATCGGGAAAGGAGTACGTGAAGGCTGTATCTTTTCACCCTGCTTATTTAACTTCTATGCAGAGTACATCATGAGAAACGCTGTATTGGGAGACACATAAGCTGGAGTCAAGATTTCCAGGAGTAATATCAATAACTTCAGATATGCAGATGACACCACCCTTATGGCAGAAAGTGAAGAGGAGCTAAAGAGCCTCTTGATGAAAGAGGAGAGTGAAAAAGTTGGCTTAAAGCTCAACATTCAGAAAATGAAGATCATGGCATCTGGTCCCATCACTTCATGGGAAATAGATGGGTAAACAGTGGCAACAGTGTCAGACTTTTATTGTTTTGGGCTCCAAAATCACTGCAGATGGTGATTGCAGCCATGAAATTAAAAGACACTTACTCCTTGGAAGAAAAGTTATGACCAACCTATGTAGTATATTCAAAAGCAGAGACATTACTTTGCCGACTAAGGTCCATCTAGTCAAGGCTATGGTTTTTCCTGTGGTCATGTATAGATGTGAGAGTTGGACTGTGAAGAAGGCTGAGCGCCGAAGAATTGATGCTTTTGAACTGTGGTGTTGCAGAAGACTCTTGAGAGTCCCTTGGACTGCAAGGAGATCCAACCAGTCCATTCTGAAGGAGATCAGCCCTGGGATTTCTTTGGAAGGAATGATGCTGAAACTGAAGCTCCAGTACTTTGGCTAACTCATGCAAAGAGTTGACTCATTGGAAAAGACTCTGATGCTGGGAGGGGTTGGGGGCAGGAGGAGAAGGGGACGATAGAGGATGAGATGGCTGGATGGCATCATGGACTCGATGGACGTGCGTCTGAGTGAACTCTGGGAGATGGTGACAGACAGGGAGGCCTGGTGTGCTGCGATTCATGGGGTCGCAAAGAGTCAGACATGAATGAGCGACTGAACTGAACTGAACTGAACTGAAACTATAAAACTTGCTGAAAAGTACACAGTTCATGAGTTTACAGCTTAGCAAATTATCACAGAGTACACATATTTGTGTAACTACCTATCAGGTCAAGAAACAGAACATTATAATACTCTAGAAACTCCCCTTGTTTATCCTTCATGTGAACTACACTCTTCCCCTTCCAAAAATAGATGTTATTTGAACTTCTAACAGTGTAAGTAAGTTTTCTTGTTGAACTTTATTTACCTGGAGTCTTTTACTGTGGTCCATTGTGTCTGGCTGCTTTTACTCAAGAATATGTTTGGAACTTCCTATGTATTATTGGATATAGTTAGAATTTTTTCATTCTCTTAATGGCATTTCATTGTATAACTACACTATTTTTGTTCCATTCTGTTGATGGGCATATTCAAAGTGTATTTATTATGTGCTTATATCACAGTATTTATATCAATGTACTAGTGAATATAGCCGGGGAAATAATGGACTAAGTTTCTGCCTTAATGAAGTTTATTTTCTAGGGGAAAGTAAATACTAATTAGAGTTATAATCAGTATGATAAAGCAGCATTTTGACATGGAAGAAGAACCTATAATGGAAAATCAGAGATGTTATCTAGAGGACTTCTTAGAGGAAGTGATGTTTAAACTAGTAAAATACACATATATCAAAACATAGAATGTAAGCATTTCTCTCTCTCTTTTTTCTTTTTATTTTTTTATTGAAGGATAATTGCTTTACAGAATTTTGTTGTTTTCTGTCAAACCTCAACATGAATCAGCCATAGGTATACATATGTCCCCTCTCTTTTGAACCAACCTCCCTTCTCCCTCCTCATCCCAACCCTCTAAGTTGATACAGAGCCCCTGTTTGAGTTTCTGGAGCCATACATCAGATTCCCCTTGGCGATGTCTTTTACGTATGGTAATGTAAGCTTCCACATTACTGTTTTCATACATCTCATCTTCTCCTCTCCTCTCCCCATATCCATGAGTCTATTCTCTATATCTGTTTCTCCATTAATGCCCTGTAAATAAATTCCTCAGTACCATTTTTTTAGATTCTGTATATGTGCATTAGAATACAGTATTTATCTTTCTCTTTCTGATTTACTTCACTCAGTATAATAGGTTCTAGGTTCATCCACCTCGTCAGAACTGACTCAAATGCTGAGTAATATTCCATTGTGTATATGTACCACAACTTTTTCATCCATTCATCTGTCAGTGGGCATCTGGGTTGCTTCCATGTTCTAGCTATTGTAAATAGTGCTGCGGTGAACAGTGGGATACATGTGTCCTACTCCTAGGGTATATGCCTAGTAGTAGGGTTTCTGGGTCATGTGGTGATTTTATTCCTAGTTTTTAAGGAATCTCCATACCGTCTTCCATAGTGGCTGTATCAATTTACATTCCCACCAATAGTGCAAGAGCGGTCCCTTTTCTCCACACCCTCTCCAGCATTTATTGTTTGTAGATTTTTTGATGATGGCCATTGTGACCAGTGTGAGGTGATATCTCATTATGGTTTTGATTTGCATTTCTCTAAAAATGAGCGATGCTGAGCATCTTTTCACGTGTTTGTTAGCCATCTGTATGTCTTCTTTGGAGAAATGTCTGTTTAGGTCTTTTTACCACTTTTTGTTTGGGTTGTTTGTTTTTCTGGCATTGAGTTGTATAAGTTGCTTGTATATTTTGGAAATTAATCCTTTGTCAGTTGTTTCATTTGCTATTATTTTCTCCCATTCTGAGGGTTGTCTTTTCACATGGCTTATAGCTTCCTTTGCTGTGCAAAAGCTTTTAAGTTTAATCAGGTCCCACTTCTTCACATTTGGTTTTATTTCCATTACTCTAGGAGGTGGGTCATAGAGGATCTTGCTTTGATATGTGTCATTGAGTGTTCTGCCTATGTTTTCCACTAAGAATTTTATAGTTTCTGGTCTTACATTTAGATCTTTAATCCATTTTGAGTTTATTTCTCTGTATGGTGTTAGAAAGTGTTCTAATTTCATTCTTTTATATGTAGCTGTCCAGTTTTCCCAGCCCCATTTATTGGAGAGGCTGTCTTTGCCCCATTGTATATTCTTGCCTCCTTTGTCAAAAATAAGGTACCCATAGGTGCATGGGTTTATTTATGGGCTTTCTATCTTGTTTCATTGATCTATATTTCTGTTTTTGTGCCAGTACCATGCTGTCATGATGACTGTAGCTTTGTAGTATAATCTGAATTCAGGAAGGTTGATGCCTTCCAGCTCCATTCTTCTTTCTCGAGACTGCTTTGGCTGTTCAGGATCTTTTGTGTTTCCATATCAATTGTGAAATTTTTTGTTCTAGTTCTGGGAAAAAAATGCCATTGGTAATTTGATAGGGATCGCATTGAATCTGTAGATTGTATTTGATAGTATGGTCATTTTCACAATATTGATTCTTCCTACCCAGGAACATGGAATATCTCTCCATATGTTTATGTCATCTTTGATTTCTTTCATCAGTATCTTATAATTTTCTGTGTACAGTTTATTCCTAGATGTTTAAATCTTTTTGTTGCAATGGTGAATGGGATTGATTCCTTAACTTCTCCTTCTGATTTTTCATTGTTAGTATATAGAAATGCAAGTGATTTCTGTATATTGATTTTCTATTCTTTAGGGTTTTCTATGTACAGAATCATGTCATCTGCAAATAGTGAGAGGTTTGCTTTTTCTTTCCAGATCTGTGTTACTTTTATTTCTTTTTCTTCTCTGATTGCTGTAGCTAGGACTTCCAGAACTATGTTGAATAATAGTGCTGACAGTGGACACCCTTGTCTTGTTCCTGATCTTAGGGGGTATGCTTTCAGTTTTTCACCATTGAGAGTAATGTTTGCTGTAGGCTTATCATACGTGGCCTTTACTATGTTGAGGTAGGTTCCTTCTGTGCCCATTTTTTTGAGGAGTTTTAATCATAAATGGGTGCTGAATTTTGTCAAAGGCTTTTTCTGCATCTATTGAGATTATCATATGGCTTTGATCTTTCAGTTTGTTAATATGGTGTATCACATTGATTGATTTGTGTATATTGAAGAATCCTTGCATCCCTGGAATAAACCCAGCTTAATCATTGGTGTGAGAGCTTTTTGATGTGTTGCTGAATTCAGTTTGCTAAAATTTTGTTGAAGATTTTTGCATCTATGTTCATCAGTGATATTGGCCTGTAGTTTTCTTTTTGTGTGTTGTCTTTGTCTGGTTTTGGTGTCAGGGTGATGGTGGCCTCATAGAATTAGTTGGGAAGCGTTCCTTCCTCTGCAGTTTTTTGAAAGAGCTTTAGAAGGATGGATATTAGCTCTTCTCTAAGTGTTTGATAGAATTCTCCTGTGAAGCCATCTGGCCCTGGGCTTTTGTTTTTTGGGAGATTTTTGATCACAGCTTCCATTTCAGTGCTTGTAATTGGGTTGTACATAATTTCTATTTCTTCCTGGTTCAGTCTTGGAAGACTGGTCTTTTCTAAGAATCTGTCCATTTCTTCCAGGTTATCCATTTTATTGCCATATAGTTGTTCATAATAGTCTCTTATAATCCTTTATATTTCTGCATTGTCTGTTGTAACCTGCCGGGGTCCTGCCCTGGTGGATCCAGGGAATTTGAAGAGGAGACAGCGTAGGCGAGGAAAACTTATTTATTTAGAATGTAGTAGGAAATTTAGTGGAGAAAAGAGGCTAAGTAACTTGGTTTACGGGGAAAGGTAATAAAACCTCCTCAGGACAAGAGATTTGCACCATCTACATTAGGCCACCGGTGCCGGTTTGAATAGTGGAGGGTGCCCCACCTTGGGCTCCCTCTCTCACAGATCTTAAAAGCCAGGGCAAGTAGGTAGACGTGGTGAGCCTCCCCGCTCCAGATGGGAATTCAGCCTGAAAACAGAGTAAAGAAGACATGGGGGAAACCAGTCTTTCCAGTGACTGGCCCATCCTCTATTGTCCGGAAACTCCTTATATACTTGTGATTGTACATAGAGATCAATGGATAATACAAAGTTATGCAGCGTCAGCAGCCCTGACTCTTACCGAGACCAGGCTTTCTCTCTGCATACCTAGTTGTATACACAAGTCTTAGGTGATTTACATCAACTTCTGGCCAGAAGGCCAATTAACATTTTACAGCCCTTTTCTGATAAGGGTTTGTCAACCACAAGACTTATTTGCCTTAACAGTGTTGTTCTTCCCAAAGTCTGGTGCCACTCTCAGAAAGCACTAAATAAAGTTACATTCTTACATAGCAAGGATACAACATTTTATAACAAGAAAGTGGAGTACAGTGATTTATAAGAAAGAGAAAACTAAATAACTCAAAACTCTAGTATTGCTTACATCAAAACTACTATATTCCTATTTCTGCATCCCGATTACATTGATTAATATTCTCCCAGGTGCCTAAAAGATAAAGGATATGGAGGCCTGGTGGCAAACAGTAGCTCAACAACCAAACTAATTCTTAGCTCTAAAAAGCTCTATATCTTTAAGATGTTTTGAGCTTCGTGCCTTTCACGGTTGGGGTCTATAAACCAAAAAATTGTAAAGTCCGGGCAGACTAGTCAGATAAGTTAGAAAGCCATCAAAGGGGTTTAAAGCTGAGACATTCTTTTTATATGCAGGAGACTGTTAACTGGAGCTCTGAATTAACTCTTTCCAGAGAAAAGGTGGTAATGTCAGAAGAGTATAGTATAGCAGACAGTAAACAGACAGATGTTGGTTTCAGGGTAGATGCTCAGACAGAGGACCTCTTGAGACATGACTTGCCTTGCCCATCAGGCCTTTCTGCATGACCTTGTCATGGATGGGATCTCCTGTGCTGGCTCCCAGCAGTAACCTCTCCTTTTTCATTTCTAATTTTACTGATTTGATTCTTCTCTCTTTTTTCTTGATGAGTCTGGCTAAAGGTTTGTCAATTTTGTTTATCTTCTCAAAGAACCAACCTTTAGTTTTATTAATCTTTACTATTGTTTCTTTCATTTCTTTTTCATTTATTTCTTCTCAGATCTTTATGATTTCTTTCCTTCTATTAATCTTGGGGTTTTTTGGTTCTTCTTTTTTCAGTTGTTTTAGGTATAAAGCTAGGTTGTCCAAATTTTTTCTTATTTCTTGAGGTAGGATTGTATTGCTATAAACTTCCCTCTTAGGACTGCTTTTGTGTACCTTGTAGGTTTGGAGTTGTGTTTTCATAGTCATTTACTTCTAGAATTTTTTTTATTTCTTTAGTAATCTGTTGGTTATTTAGAAATGCATTTTTTAACCTCCATGTGTTTGTTTTTCTTACAGTTTTTTTCTAGTAATTGATACCTAGTCTCATCGCGTTGTGGTCAGAGAAGATGCTTGATATGATTTTAATTTTTTTTAATTTGATTTGTGACCCAAGATGTGGTCTATCCTGGAGATTGTTCCATGTGCACTTGAGAAGAGGTGTATTCTTCTACATTTGGATAGAATGTCCTAAAAATATCAATGAGATCCATCTCATCTAACGAATCATTTAAGACTTATGTTTTCTTACTAATTTTCTGTTTTGATGATCTGTGCATTGGTGTGAGAGGGGTGTTAAAGTCTCCCAACTATTATTGTGTTACTGTCAGCTTCTCCTTTTATATCTGTTAGTGTTTGTCTTATGTATTGAGGTGCTCCTATGTTGGGTGCATATATATTTACAATTGGATTGGTCCCTTGATGATTATGTAATAAGTGTCCTTCCTTATCTCTTGTAATATTCTTTAAGATTGTTTTGTCTGTTATGAGGATTGCTACTCCAACTTTCTTTTGCTTCCCATTTGCATGGAATGTAGTTTTCCATCCTGTCACTTTTTGTCTTTAGATCTGAAGTGCGTTTCTTGTAGACAGCATGTATATGGGTCTTGTTTTTGTATCCATTCAGCCAGTCTGTGTCTTTTGGTTGGAGCTTTTAATCCATTTACATTTAAAGTAATGATTGATGTATATATTCCTATTACCATTTTCTTATTTGTTTGGGGTTGTTTTGTAGATCTTTTTCTTCTCTTGTATTTCTTGACTATATTAGGCCCTTTAACATTTGTTGTAAAGATGGCTTGGTGGTACTGAATTCTCTTAATTTTTGCTTGTCTGAAAAGTTTTACATTTCTCCATCAATTTTGAATGATATTCTTGCCAGTTACAGTAATCTTGGTTGTAGATTTTTCCTTTTCAGTACTTTAAATACATCCTGCCATTCCCTTCTGGCCTGCAGAGTTTTTTCTGAAAGATCAGCTGCTAAGTGTATGGAGTTTCCTTTGTATGTTAGCTGTTGCTTCTCCCTTGCTGCTTTTAATATTCTTTCTTTGTGTTTAGTCTTTGTTAGTTTGATTAATATGTGTCTTGGTGTGTTTCTTCATGGGTTTATCCTGTATGGGGCTCTTTGTGCCTCTTGGACTTAATTGATTATTCCCTTTTCCATGTTGGGGAAATTTTCAACTATAATCTTCAAAAATTTTCTCATACCCTTTCTTTTTCTCTTCTTCTTCCAGGACCCCTATAATTCGAATGTTGGTGTGTTTGATATTGTCCCAGAGGTCTCTGAGACTATCCTCAGTTCTTTTCATTCTTTTTATTTTATTCTACTCTTCATAAGTTATTTCTACCATTTTATCTTCCAGATCACTGATACGTTCTGCTTCAGATATTCTGCTATTGAGTCCTTCTAGAGTATTTTTAATTTTAGTAACAGTGTTGTTCATATGATTATTCTTTAATTCTCAGTTTCAGTTCAGTGCAGTTGCTCAGTCATGTCCAACTCTTTTGCGATCCCATGAATCGCAGCACGCCAGGCCTCCCTGTCCATCACCAACTCCCAGAGTTCACTCAGAACTCATGTCCATTGAGTTGGTGATGCCATCCAGCCATCTCATCCTCTGTCGTCCCCTTCTCCTCCTGCCCCAATCCCTCCCAGCATCAGAGTCTTTTCCAGTGAGTCAACTCTTGGCATGAGGTGGCCAAAGTATTGGAGTTTCAGCTTTAGCATCAGTCCTTCCAATGAACACCCAGAACCAATCTCCTATAGAATGGACTGGTTGGATCTCCTTGCAGTCCAAGGGACTCTCAAGAGTCTTCTGCAACACCACAGTTCAAAAGCATCAATTCTCAGCGCTCAGCTTTCTTCACAATCCAACTGTCACATCCGTACATGACCACTGGAAAAACCATAGCCTTGACTAGACGGACCTTTGTTGGCAAAGTAATGTCTCTGCTTTTGAATATGCTATCTAGGTTGGTCATAACTTTTCTTCCAAGGAGTAAGCGTCTTTTAATTTCTTGGCTGCAATCACCATCTGCAATGATTTTGGAGCACAAGAAAAGAAAGTCTGACAGTTTCCACTGTTTCCCCATCTATTTCCCATGAAGTGATGGGACCAGATGCCATGATCTTCGTTTTCTGAATGTTGAGCTTTAAGCCAACTTTTTCGCTCTCCTCTTTCACTTTCATCAAGAGGCTCTTTAGCTCCTCTTCACTTTCTGCCATAAGGGTGGTGTCATCTGCATATCTGAGGTTATTGATATTTCTCCCAGCAATCTTGATTCCAGCTTGTGCTTTTTCCAGCCCAGTGTTTCTCACAATGTACTCTGCATATAAGTTAAATAAGCAGGTTGACAATATACAGCCTTGATGTACTCCTTTTCCTATTTGGAACCAGTCTGTTGTTCCATGTCCAGTTCTAACTGTTGCTTCCTGACCTGCATACAGATTTCTCAAGAGGCAGGTCAGGTTAATTCTTCTAGGCCTTTGTTAATTGGTTCTTGTATTTTCTCCATTTTACATTCAAGGTTTTTGATCATCTTTACTGTCATTATTCTGAATTCCTTTTCAGGTAGTTTGCCTAGTTCCTCTTCATTTATTTGGACTTCTGTGTTTCTGGTTTGTTCCTTCATTTGTGTAGTATTTCTCTATCTTTTTTTTTTTTTTTTAAGTTATTGTGTTTGAGGTCTCTTTCTCCCAGGCTTCATGATTAAATTCTTCCTTTTGGTTCCTTTCCTCATAAGGTTGTGTAGGCTTCATGTAGGGTGATATTCGTGCTGTGTTTGTCTGTTTTTGCTCTGATGAACAAGGCAGAGTGAGGTGGTAATCCTGTCTGCTGATGATTGGGTTTGCATTTTTGTTTTGTTTGTTGTTCAGAGGAGGCATCCTGCATAGGTTGCTACTGGTGGTTGGGTGATGCTGGGTCTTGTATTCAAGTTGTTTCCTTTGTGTGAGTTCTCACTATTTGACACTCCCTAGGGTTAGTTGTCTGGTAGTCTAGGGTCTTGGAGTCAGTGCTCCCACTCCAAAGGCTCAGGGTGTGTTCTCTGGTCAGGAAGTTTCCACAAGTGGCTTGTGGCATTAAGTGAGGTTAAAACAACTAACAAAAAATGAGAAAACAAAGATGAACCCCAAATAGCAGTTACAAAGTTAGGCAAATAATAATTAAAATAATGGAATATACACATGTACACCCGTGAGCAAAGTCAAAACAGTCCAGCGTAAATATAGTACAATGATTGACCTGGCGAACCAAGGAAATCAAAAATTATATTTACCAGTTAAGAACAAAACCAAAGCACAAACTGGAAAATAAACCTAAAGCAAAGTGCCAAGTGGGGAATAAAGCAATGAAAACAAAACTAACAAATATGTTGAGAGGAAAGGAAAGAAAGAAAAGAAAAAATATCTATGCAAAGTTAAATAGAGGTAGATGAAGATTTATTATATACATTAAAGATTAACTGCAAGGGGAAAAGATCAGTAGGAAAGGCAAACAAAGGCATAAATGTAAAAAAAATATAATAGGTTTAAAAAAAGTAAAAAAAAAATATAAAAAAGAAAAAGACAAAAAAGAAGAGGGAAAAACATGGAAGGAAAAAGGAAAACTGCACAGAATGGCAAAAACCCAATGTAAATGCAGAGGGTTATAACAACAATAAAAAGTGTGATTGAATATACACATCTGCATATACACCCATAAGCAAAATCAAAACAGTCCAACAAAAATAAAGTACAGTGTATTGACCTGGCAAACAAAGGAAACCAAAAATTATATCTACCAAAACAAAACTAAAGCACAAACTGGAAAACAAAACTAAAGCAAGGTGCTAATTGGGAAATAAAGCAATGAAAATAAAACTAACAAATATGTTGAGAGGAAAAGGAAGAAAGAAAAGAAAAAAATAATAGATATGTAAAGTTAAGTAGATGAAGTTTTATGTACATTAAAGGTTAACTGCGTTGGAAAAGAACAGTAGGAAAGGCAAACAAAAGAATAAATGTATAATAATAGTAATAGGTTTAATAGAAAAAATAATAGGTTTAAAAAATTAAAATTAAAAGGGGAAAAAAAAAAAAAGCTCCCCAGAACTGCAAAAACCGAATGTAGAGGCAGAGGTTTATAACAACAATAAAAAACTGTGACCGGAAAAAAAGAAGAAAAAAAACTCAAAAGCTTAATTAGATTTCGTTGTGCCAGTAAAATCGACAACTACAACAGCGGTGGGGGCGGGGCAGAATTCAAAAGAATATACAGAAAGTCAAAACATAAGTATAAATGCTTTTCGTGAGTCACTGCTGTCAGAGTCCTTTGCCTCACTGGGAGTCATAATAAATCTCACCTCCCTAGAATACCCTCCAACACTGTGATATCTGGACTTGTTGTGGGGCCTGCTCAGATTCTAATCTGGTCCTGCTCCTATGTGTTCTTGCCGCCAGTGTCTACAGCTATCAGAACTAGTGTTTTATTTTGTAGGAGCTCTCAATGACATTTTATATATTCCATAGACACACAGACCACCTAGTTGATTGTGTGAATTTCATCTGCATCTTGTACAGCTGGTAGGAAGATTTTGGGCCTTCTTCCTTAGTCACATTGCTCCTGGGTTTCAACTGTGGTTTTATTTTCACCTCTGCATGTGGGTTGTCCACTGGGGTTTGCTCCTGAGGCTGCCCTGGAGGACTTGGGTTTGCCCCTGTGAAGGCCAGGTGTGGAGGTGGTGCTGCTGTTTGGGTTGCAGGGGCTCTGGCAGCACTAGGTACTCAGGGGAGTTGGAGGCTAGGGCAGCAGGAAATACATAGCTCTAGAAGGCTATGGCAACCATTATTTGTCAATACGCTCCAATATTCTTGCCTGTAGAACACCCCGCCCCGACAGAAGCCTGGCAGGCCACAGTCTACAGGGTCGCAAAGACTTGGACACTACCAAAGCGATCCTGTGCACATAGATGCCAGACTTTTTGCCTGTGGCAGCTCTGCCCCAGTGAGAGTTGAGCATGAAGGTGGCACAGCTGCTTGGCTTGCAGGGACCCTGGCAGTGCCAAGTTTACAGGGACACAAACTGCCTCCTTGGCAGGAGTTATGGCCCTATCAGAGTCTTTCCGAGCCTCTTGTAGCTAGCGATCAGAATACCTCTTTGGTCAGTCTTTCTCCGCAGCTCTGCCCATTCAGGCACTTAAGAGGGCTCCCTTGCCTGGGGTCCTTCTCTGTTTGGCGTGTCAGGCACATAGAAGGGCCCCCCCGGCTGGGGTCCTGCTGTGTAAATCAGTGTGTCTGGCACTTAAAGGGGCACCCTAGGTGGGGTCCTACTCTGTAGGTTCAGCGCATCAGTCACTTAAAGGAGCACCTTGGGTGGGGTCCTGCTCTGTAGTTCAGTGTGTCAGGCATTTGATGGATCACCCTCTATATTGTTCAGCTGCCAGTGCTGGCATGTGGGGAGAAAGAGGCTCTGGTGATGGTTCCACCCCCTTTCCTCCAACAGGCATTTCCCCCAACAGTCTCCTCCCTCACATCCCCTCTGCCCTCCTCCGTCTGTGTCTCCGCAGTCAACAGCAGCCCTCGCCCTGGGATTGCTCCACAATCCGTAAACTCCTGCTGCTACGCTGCACCTTACGGGGGATCTACATCCCTGTCCTGGGTATGTATGGCTGCAGCAAGGATTATCTGATTCTCATTCCATTTAGCCTGCCACAGATCNCAAAAGCTTAATTAGATTTCGTTGTGCCAGTAAAATCGACAACTACAACAGCGGTGGGGGCGGGGCAGAATTCAAAAGAATATACAGAAAGTCAAAACATAAGTATAAATGCTTTTCGTGAGTCACTGCTGTCAGAGTCCTTTGCCTCACTGGGAGTCATAATAAATCTCACCTCCCTAGAATACCCTCCAACACTGTGATATCTGGACTTGTTGTGGGGCCTGCTCAGATTCTAATCTGGTCCTGCTCCTATGTGTTCTTGCCGCCAGTGTCTACAGCTATCAGAACTAGTGTTTTATTTTGTAGGAGCTCTCAATGACATTTTATATATTCCATAGACACACAGACCACCTAGTTGATTGTGTGAATTTCATCTGCATCTTGTACAGCTGGTAGGAAGATTTTGGGCCTTCTTCCTTAGTCACATTGCTCCTGGGTTTCAACTGTGGTTTTATTTTCACCTCTGCATGTGGGTTGTCCACTGGGGTTTGCTCCTGAGGCTGCCCTGGAGGACTTGGGTTTGCCCCTGTGAAGGCCAGGTGTGGAGGTGGTGCTGCTGTTTGGGTTGCAGGGGCTCTGGCAGCACTAGGTACTCAGGGGAGTTGGAGGCTAGGGCAGCAGGAAATACATAGCTCTAGAAGGCTATGGCAACCATTATTTGTCAATACGCTCCAATATTCTTGCCTGTAGAACACCCCGCCCCGACAGAAGCCTGGCAGGCCACAGTCTACAGGGTCGCAAAGACTTGGACACTACCAAAGCGATCCTGTGCACATAGATGCCAGACTTTTTGCCTGTGGCAGCTCTGCCCCAGTGAGAGTTGAGCATGAAGGTGGCACAGCTGCTTGGCTTGCAGGGACCCTGGCAGTGCCAAGTTTACAGGGACACAAACTGCCTCCTTGGCAGGAGTTATGGCCCTATCAGAGTCTTTCCGAGCCTCTTGTAGCTGGCGATCAGAATACCTCTTTGGTCAGTCTTTCTCCGCAGCTCTGCCCATTCAGGCACTTAAGAGGGCTCCCTTGCCTGGGGTCCTTCTCTGTTTGGCGTGTCAGGCACATAGAGGGGCCCCCCCGGCTGGGGTCCTGCTGTGTAAATCAGTGTGTCTGGCACTTAAAGGGGCACCCTAGGTGGGGTCCTACTCTGTAGGTTCAGCGCATCAGTCACTTAAAGGAGCACCTTGGGTGGGGTCCTGCTCTGTAGTTCAGTGTGTCAGGCATTTGATGGATCACCCTCTATATTGTTCAGCTGCCAGTGCTGGCATGTGGGGAGAAAGAGGCTCTGGTGATGGTTCCACCCCCTTTCCTCCAACAGGCATTTCCCCCAACAGTCTCCTCCCTCACATCCCCTCTGCCCTCCTCCGTCTGTGTCTCCGCAGTCAACAGTAGCCCTCGCCCTGGGATTGCTCCACAATCCCTAAACTCCTGCTGCTACGCTGCACCTTACGGGGGATCTACATCCCTGTCCTGGGTATGTATGGCTGCAGCAAGGATTATCTGATTCTCATTCCATTTAGCCTGCCACAGATCAGCTGTTTCACTCTCAGCCTAAAATGTTTCTCCTCTCACTCAGACAGTGGCTCTGATGTGGGGATTGGACCCCTGCTTCAGTTCCCCCACCCACCAAGGGCAGGTCCAGTCCTACTAACACTCCTGTTTTTCCCCCTAGTTCCTTCATCCTGCTGAGTTCTGCGTGGGTCTATATATTCCTTTCCACCCATCAGACATTCCTGTCTTCTCTCAGCTGGTGTTCGCATGCACCTCTGTGTCTGAAGGTGTACTCCTGATGTATCCATGGAGAGAGCTGCACTCTACGTCCACCTACTCCTCCGCCATCTTGTTCTCAGCCTACCTCTCTCACTTTTTAATGTCCACTCCACAGTTAGCCTCTCTCCACGATTAACCTCTCTCCCCAATTAACCTCTTATTTCTTATATATGTTTCTAGATAGATAAGCCTGATACTCAGTGCTCATCCATATGTTATAATTTAAATAAAAATAGAAGCTGCTTCTTTCGGTCTTCTATCATTCTTTTTCATGTAATGTGGTGGATGATTTAGTCATGTCACGATTTGTAGATTTTTCGTAGGTACATTTTATTTCCCTTTGAACTTACCAAATTTATTTAAACACTTTTTTAGAGCAGGGCTTTCTAATTTTTTCCTTGTTGTGACAAACAAGGGTGAATCTAGTTATGGATCTGGCCACCATAAAGTCTGATAGCATTAGTATCTCAATCCTTATAACTTACTCATGGCTTAAGTTAGGAAGCTCTGTCTCACATGAGCTGTTACTGGCAAAGGCATTATGGTCAGATGCCTGTATTTAAATCCTAGCTTTATCACTTAATAACTGTGTGATTTTAGGCAAATTACTGAAATTATCATGGCCAGTTTTTCAATTTATAAATGAGAAATTATCTTGAGAATTAAATGAGATAATTCATGTCAGACATCACTGGACAGTGTCTATCACGTAAGGAATGCTCACAAATTATAAGTATTATTAAATCCCATATTACTGTTTTTGATGGGTATTAGGATCATTTCCAGTATTTTTGAGAATGTTCTTGTACATATTAGGTTGGTGCAAAAGTAGTTGCAGTTTTGCATTGTTGAACTTTGCCATTTGATGTACATTCTTAAATGTGACTATGGTGTACATCATTTAATGCACATTTCTTGCTTTATGTTATTTGCTAGTGACATTACTTGCTGTTTATTTTATATGTATTTTAGTCTACAGAAATGATATTAGACAAAAAGCAAATTTGAACTGTTTTCTTGTTCAAGTTCAAAATGGGTCATAAAGCAGTGGTGACAACTCGCAACATCAACAATGCCTGGAAACTGCTGACAAATGTGCAGTGTGGTGGTTGTTCAAGAAGTTTTGTCTGGGAGACGAGAGCCTTGAAGATGAGGAATGCACCGGTCAGCCATTGGTTGCTGACAGTGACCAGTTGAGAGCCATCACTGAAGCTGATCCTGTTACAGCTACAGAAGAAATTGCCCAAGAGCACAACATCAATCATTCTGTGGTCGTTTGGCATTTGAAGCAAATTGGAAAGGTGAAAAAGCTCAATAAGCGGTGCCTTATGAGCTGACCACAAATCAAAAAACTCGTTTTGATGTGTTATCACCTCTTACTCTATGCAACAGTAACAAACCATTTCTAATCAGTTTGTGATATGTGATGAAAAGTGGATTTTATAAGACAACTGCAATGACCAGCTCTGTGACTGGACTGAGAAGAAGCTCCAAAACACTCCCCAACACCAGACTTGAATCAAAGAAAGGTCATGGTCACTGTTTGGTGGTCTGCTGCTGCTGTGATTCACCTCAACTTTGTGAATCCTGGTGAAACCATTACATCTGAGAAGAATGCTCAGCAAATCAATGAGATGTACCAAAAACTGCAATGCCTGTAGACCACATTGATCAATAGAAGGGGTCCAGTTCTTCTCCATGACAACCATATGTCGTGCAGGGCCAACGCTTCAGAAGTTGAATGAATTGGGCTACGAAGTTTTTCTTCATCTGCCATATTCACCAGACCTCTCGCCAACTGAGTACCACTTCTTCAAGCATCTCAACTTTATGAAGGGAAAATGCTTCCACAACCAGCAGGAGGCGAAAGATGCTTTCCAAGAGTTTGTAGACTCCTGAAGCACAGATTTTTATCCTACAGGAGTAAACAAACATTTCTCATTGGCAAAAATGTGTTGATTGTAATGGTTTATATTTTGATTAATAAAAGATGTGTTTGAGCCTAGTTATAATATGATTTGAAATTCAGGATCTAAAACCATAATTACTTTTGCACCAACCTAAATATATTATTGAAAATTCAGTGAACATAACATAGTATATTTGCCCAGTCAAAATATTTATGAATTTTAATTCACTTGTTTAAATAAATAAATAGAAAGTTTGTCAGGTTTCATTTTTTCTGTCTTGATAATTTTTGATTGCCACCTATATTCTCAGATCGTTTCAGAATTTTATTGTACCTCATATTATTACAGTGAGATGGATAATTTCTCAGTGTTTTGAGTCTTCTCAGAAAGGAACAGATAAGCCTCTTCACTTTTTTGGCCCTCTCTTAGGTCCTTAAGTAAGGTTTTATTATGTTACTTCAGCATGGTCTTATAGCTTCTTTTTTAATCTAATCTTAGATGTGTAGAAATTGTTTCTGTGAATTGAGTTACTTATCCTCAATAACAAATTATTGGTAGAGTATCTTGTAGGAAAGCTAATTCCTTGTATTTATTCATATAGTGTCAAATTACTGTATTTTCTAATTTTTTCTAATAGTTTTCCAGTGGATGCTCTTGATTATTTCAGTAAACTGCCTCCTAGTAGTTATCTCGTCTGTTGTTTGGTCACTAAATCCTGTCCGGCTGTTTTGCGAAACCTGTGGACTGTAGCCTGCCAGGCTCCTCTGTCCATGGGATTGCCCAGGCGAGAATACTGGAGTGAGTTGTTGTTTCCTACTGTAGGGAATCTTCTTGACCCAGGGATCATTTAATCCCTGTCTCTTGCATTGGTGGGCAGATTCTTTACCACTGAGACACCAGGGAAGCCTCAGTTATCTTATTTCCAGGATAATTTTTGTTATACTTTTTTTCTTGTTTCATTTCTGAAATATATTCAGGCTTTCAGAATATAGTTAAAATAATGGTGATAAACTCCTTTGCTTAGTTCCTGAATTTAATGTGAATGTTTGTAGTGTTTTATTGTTAAATAGGATGTGTAGTGTTGATTTTTAATAGCTCCTCTCTTATAGATTTAAAAATAAAGACAGTTTCTTAAATTTACAGTTAAGGAGTTTTATTTTAAACTGATTGATATTGGAATTTAGGCACTTTTTTAAAATGCATCTATTAGAGATTCTGCACAAATTTCTCCTTAATGCTTAATTCTTGCAAAGGAAGGATATTAGCATTGATCTATCTTTTTTTAGTGAAGTGAAGTGAAGTCGCTCAGTCGTGTCCAACTCTTTGCAACCCCATGGACTGTAGCCTATCAGGCTCCTGTCCATGGGATTTTCCAGGCAAGAGTGCTGGAGTGGATTGCCATTTCCTTCTCCAGGGGATCTTCCCGACCCAGGAATCGAACCCGGGTCTCCCGCATTGCAGGCAGACACCTTACCATCTGAGCCACCTCTCTTCTTATATTTTCCTTATGTAAACAAGGAAGTTTATCAGAATTAGATGTCAGTCTGGGCATCTATGTTCATAAGCAAAATTAGCCTTTTTAAAAATATTTGTCAATTTTTGATATTCAGAGTATACTAGTTTTATATAATATTAAAGAAATTTTCTCCCTTTTTTTTTGTTTAGAGCAGTTGAGATATAGAAGTCATCCGGTCTTTGAAGATTTGCTATAACAGCACAACTCTAATACAAAATGAGCCTAATTCCTTTATTGGGTATAGATTGTAGGCAGTGTTTTCAGTTATCAGTAGTTTTACCTGGGTCTCTTCAGTTTTTCTGCTTTGTAAAGTAATTCTGGTAACTTATATTTTCCTAGATGATCATCTGTTTAATAAAGATGTTATAGTTTATTGGCATAAAGTTATATGTATTATTCTTTTATAAATTTTAAAACTTTTTCCTGTATTTTTNNNNTTTTTCCTGTATTTTTTTTATCACCTTCCTGATTTCTAATGTTGTTTTTATCCCATTTTTTGGTCTTCTGTTCAGATTTTTGGAAAGAAAAAGCCTTTTGTGGTCTTTATCTAATTACCACATTATTTTCTTTCTTCTACTTTATTTTGGTTTATTTTCTTTTTCTACTTCTTGAAATAAATGTTATTTTATATTGCTTAAGCTGAAATTTCCCTTGTACCAATCTGGCTGTGTCCTTTAGGTTTTGAGATTTCATATTCCCAATATTATTATAATTTTGATTCCTTTGGTCCAAGAATAGTTTATAGAAGAATACTTCTAATTCCTAAGTGTTTAGTTTGGGAGTTACCTTTAATTCCTATTTATATAACATACAGTCAAAGACTAACTATAACCTATATGATTCTGATCCTCTGGAATTTGAAGTAGATTTTTTGTATCTCTTAGTACACTATCAGTTTTTTAAATAAAATGATATATTTAGCTTTCTGAATTTTACTCTATCTTACCTTAGATCTTACTGCCGCCAGAGTATACTATATATTTGTATATTTGGTATTTTAAATAGTCTGTGAAAGTGAAAGTCGCTTAGTTGTGTCTGACTCTTTGTGACCCCATGGACTATACAGTCCATGGAATTCTCCAGGCCCTAATGCTGGAGCAGGTAGCCTTTCCCTTCTTCAGGGGATCTTCCCAACTCAGGGATCAAACCCAGGTTTCCTGCCTTACAGGTGGATTCTTTACCAGCTGAGCCACAAGGGAAGCCCAGATGTAACTTCTATAAGAAGTAATAGATGTAGAGTATGTTTTATCATGTGATTCAGAAAAGTAGAAAAAAAGTCAAACTAGAAATCGTTTGGAAGAAGATTTCAAAAAACAGATTTTTAACCAGTCTCATTGAATGGATCATGTGTGGCTTGATGGGAGATGGTCAGGGACATCATCCAAGTAGAGAACTTAAGAAACAAAGGCTTGTGCGTTTGTGAGGAGTGGAGCTTGATCTAAATAGAGGAGTAACAGGAAATAAGACCTAATGGGTAACGTTGACCCTGATTAGTAGGACCCCACTAAATGTTAACTGTAAATTGTGTAGAAATCTCCTGAATACACCAGCGTGGAACACCTCATTGAAAACTTGAAGGAATATATATATGCAGTATATTTTGAAAGTCAGAAAACTTTTTGAGAAGGAAGTTGATAAAACAATGATAAACAACATTCATGATAATTTATGCTAATAAAATTTAGTATTTTTGTGTTTGAAAAATTGCTCTACAAATTTAGAAGTGCAATTCTACCTCTACTGGTTTAATAAAACACCTATAAATTGTGAGTTTGGTATTTACTCATTATAATTAGGAGAATCGTAAGTAGAGCAAAATCAAGAGGTAAACATCATCTTAAAGCTGACAGATAATCTAACTCTAATAGAAATCTGTTTACTATTTATATATATATATATATATATAAATCCCAGCCTGCATTTTGAAGGGTGGTGGGAGAATGGATAATCATTTAGTATTATAATGTCTTATAATCTAAACTTATATTATTATTTGAGAGAGAATTTTATTTTGGTCATACCAGTTTCAGCCAAAAGGATGACATCTGAAATATTTAAATACACAAAAACCTTCTGATAGCCTATGGCAATCATTGTCTAAAGGGCCATAAGAAGAAAAACAATTACTTTTTGTTTTACACTTACTCTCAAATTCAGTATAGTGTAGTTGTTAAATGACCGTGTGACTTTTTTTCAAATTGGAAAGATTAAAGAGTTTGTAAGCAAAGCATGCAGTAAAGTGAGTCATGATCGCCTTACATGACAAATACAGTTAATTTTCATGGCTGCTTTTTAGCACAGCAGTAAAACTTGAGAGTGGCATATGTATATCTAAAATAAAGTTGGAATAATTTATCTATAGAGTAATTATCTTATTCTGTTTATAATGCTAATGTGTATAGAAAGGACTTATTAGCTCCCCCTTAAGTTTAAAAACATATAACTAGAATGTTCCATTTACTGTTTTTCAGGTACATTTTCTCACTTCTATATAATACAGCCAAATAGGTGATAGTATCTGGATGGCCAAGAATTGCTTAGGAAACGCATGCAAAAAAACCCTTTCCAATAGAATGGACTTTTTGTAACATATTTTGCATGTAGCTCCAAATATCTTATGGTTAGTAGAAAATAATTTAGATATGATTTCTAATATAAATGAATATTTTAATTAAAGTGTTATCTGTAATTATATGGGCTTCTTACATATGGCAGTACTTGAGATATATCTCTATACAGATTTCTCTGAGCAAATATTTTTCAAATCATTTGCTTATGTGTGGGAACACACATTAGTGTTTATTATTTCTCATAATAGTAGTTGCAAGTAAAGAAAAGGTTAGCTCAGTATCAACGTAGTAATAGTGATAGTGTTCACTGATAAACATTACACTGGTAAAATTCAAATATTTTTGAAACAAATTTATGGTGAAAAAAAGGCTTACTTTTTCATCCCTTATTTGTAGGCTCTACAGTTAAAGTTAATTGTGATGGTATTATTATCATCCATTTAAGAGCCAGCCATTTTCTTTCAGATATGAATATTCTAGGGACCTACAGTTCAACCCTAGAATTTTAGATATTAGAGGTGTACTTCAAATGGAGCATAGATTAGGAGAGTCTTCTGATGCCTCTGAATAGACTTTGACCAAACTATGATAAGTTTTGCAAAATAACTCATGGTAAGATTAGATATGTTTAAACTATGGAACATGGGACAGTGTTCTTAGATATACAACTACATTTTTTATAATATTTTAAAAGGAAAACATTTGAATATAAGGATAATTATAATATTGAAAGATGTGAATTATTATAATTAACTAAGATTGGCATTTTGTTGTATTTTCTAGGCAATTAAGTTGGAATATTCAAGGTTGGTTAAATTGGCCCAAGAAGATACCCCACCAGAAACAGACTATCGTTTACATCATGTAATAGTCTACTTTATCCAGAATCAGGCTCCAAAGAAAATCATTGAGAAAACATTGCTAGAACAATTTGCAGATAGAAATTTGAGTTTTGACGAAAGGTAATTTGAAAATACAAAATGTTAAGTATTTTATTCACGTGCTCAAATTGCCCGTGTTGTTTTTATATCTCCAAGTGCAATTTTTGAATGTGTATTTTACACATAGACATATTTCAGTAAGTGCAGCACAAAATTTGACTTCATTTAATTCAGTTGCTTTGTAATTTATTTGTTATTTATAATCATGACTTTTAAAAGTTTAACCCAAAAATAATTTAGATCATTTTATTACATTTTAATTGTGAACCAAGGTACTGAGATAACAATATAAAGATACACAGAAGAGTATAATATAATTTTCACTGGCCTTTGGGAACTAAAAATTTCAGAGAAATAAAGAATTTCTGAACCTCTGCACTATGGATATTTTAGGCCAGATAATTTTTTTGTTTTGGGGGCGGGGGCTATCCTTTAATTTGTAAGATATTTAGTATGTTCTGGCCTCTACCCATTAAGTGCCAGGAGTACCCCTCAAGTGACAACCCAAAATGTCTCCGGATACTGCCAGATAGCCCCACTGGGAGCAAAATCATCCTTGTTTGAGAACAATTGGGGAAAGTAATTAATCAATATACACAAAGTAATTAAACATCTTCTGACTTAAAAAGAAGGCTTCAGTTCAGTTCAGTTCATTCGCTCAGTCGTGTCCGACTTTTTGTGACCCCATGAATCGCACGCAGCACGCCAGGCTTCCCTATCTTAGAATGGTTAAATGAATTTTGGTTTACCCGAAAAGCTTTTTCTTAGAAGTTCCTATAAAACTGTTTACTAATGTTAAAAATTAAAATTTAATATAGTTAAGTTAGAATAAATACTATTAAAAAAAAATTCAGCCCTCAGGTAAACACCCAAAGTATTGAAGGTTTAAAATGTAGAAACATTTATGCTGTCTTGGAGTTCATGGTAAACACATTTTAATTCTGAAGTAAATGATTATCCTTTCATGCATGTCTCAAAAATACTGAATTCAAAATATGTGTAGTAGAGAAGAGTGTGATGGGAAAGCAAAGCATCTAGGATTAATTTCTGCCTCATCATGTGTCTGCTGTGAAATTTAGGATTAAGGTTTCAATGCAAGTAAATGGTTTTGAGCATTATCTGGTAAATACTCAGTAAGTATTGGCTATGACTTTTTATTAGTAATAATGTTGACATCACTTATTTTGTTAAATATAACTGAAGAACGCAGGAATTTTGACCCTCTTTCATCTGGGCTGTTAGTGTACTGTGTTCCAATGAGTATATGCTGTTGAATTTGGGGAAGATATTTATGAAGTACTCACACTGACTTTTCAATCTTCTGCAGTTAGTAGCCCTGGCAAGTAAAAATAGTTTGTTTTGAGAAATCTACTTTCTCTTGTCCTTGAAATATGGAGTAAACTATATGTGATAACTATAAATATATTTGGGGGAGATATCTTTAGCAGTGGTTCTGATCATAAAATCTGTTGAAATATTGCCGTTCCTGTCTGAAAGGATAGACACATTTTGGATATCTTCTTACTGTTCATGAATAATATTATTTGGGGGAAGTGAGATTTCATGTCTCTGGAGCTTGCTTAATAGAGATACATTATCAATTACTTAAAAACTTTTTTTCATGTTTAATAGAACATAATTTTAAATTCATATAGAAACATAACATGGTAAATTAGAATTATTGCTTCTGTCATCTTTATCTACTTAGTAAACATCCAGTATTGTCCAAAAAGCCAGATTTTTTCACTTATTTGAAATTTGTTTCCTCAAAAATATTGCACAGTCATAGTGGATTTCATTTTCATGTGTGTTGGGTAGTTTAATTTTACATAAAACATATTTTTTAAGTTTTTATGGATTTTGCTTTTGATTTAGAAATATTTTTTCTTTTATTTGAAGGTGTCACAACATAATGAAAGTTGCTCAAGCCAAAATTGAAATGATAAAACCTGAAGAAGTAAACATGGAGGAGTATGAGGTAATGTGCCTTTTGGGAGGTTGACTGAGGAATTCTTTAGTTCAGTAATCTTTCATTTCAGTATAGCTAATAATCGTGTGAGAAAATTCATCATGAAGGGGTGAAGTAACCTGCCTGAGGTTATCATAGCTTCATGTCACAACTTGGTTAGCAGAACCTACATTCTTAAATGGTGTATTATAGTGAAGCCATGCTATACATTTTCTTTGCTTCATATATATGTATTTTGAGGGGAAGTTAAAAATTGGTTTCAGTCATTGTATGTCTTCTGTATTTGTCATTATTGGACAGGGTTGTATGAGGGAGAGCACGCATGTGAGCATTTGTATTGTGCTTGTGGTAGTTTGATGCACAAAATTCTCTTTGTGTTAACTTTGGTTTTAAAATTAAGTTACCAATTCAAACACCTAGTATTTTGTCCGATTTTTAAGTTTAACTTTCTACATTGTTTTTCCAAAAATTTTTACATGAATAAATTTTAATTTGCATTCATGAGTGCCTTTGGTTAGTGATTGGTCGCATTTGCAAACCTGATTACTTTATATTCCCTTAAACAATTAGTATAATTCACTACATTTAACAGATAAAAGGAAGGATACAGAAAAACATTCATTTTTAATCAAAACTCTTAGCTAACCTGGAATACAAAATAACTACTTTAGTCTACTGAAGAGTGTCTTAAAAAACAAAAACTAACAGAATTACCATAAACATCATATTGAAATCTGAACATTGAAAACTTTCCTCTTGTGATCAAGAAAAAGACAGGGATGTATGCCAGTTTTATTCAACACTGTACTGGAAGTTTAAGCAGTACAGTAAGGCAATAAAAATAAAGCAAAAAGTAAAAGATTGGAAAAGAAGAAACAAAGGTTTTGTTATTTACAGATGTTTTATATATAGAAAAGAAAAAGCTAGATAAATTTATTGGAGATAAATAAAGATAATAAGAGAGCTTTGTAAAATACAAATCTATGTCAAATATCAGTTTTATTTCTTTATACCAGTAGCAAATATTCAGATAGAAATTCTTTAAAATGACACCATTTTAGATAACATCCAAAGTGATGGTGTACCTGAAAGCAGATTTAATAAAAGATGTGCATAATTTTAGGCAATGTTATAAACAAGACGTAAGTAAATAGATATATGTATTGTGTTTGGAAAACTTGGTGGTGTAAAGATGTCAGTTTTCCACAGAATGGTTTACTGAAACTGTTCCATTTCTAACGAACTTCTAGCAAGTTGTTTTATTGAGCTTAATAAATGATCAAAAATTTTATGGAAATGCAAACATTCTAGTCTCAGCATTCTTGTAGAACAAAGTAGGAAGGTTATTTTCACTTGAAATCAATATAAACTGTCTTAACTTTTATACTTTATAATAATATTATAAGAATGGATAAATTTGAATTATAAGGCAAATAGAAAATCTGGGAACATAGCCACAAAAAAATGGACACATAATACATGCCGGAGATACAGGCAAATTGGTTGCTAATTCTGCCCTTGTCTCCAAGATTCAGGTTACATGGGACTTGATTTTAATTGTTATTTGCTTCTGCAGTCCCTCCACCAGTTTGCTTCATCAGATTGAATGCTGCATATTTTTATTCTGAAAATTTCTCATATTTTTTCTGATTGCAGAGCCACTAAATCTTACAGGTATTTACATGACATGTTTTTGGATTTTGTATACCCCACATATCTTTGTCTTGCTCTGAGTCACCCATCAGTAATCCTTGGCCTGCAAACCAAATCCAGTTCATCGCCTGCTTTTATAAATAAAGTTTTATTGGAACACAAGCCATTTGTTTAGATATTGATTATAAGCACTTTCACCCTACAACTGCAGAGTTGAGTAACTACAACAGAGACTGCATGGCCTGTGAAGCCTAAAGTATTTATTGTCTAACCCTTTAAAGAAGAAGTTTACCTACTGAAAACTTCTAAGGTGAATCTAATGATAACAGAATGACAATTTGAATACTTCTCCAGAAAAGCTAACTTTACGCTTAAAGATAAATTTTACCGTTATTTGTTATTAATGTCTTCTATCCCTGGTGGCTCAGTTGGTAAAGAAATCTGCCTGCAATGCAGAAGATCCGTATTTGATCCCTGGGTCAGGAAAATCCCCTGGAGAAGGGAATGGCAACCCACTCTAGTATTCTTGCCAGGAAAATTCCATGGACAGAGAAGCCTGGTGGGTTACAGTCCATGGGGTTGCAAAGAGTCAGATAGGACTGAGTGACCAACACTGTCACTTTCAACAGTATGAAAATTTTGCCTTTTTAAATTAAAATGATGTATATTCAAGGAGAATATATCAACAGTTAGCTAGTAACTGGCCTATATGTACCTTACTTTCATTTATTTACAATAACGTGTATAAAAGCTTTCACACTTTTATCATCACTATCTCTTTTAAGTTAATCATACATTGAATTTTCGTTATGATTTTCTTTGAATCAATCTTTATTAAGTAAAAAAATCTTGATTTTTTTTAAAAAAACTTTTCTAAAATTGTAGATTGGGAGTTCTGAATCATTTTGTTATATGACATGCTCAATAATTGTGGGTGTTTTGGAGAAGGGCTGTGAAATGCTTCTCTCTTTTTCACCATATCTCAGTTGAAAAGACTACTTAGCAACCACATTTAAAATTTATCACAAATTTTGCAAAATTAAAAGGTTAAATATATTACAACATTTTTAATTTTTCTTTCAGCTCCTTAAAACTCTGTTTCAAATAACAGTCTTCAAAATTGATTCCTATTAGTTAGCTTCATTTACCTTCTACATTCAATGTGCTGTAGGTCTATAATAATATTTTTTAAAATGTAGCGTTGCTTTACATTATGTTAGTTTCAGGTGTACAGCATAGTTGTTCAGTACATTTACAGAGAATACTCTGTTAAAAGGTATTACAAGAAAATAGGTATAACTCCCTGTGCTGTACAATATGTCCTTGTTGCTTATCTATTTTATACATACTTCACATTTTCTAAATCTGTACTTGCACTGTGCTTCTCCTCCTTTTCCTCTCCCCATGGGTAGCACTACGGAGGTTCCTCAAAAAAATGAAAATAATCCAGCAATTCTCTCCTGAGTATATGTCTGGAAAAAATTGAAAACAGAAATTTGAAAAGATATATGCACCCCAAATATTCTCTGATAATGAGAGACAAATGGCCTACCTATTGATTATCTTGCCTTTTATTTCTGCTATCTTCTAGTGTGATTGTTTAATTTCTCTCATCAGTGTCTACCATTTTTACCTTTATCTTTACACTGACATGTTTGTATGTAAGAAACTAAGGTCTTGATTTAGGTCTATTTTATCTTCAATTTTGAACTCTTTGCTTCTGTTAGTTCAAGTAGTTATCATAAAATGTATTTGTAAGTAGTTTTCATTGTAGTTTTAATATCTATATATTTTAATATTCTTTCACCTACAGGAGTGGCATCAGGATTATAGAAAATTCAGGGAAACAACCATGTATCTCATTATTGGGCTAGAAAATTTTCAAAGAGAAAGGTAAGGCAAAATGGACACACGTGATAAGAAAAGCTTAATTCTTGTATTCTATTTAGATGTGACCTCATCTCTTGAGAAGATTTTATTCACAATATATATTTTCAATAAACTTTATTTTACAACTCTGTTAAATTTATAATTGCAAATTGCAAAGTTAATACAAAGCATTCCCATATACAATATATTTTCCATTTGAAATTAAATTCGTAAAGTTAGCATTATTGTCATAGATTTTATCAGCTCTCAGACACTACAGTTGAAGTTTAGAATGAAATAGGATTAGATTGAAGCCTAGATTTGCTAGGGACCAAAGCAGCTGGATTTCCTTCCCTGGGCTTCCCTTGTGGTTCATCTAGTAAAGAATCTGCCTGCAATGCAGGAGACCTTGGTTCAATTCCTAGGTCAGGAAGATCCCCTGGGGAAGGGATAGGCTACTCACTCCGGTACTCTTGGGCTTCCCTTGTGACTCAGCTGGTAAAGAATCCGCCTGCACTGCAGGAGGCTTGGGTTCGTTCCCTGGGTTGGGAAGATCCCCTGGAGAAGGAGAAGGCTATCCACTCCAGTATTCTGGCCTGGAGAATTCCATGGACTAGTCCATGGGGTCGCAAAGAGTCAGATGTGACTGAGCAACTTTCACGTTCACTTTCAAAGCAGCGGGTAGCCAGCAAATGAAATTCTTTGTATTCTCCAACATCCACCTTCCTGTCACTATCCTTTTTCCTGTTCTTTCTGAGTTTAATCTTGATTGCAAATTAGCAAATGTTTCTAATGTGTCCCTTTTTCTGAAATTCCAGGTACTGTAAAAATTATATCTTTAGAAAACTGATCTCTTGTCTTCTAAATATTGCAGCTGTAAATATTTTAGATTGCTTCTCATACAAATTACAGGTGATTTTAAAGGAATTTCTACTTATCAAATTGTTATTGTTACTGAGAAGAAAGGCTGCATATTGATTTATTGAGCACTATAGATTATTAACTAATTGCTTTTATTTATTATCCATGTATTTAATTCATATCCTTTAACATTAATTTACTTGACTAGGGATTTTTTAAGTGCCATGTTTAAAATGCACTGTAATATTGCCACCAAGTAAAAAGGATATTGATTTTTTTTTCTTTCCTTTTTTATTGTGTATTTTACCTCCACTAGAAGTAGTAATGCTATTTTTTTAAATGCCAGCATGGAGTATTACTTCTAGAACTATGCTGTACAAGATGGTGGCTAAGGAGCCATGTAGGACAACTTAATTTAATTAAAATTTTTAAAACTTTTCAGTTTCTCAGTCATACTAGCCGCGTTTCTGATGTCCAGTAGTCACGTGTGACTAATGGCTGCTGTTGTGGCCAGCACACACACACCAGTTCCGTTACTGCAGGAAGTTCTATGGAACAGTGCCACTCTGTTCATTGGACAAGCACAATGCCATCGAAATATTAAAAGTTAACAATGTAAAAGTAGAAAAGTAAAAAGTAATATTTAATACTTGGAGACAAATTATTGAAGTCCTAGTGATTGTGTACTTTTAAGATAATTCACTTTGGTCAGCTGAAGTAGAAAATATTTTGATCAGTAGCTCTCTTTTATAAAATCATAGTTTGGCCAACATTTCTTTAATAGGATTGATCAGTAGCTCTCTTTTATAAAATCATAGTTTGGCCAGCATTTTATTTCTTTAATAGGAATATTCTAATTTGCTTTAGGATTTTAGAGATTAAGGTTGCTAAGAAAAATATTAATATGCCCTTACAATAGAATAGTGTGTGTAAAAGGCTTTTCCATTTAACAGATAAAGAAACTAGGCTCCAAAGTGATACAATAACTTTGCCAAGGTCACACAGCTGACTAGGGAGAGAAAAATTGAAATAAAGGCCTCTGTGTTCTCATATTATTTAATGAAATAAGAAAAGGACAAACTGTATTCATTATCTCAGTAAGAACTAAAAAGATGAAAC
This sequence comes from Redunca redunca, assembly GCA_006410935.1. Lineage (NCBI taxonomy): Eukaryota > Metazoa > Chordata > Mammalia > Artiodactyla > Bovidae > Redunca > Redunca redunca. The sequence continues at coordinate 964,599 of SJYQ01000198.1, read as the reverse complement.
TTCTTTCTTTGCTCTCTGCATCATTTCTGTATTAGCTTTTCTGAGCTAGCATTTGTTAAAGGACTTTAAATAAATTGTTTTTAAATTTCATAATTTACTTAATCTTAAATATATTCTTATTGGTAAAATGAATATTCTTATCATGGCAGATGTTTATTATTAAATTGGAAATATCAGGAAATTAGTGATTGTGGGAAATAATATTTATGGAATTTTGTAAAAAGAAATGTTAATTATACTACAAATGTAGCCGTTACCATAACTAGCAGTATATAAGATGTTGGCAAAATGCTCTGTCAAACTTTTTTTTGATGAAAACATAGCACTTGAAAGCCATAAGTTAAATATTTATAATGGGCTGTGTTACTTCATTGAGTAGTGAAATGAAATCATGTTTTTAGGAGCCATAATTTTACAGCAGTAAAATGAAAATAGAGAATCTACCCGGCTACATAGTCTTATTTTATCTTAAATAAGATTTTGGTAACTGGGCTGCTGAATTTTATTCTAATTTACTTGAAATTGAAGCACTTTAAAGGCTGATAAGATGTGGAACATTCTGTGTACTTCACCAGAAAATTGGAATAAGTTCATGGTTTCAGAGCTATTCTCAGAGAGATGACTCAGGTCTAGAATGCCAGATACGGATGCCATTCCAGGGAGACCTTTCAACTGGGAACTTAATGGCTGTAAAAGGAAAGGTAGATGTGCCAGCAGACTAATTCAACTTAGTGGCACAAGACAGCATTTAATACTGTTGTCACTCTCTAAACAAAAAAAGCTTTAGCTGAGACTATACCCGTATTATTTCAAAATAAGATTTCATGCCCTAAATTCAAGCAAGAACAAATCCCTCGGAAAAGCTGTTTTCAAAAAGTATTTAAAAGAACATATGTTTAATGAAGTAGTTTCACTTCTGTAATTTGATTTGTCATGAATGAGCATGTTTATTTCCCTATAATTCTACATTTAACATTTGGACTGTATAATTGACTTGTTTGTGTCTGAGCACCTGAAATTAACAAACAGTAACAATGATGGGCAGTATTACTTAAAGAGTTATAAAATATTGTTTCTGTACAGCATTTCACTTCTTAGGATGTTGCATTTTTCAGAATTTGTAAGATATGCTGTGAGTAGAAAAATTGGCTCATAGGTGGTATCTTAAAACATCTTTCATGTTTCAGTTATATAGATATATTGTTGTTGTTTTAGTCACTAAGTCAAGTCCAGCTCATTTGCAACACCGTGAACTGTAGCCCACCAGGCTCCTCTGTCCATGGGATTCCCCAGGCAAGAATACTGGAGTTAGTTGCCATGCCCTCCTACAAGGGATCTTCCTGACCCAGGGATCAAACCTGTGTCTCCTTATTGCAGGCAGATTCTTCACCCCTGGGCCACCAGGGGAGCCCATACAGATAAACAACTGTGTATATTTGTCCTACAGCATGTTAGAGGAGGGATAATCATTTTAGAGACAAATAGAATACTGATATATTTGTGTCATATTCCCTTTTTAAAACTTAGTTTGAACTTCATAAAGTCTAGAGTTATAGCAATATTAAATATTAAACAAAGGCCTAACCCTGTCTGCCTTTTATGCTAGTGTTTGTATACCAGTAGATTTCCCAGATTTGGAAGCATTTTTTCCCTTTCTACTTTACCCAGCTCCTTTGGATATTCTACTCTCTGTTAATTTTTCTCATTGACTGGAACTGTGCCCTCACATAGGGAAGAAAAAAACAAAGTGACTAACAATAGTCATTTAATTAATCAAATGATGTTTGTGATAAGCAAAGAAACCTGATCAGTTCCTCAAACAAAATGTCATGGTGTTGCTAAAAAAGTAGACTGTGGATTTTCACGTTAGTGTTAATTTTGAATCTAAATGGAAAGAATTAGCAAAGAAGACAGAAGGAACTCTCTGAATTAATCAGTTTGGCCTTTTTCTCCCAGTTTTTCCTAACTTTCTAGCTCAATTTTTTTTTTTTTGGTTTTTTTCTTTGTTTTAGTTTTAAAGCAACTGTCTACTAGCTTCGCATGCAGCTGTTGCTCCAGAGATACTTGCAGGCATACAGTGTATCATAAGATGTTTTATTTTAGTGTTGATCCGGATAATCAAAATGTAAATGTATACTTAAAATGTTTTGTAATTGTAGTTACCTTTCTTTTACAGAAATAAAATACTGATGCTGTACTTCTGTTTTTTAAGTTATATAGATTCCTTGCTATTCCTTATCTGTGCTTATCAGAATAACAAAGAACTGTTGTCCAAAGGCCCATACAGAGGACATGATGAAGAACTGATATCACATTATAGAAGAGAATGTTTACTAGTAAGTTGAAGGCACACAGTGTGTGTTTACTTTATCATATTGTTTTACCTTGAGCAATTTTTTAGACTCATGTAAATGACTATAAATTCTGATGTGGTAATTGTCATGATGATGTCTGTCTTCTGGGTCTACTTCCTTGAGGTGGAAGACTACACTCAATTCTTTATCCCTTCTTCTTTAAGAATCTTAAGTTTTACAGATGATAAATAAGAAATGTTCTTAAAATGAGATCAGAATAATTAATTTTTATATCTAGATTTCTTCTCATTCTACCATTCCCTTTTTTGATGCAGAAGAGATGCTGAATGGTACGATAAATTATCATCATTATTATTCCAGAAAAAGTATAGATTTTTCTGAGTTTTTATAAAGTATATATTTGGTGTACATAACGTTAAATAATTCATTGTAATATGAAGCTTTTTTCCATTTGGTCATTGAAAATTTTTCCTCAAGTATTTTTACTGTGTATGTGCTTAAATATTATTGTTATGAACTTAAATATTTTCAGCAGTTCTTTTTCCCCACCAGTTTACTTTCTGGATATCTGGAATATTTTGTTAATGTTTCTTGACTTTGCTTATCTTTAAGTGTAAAACCACAAATTCCATCTTCATACTTTTTATGATTGGATTTCTTTTAGCTATTAACATGATTATAGATTGTGAACCTCTAAGTCATTTTTTTTTCTATAAAATGCATAAAGGTATGCAAGAGTATATCATTTTTGAGCCAATATAGGTTACTTGGTTTACATGTACTCTAAAAAGATTTTCAGTAGGTGTACTGCTGAAATGTTTTCTTAAAGTAGAACTGCAGAGTATATGTTAATTGTAGTCTGCATTATGTCTTCAGAATTTTTGAATGGCAAGAGTAGAAGCTTGTGATTTTGTTTTTTTTCTCTTAGCTGATTTTATTGCATTTGAGTATATTTAAGACTTTAATTATTGATGGTTTGTATCTATCAAGAATGGTCTTCTTAATTTGTTGTTCTTTAGTCATTAAGTCATGTCTGACCCTCTTGTGACCCCATGGACTGTAGCCCGCCAGGCACCTCTGTCCATGGAATTCTCCAGGCAAGAATACTTGAGTGTGTTGCCGTTTCCTTCTTCAGGGTATTTTCCTGACCCAGGAATCAAACCTGCATTTCCTGCACTGGCAGGCAGATTCTAAGCCACCAGGGAATCCCATTCTTAATATGGTCAATTTCAAAAGGTTTTTAATCAATGCCCAAGAAGGAAGATCTGAATTATATTCAAGTTCATAATCCATGCATTGAAAGAATCAAAGCACTTTTAATGTAAAACTTTGCAGTGTTGGAATATTGAAATATTTTGGTAAACCTATTTTAAACATAAACACAACTAAAATACTGTCTACCATACTGGTAGACAGTGTTTATATTAGGGTAAATTAGTGTTTATCATTTTATGTTAGTAAGCCAGCCACATTTATTGTTTCACATAGGAATTTAAATGAAGCTTCAAGAGAATTTTGGTGTTCCTTTTAGGTGTTTTTTTTCATTTTTTAGTTTTTTTTTTTTTAATATTGAGAATTTACTGAGTATCAGATTCTGAGGGATGCAAAGATAAGAGTCATTATTATATCCTAAGAGAATTCAATCTGGTGAGAGATGTATACAAGTAATTTTTATATTTCAGAATAAGTATTGTTATGAGAAATATGCAACATAGTATGTTTGGAATTGTTGGAGAGAAGCTTAAGAAATAAGATAAACACTGATCTGTATCCTGATGGATAAATAGGCATTTTGTGCCTTGTAGAGAAGGGGCAAGAAATTCTAGACAAAGGAATAGCATATGAAAAGGCATGGAGAGTGTGCAACAGAAAATGAAGATAAGTCTGTTGTGGCTTAGTTATGAGGAACAAGTTTAGGTGGAAGTGATGAAGCCAACAGTGTTTGTTGATGTCAAACTGTGTAGAAGCTTATGCATCATTCTCATGAGTTGGTTGTAAAGTTGGAATAAATTGGGCATAATCAGTTTTGTTTTTAGAAAATAATTCTGGCAGTAGTATACTTGGATATGGACTGGAATGGAGTAAAGATTGAAATAAAGAACCCTAGAAAAGATAGGGAAAAGAGGAAGAGTCTCAACTAAGAGGTGCAGTATGAAAGAGAAGTTATGTAAATGGTAAAGGAGATGATCGGTAACGATGAGATGAGTGGGAAGAAGGAAATAGAGGCATTAAAGCCTCATGACTTGCTAGTTCTGTCTTTGGCTTTGGGGACTCTGAAGAGGATGAATAGGCTGGCTTTGAACATAACTGTGCTTAAGTTGTTTCTAGGATCTGTTTTGATTTAGTGAACATAACATCAAATTCAGAATAATAATGTCTTTAAATGCAAATTGTAAAAAATTACACTATATACTTAAAGGCTTATCTCATTTAATCCTCTTAGCCACTATGTGAGGAAGGTTATATAGTATGCCATTTTTCATATAAAGAAGCTGAAGCTAGGAAATTAGTTGTTTGCTGACTGTTAGATAATTACTTAGTGGCTGAATTGGACTTTTAGCATAAGCTTTCTACAAAGTCAAGATGAATTGCACAAGAATGTCATAAACCTAAGAAATAATATGATTTTTATAATTTAAATTATTTTTAAAATATGAAGATTATTTAAAAATCATATTCTTCTGTAAATGTGAGATTTCAGACATAAACGTCTTATGGGCAGGTGGGAGGGAGACTCATGACGGAGGGAGATATATGTATTCTTACAGCTGAGTCATATACACAACATTGTTAGAGCAATTATCCTCCAATTTAAAAAAATGTTTTAAGTCTTATTATACCTGTATCTTTTTTCTATCTCCCATGTCTGTATTTCTTATCTCATGGATTTCTTACTTCTCTTTAGTTAGATGTCAGCATGCTTGGCCTCTGCTCCCTCCTGCCACTTGTTTTTATAAATGAAGTTTTACTGAAACATAGCCCTGCCCATTCATTTACATACGACTGTCTTGGTGCAACAATATTAACATCTTTGCAACAAAGACTATATAGCCCTCAGAGCCTAAAATATTCCCTGTCTTGTCCTCTATGGAGAAAATGTTACTGATCCCTGTATTGTAACAAATTGTGAGCTCCATGAGAGTTTTCTTATTAATCATTTGGGTACCCCTGCAACTAAAACAGTTTCTGGCACATGGCATGTACTGAGTAAGAATTTTTTGAAGAAATGAATGATTTAATTGATTACCTTTATATTTTTCATAAAGGAAATGGCAACCCACTCCAGTATTCTTGCCTGGCAAATTCCATGGACTGAGGAACCTGGCGGGCTACAGTCCATGGGGTTGCAAAGAGTCGGACATGACTGAGCGACTTCACTCACTTCACTTTATATTTTTGTATCAAGAAATATAACAGTCCCTGTTCAGTTGACATTTATGGAAAAGATGAGTTTTTCAAAATCTGTATGGAATCTGAATTTCTTTGCTTTTAAAATTACTTTGAGTGCTTATCATATTTTAGAATTGGGGTAATTCACCTCTGGACAATTAATTTAAAAATGGTTCCTATAGTGATGATCAAAGTAAAATAAACTGAATATGAACTTTAAAAACATGACAACAGTATTTCTCCAACTTTTTTTTTTTTGCTCTTGTTTCTATTGTAACATGAAAATCCTTTTCTAAGAAACTTTTCTCGCTCAATAAGCTGAGGTTGCTTTTTCTGATTTCCATTTGTTCTATTACTGTTTGCAAACATGCTTATTATGTTGCCTTCATTATTGTGAGATATTTTTACTTAATTGTAAAAGGAAACAAACCTGTTTTTTTTTCTCTCTCTCTTTCTCTCTCATTGCATTAAGAAATTAAATGAGCAAGCTGCAGAACTGTTTGAATCTGGAGAGGATAGAGAAGTAAACAATGGTCTGATTATCATGAATGAATTTATTGTCCCATTTTTGCCCCTGTTATTGGTGGATGAAATGGAAGAGAAAGACATACTTGCTGTGGAAGATATGAGAAATCGATGGTGTTCCTATCTTGGACAAGAAATGGAATGTAAGTCGAAACAATGCTAGTGCATTCCTGAGTTGTTGGGATTAAAAGGGGTTAGAATTAGATGTTAGTTATTATCATCTTTATATTCTGTGACATTGTTACATTCACATGATTTTTTTTTTCTTATTTACAAACTAAGCTGTACATACTGCTGTTGCCATTCACGCTTTACTTCTTCCTCCTAAATGACAATGATTTTGCATGCTTTGAAACAAAATATCAGCTGCCTACTCTAAATTAATAAATCTTGTTGAAGATAATTTTTCTCCCTGTCAGTTTTTAGTTATATCTGATTGTTTGTATTTGCAGCAAACCTCCAAGAGAAGCTGACAGATTTTCTGCCAAAGCTGCTCGATTGTTCTACGGAGATTAAAGGTTTCCATGAGCCACCTAAGTTACCTCCGTACTCCACACATGAACTCTGTGAGCGATTTACCCGAATCATGCTGTCCCTCAGTCGAACTCCTGCTGATGGAAGATAAACTGCACATACTCTCCCTCAACACACTGTATAAACGTTTTTTTAGTTCTTAGCCCTTGCCTTCCTGTCACAGGGTTTGCTTGTTGCTGCTATAATTTTTAACTTTTATTTTAATAACGGCAAAAGACAAATTGACTCTACAGACTTTAGCCAGACTGCAAACAATAAAGCTGAGAATCGCATGGCGCTCAAACTTTGTTTTAACCAGAACTGATGTATGATTACCAATCTGATTGATTTTATTATGGCAAAACCATGCGTTTGCCACTTTTCTGTTACAGTATTACTTTGCCTTTATCTTTTCTTGATCTACAGCTTTCCATTCAGTCTGGATCCTCCGTGACTATAGCCATTTAAGTGTTCAGCACTGTGTACAATACATAATATTTGGTAGCTTGTAAATGAAATTAAAGAATAAAGTTTTATTTATGGCTACCTATGTGTTTGTAAGCAGGTATATTATATATTAGTGTATTTTTTTAGTTATATGAATGAATTTTTTCCTGGGGATTGTTTATGGGTGATTAACAGATTAATACAGACTTTTAATTTTGCTCTAATGTTAACACATTAGAAATTATACTGAGTATTTGATACTTAAATATTATATTTTTGACTAAGTTGTTATACTTAGTATGGCACCT
>SJYQ01000198.1:911112-956998 GCA_006410935.1 Redunca redunca | reverse complement strand
TTTTTTAATGTATTATACATATGATAGAGCAAAGTGATTATTTCAAGATATACCAGAAAAAAAGTACTTGAATAAGGGCTATTTAATAGTGAAACTTATGAGAACTATGTATATGTATATATTATATATATATATATACACACACACACACACACACACACACACATTCTTCATAATGGAGGACGGTGTTTGCATTATATAATCATTCTATTTTTGTAAACTGTATACTACTTTAATTGCAAATGTTCTCTACTAATCACTGCTGTGAAATGGAAGTTGATATTGTTGAACTAGAAATTATATGAGTATCTTCCCTGCATTTATTTACTTCCTTTTCAAAAAGGAAAAAAACTGTAGACCATTTTATAGGTGGAACTGCTATTTAAGATTAATGAAGTAATATTGTGAATGAAATCCAATGCTTTAAAGGTAATCATGCTACCAACAACCTATTTTTGAATTTATAAAAATTTCTTTATAAATGATACTTTGTCAGCATAGTAAAATATATCATTATACTATGTGTATGTTTGTTACAGCGTCGCCAAAACTAGTGCTTTTTAAAAGTGCCTCTCATAAAAGATCTGGATGGAGGAAGAACAAGAAAATATTAAGCTATTATATAATACTCCTTATAAAGGTATCAATGTACTGCTAAGGTATTAGTGATAAATTGCTATTTCTTTGTAAAGTTAGAGTTTGTATATTATAGCCATCAGAATGTGCTTTGGTTTAGATTTTAAATTCTCTACTTAGCAGAATTAGTATTCTGCATTGATTTTTCAAGTCCTGTTGAAAGTTTAGAAACTTCATGTGTATCGTCAAAGCACTCATAAAGTATCTTCAGCATTTTATGATATTCTACCATAACAGTAAAGTCATTTGTGTATGATTGACTACTGAGACACAGTTTGCTCAACACCATATGGAAATTACTTCTTTTATAAGGCACATCCAGGTAAGTATATTTACTCTGTAGTTAAAGCCAGTTTATTCATTCCTAATTATGAATCTGAAGTTCTTCTTTTAAAAAGTGACCTTTTTTAAGACCTGAGGAAGCAACTCGTTTTTGTATCAGCTTTTAATCTAATGGTTTAGGTCAGTGAAGTTTTCTTACATTATGTACTGGATTAAATATAACTTAGAGCTAGTAATTTAAAAATCAAAACCTCATAGAACTATTGTCCATGGCAGATTTCACTTTGACTTAATGACTCTCATTTTGATTACTGTAGTACTCCTTTCCCACTCCCCGAAAATTACATTTTGTAAAAATTTAAGGTAGAATTCAAATGGAAATTAAGACTTGGAGGAACTTACAAGATTGTGTATAACGAGACTATAGCCACCTGTGAGCCTGAAAGCCTGTAATTCTTTTCAGATTCATTAAAATACAATGCACTAACTTCATTAAATAACTACTTCTCAGAATGTCTCCAGACCAGCAGATTCAGCAGCATCTGAGGACGTTAGAATTGAAAATTCTTGAGCCCCACATCAGAACTACTGATTTAACACACGTTAAGCTTGAAGAGTTAACAAGTTTCAACAAGTCCTTCAGGAGATTCTGCTATCTGCTGAAGTTTGAGAACCACAGTACTAAATAATCCCTAGCATCTTTTTGAACCCTTGTTTATTGGAAACTTCATTATTTCTCTCACTGACACTTCCAAGGAAGTAACTAAAAATCCTTTTCCTTAGTTTTAGATTTGCTAAGACGAAGGTGGATTCTCTCCTCCTGTGTCTAATTCTCTAGAAGTTCAGTGTCTTTGTGATTCAGAATCGTTGGCTGTGACCTCTGAGTCCTCTTGTCATCCTCCACAAGTAAAATCCCACAGGATACTTGGGAAGAGTAAGGAGGGCAACTTTGTGTAATTACTTTTTTTTAGATTTTACATTGGTATGCAGATAAAAGTAAGAGTCATGACTGAGGGAACAATGTACGCAGTTGAATGCACACAGACACGCACACCAGAATTTCGGATTCCCTGTTTATTCCACGCATAGTTCTTCTCACACCTTCACTACTATCCTTGAACCTCCCATTCGACACTGCTCCAGTAAAATAGGATCTTAATTTACCAAGAAAGTTAAGGAGCTTGGGTATGACCCGCTCCAATTTTTCACCCCCATACTTGTAAATTTACAGTTAATTGTTAACCAGGTTGTGATAAGGAATAGACATTATTGATAACCCAATGTTACAAGTAAAGTATAAGTAAAATGTATGGAATGAGTTTGTAAATTTAATTAAAAGTGCATTCATTACATGGGGGACATATTTGCTCTTTGACAGAATTAGAAAACTCACCTTTTTTGTTTTGTATTAGCCCAAAGCCTGTACAATATATTTGTCCTTTAGAGAATGGCTCTTTTTCAATAATCTGGAGCCAGTTATGTACCCTCCTCAACCCTAGTTGTGAATCAAAAGCATATGAGGAGCTTTCTTTACAAAAGGTGTCTAGGTCCTCTCTTATCATGTGAATTCTTAAAAGCCTTTTACAGTGACAGGTGTTTGAGAACATTGAATAAATGCTTCTCCATCTTTAATTTTTCTAAGGATCACCTGTGGCCTTCCCCTCAGAGGCTGGCTGGCTGAGCCTGGCTAAAGTAGGGCAGAGAAACTTGCCTTCTGCATTGTTGTAAGTCACGTGAAAAGGCAGGGAGTTTACATTTTCAGCCATACAGCATGCCCAGTTTAGTCTGTGCTCTGGCCGAAGCTGCTCTCAAGTGTTTTCCAGTCCTTAACTCCTGGACACACTCTTCTGATTGGCTGGCTAAGAGTACAGGCTCCAGAACCAGACTGCCTGGGTCTGGGTTACTGTGTTGGTCTTGCGTGAACTCTTTAACTCCTCTGTGCCTAAGTTCCTTCACTATAAAATAGGATTACAGTAAAAACTGCCTTATATACTTCCTTTAAAAGATGAAGTGGGTTTCTGTATTAAAAACTCTCAGAAAATGTCACAGTGTGAGTGTTGAGTTTATTGTCAGCCATTTTATAGTTTGTCGCTGTTGGCTCCGGCTAGTAATTTTCAGAATCTCTGCCTTCCTGAGACAGGCTTCTTTACATTCTTTTCATTCTTTTGTTTTCTTCCTACCAGATGTTGTCAAGGTTTCTGTTCTTGGCCCACTTCTAACTCTTCCTGCTTCCCGGACAGTCATATCAGCTAGTTTGTCTTCTTATACTGCAAACTATACTTCTTACAGTTTGTCTTCTATACCTGCCTCTGATTCACAAGTTTGTGTTCCTAACTGAACCTCCTTTTACATTTTAGATCCATGTGTGTGCCCATGTGTCTGTTCAACACAGAGACTTGGATGTTTCATGGGCACTTTAAATTTCGCACATCCAAAACTGAATTCACCACTTCTTCCCACACCTGATTCTCTTATTTTCTCTTAGAGAGTGATACACTGATTCAGAAATAAGGAATTATTCTCAATTCTACTTTTATTTCTCCTTGATTACCAGGTGTCAACAGGTCAGATTTTCACTTGCACCTCTCACTACTGTCAATGAGATTTCTCATCTAATTTGGACAATTGCATTTGCCCTGAGTGGCCTATCTTTGACCTTGCCACTTTAGTCCATCTTACATACTGTTGGCAGAATCATCTTTCAGAGTGGTTTTGCATGTCCGTCTTCCTTTGCTGGCCTCAACTCCTTTAGAAGGAGATAGTATCTCCTGTTTTTTGTAACCCTAGTATCTGTTAAAATACCTGGCAAATTAACAAAGGTGCAGCCTGGTCCTCCAGTCACCTCAGACCTGCCTGGTCTAGCATGATAACCAACTAGCTGCCTGCGGCTGTTTAAATTTAAGCCAGATAAAAGTTAAATTAGTTAGCTATATTTCAAATTCTCAGTAGTGACATTGGCTACCTATTGGACAACACATTTTAGAACATTTCTATTATCGCAGGAAGTTTCATTGGATAGAAGTACTTCCAAGCCTTGCTTATATGGATACCTTCAAACAACCTGTAAAATGCCAACCTAATGAAGCTGGCCTTAAGCATTTACGTCTCCTTATCTTGATCCAGCCATGAACCACTCTAATACATCTGCTCTTCAGAGAGCACCTCTACTGGGATATGTCCAGTCAAAAGAGCCTACACGAGATATTTCAACAGGGGCAATGTGGTAAGAGGCACTGGAGGTAACCCAGAGAACCTAACTGCAGGATGCGCTACTGTTCCTAGGAGTGGGAAAACAAAAGGTGAAGGGAGGGCTTCCCAGAACCTTGGAGTTCCAGAAAACAGGTCTCCATGGAGTTGGTGCTCAAGCCCCTGAGAAGGTTCACCACCTAAGTGCTCTCTGAAAGGAGCTGAATGAAGACGAATCCGTTGAAATTATTAGGTCACTAGTAGGATTGGCAAGCAAAGACAGAGGTAGATCTTGTTTTCCTCTTTCTGCCTTCCAACTTTTCTAATGAAGTGCAGAACTTAAAAGAAGCGCAACAAAGAGATCTGCAAAATGCACTGCAAAATCCCAACCCCAACGTCACAGGTCAGCGTCACCTTTTACCAAAGGGTGGAACTGGAACTGAGAGACAATAGGAATACAACCTACACCCTAGTTTCCTCTCAAAGATTTCCTTCTTATCCAAACATGTTAATCACTGAAACCCTAGATATTCAGAAATGTATCTACAGATTATCTCTGGGAACTCAAGAATAAATGCACTAGTTCTGATTGAAATTTTGTTGCTCTCTTAACCAAATGAGACTTTTTAATGATGCTATTTAATGCATTATTTTGTTTAAATCAGCAGTGGAAGGATGTATGCATTCATGCCCATTCACTCATGTTTTGCTTGTGTGCCATATGCCATAGTATCTGCAGGTAGTATAATTATCAAACTTAGACAAAAGTAGTAATCCACCAAAATTCACATGTCTACCCAGAGTTAGACACCTACGCTTAATAGAGCTTAAGACTTCTGTGTTGACTCCCTTGGACATCTTTCTATGCATATGCACATATATATACACATACAAGTGTATCTAAATGACTTTCATACAAATTTTAAAACATAATAGGTGTAGACATAGTTCCCAGAAACTGTGTGTCTTACTGCTCTGCAGTATTTGATTATAAGGAAGATGTCCAGTATTTATTCATGGACATACAATGTAGGCTGCTGCTTACGTCTTTGTCTGTATTACTTTAATCCTTCCTGTCGTTCTGCTAAATTTGGAGATGTATAACTTCTGAGTTATAGAGTATAGAGACCTAAAATTTTGAGCTAAATTGTTAAACTGTCCTTCACCAAGCCATTCCTCTACACTGCTGCTGCTAGTGCATGAGAGTTTATTTCTTTACAGGATCAACAGCATAGAATTTTGTCAGTTTTTAATATTTTTCAGAGACAGCCAAAAATTTGTTATATTTTTAAAATTTTTAAGGAGTGAACATATTTCAGTATGGTAATGGCTGTTTGTACTTGCTTATGACCTTTGTGCTTTTTCTTTTGGGTGTTCATGCTATAGGTTTGCAATATCTCATTTTAGGAATCATTCTCTATTATACACTGCAAATTTTTTCATTCTGTCATTTATTTTCAGCTTGCTTATATGTTACAACTTTACGACTTTATTTTTATGTAATCAAATCTATTGACCTACTTTAAAATTTTTGCCTTGGATATCATGTTTAGAAAGAATATTCCTTGTTCAAGATTATAAAAATACCCATGTTCTGATATTTTTATGATTTCAATTTTTATGTCAGTCTTTAATGCAGTTGGAAATTATGAGGTAAAAATTTACAAATTTTTGCCTTTATCTAATTGTCTATAAAATATTTCTTTTCCCTTACTGATCTAAAATGTAATCTCCACTAGATAATAAATTTTTATATTTGATATTTATGAACACTCTAGTTCCACTTAATGTCTTTGTCTATTCAACTACCATTACTAATTTAATGACTATTGTTTTAACATGTTTGTTTTATAACTAATGTACATTTTCACAGTATCTAATATGTCACATTACTCCCCAACACAGATGTTCTTAAATACCTAATTTTCCCCAGAGTTTTCCGTACTCTCATAGATAAACTATTCAATCTTTTTTTTAAAATAAAATTCCTACTAGCATTTTTATTGTAATTACATTGGCTTGCATGGATTGGCATATAGAATAATCATGGTGCATTTAGAATGATGACTCTTCCTGTCCAAAACCAGTATTGTGTATTCTTTTATTAAATTCATGTANTGAGGTAAAAATTTACAAATTTTTGCCTTTATCTAATTGTCTATAAAATATTTCTTTTCCCTTACTGATCTAAAATGTAATCTCCACTAGATAATAAATTTTTATATTTGATATTTATGAACACTCTAGTTCCACTTAATGTCTTTGTCTATTCAACTACCATTACTAATTTAATGACTATTGTTTTAACATGTTTGTTTTATAACTAATGTACATTTTCACAGTATCTAATATGTCACATTACTCCCCAATCACAGATGTTCTTAAATACCTAATTTTCCCCAGAGTTTTCCGTACTCTCATAGATAAACTATTCAATCTTTTTTTTTAAAATAAAATTCCTACTAGCATTTTTATTGTAATTACATTGGCTTGCATGGATTGGCATATAGAATAATCATGGTGCATTTAGAATGATGACTCTTCCTGTCCAAAACCAGTATTGTGTATTCTTTTATTAAATTCATGTATTTCAGAAGAGTTTTAAAATTATTTCTTGTCTTTAATTCTAGGTGTCTTAAAATGGTTTAATGTTTCTGTGGTGGTTACGAATGAGCTGCTTTTTCCATCTTAAAAAAAAATGCTTTCTAACTGAATATTACTGGTATAGAATACTAGCTCTCAAACTTTTTGGTCTCAGGACCTCCTCACATGAAAATTACTGAGGACATAAAAGAATTTTTGTTTGAGCTTTACCATTTTAGAAATCGATTTTGAAGTATATATTAATTTTAAAATGATTTAAAAAGTCAACATTTATGTTAAATTATTTTAAGTGAAAATGTAGCTCAATTTTAAGCCTTATTTTTCTTTTGTAGTCTGGTGAGCTTAAAATCACAAGCCTGAGGCTTGAGGGGAAATTAAGTACTAATTATAACATCCACACCCCTTAAAATGATTACGAAAAAAAAAATGATTGTGAAAATTATGCTATGCTCACACTTCCACACAGCACATAGGATTAGTGTAAAATTTGGACCAGCAACCATGATTATTTTAAAGATAGGAATCACTTTTCAAACTAGTCATTAAATTTCTTAGAAAAAGAAGAATCATCTAACCATTTCAAACTTCAGTGTGCCTTCCCTAGTCCTGGAAACTTAACCCAATAAAAAATTGCTCTCTGGTTGGATTGCACTTCCTGTAGCCCATATTTTGAAAATGTCTCCAGGAAGAAAGCATGTTCTACACTGCCCTCAAGCAATGCCACCTTGTATGTCCATTGTCCTAACACTGAAAAGAGTGGCTTCATATTTTTAAAATCCAAGTTTAATGGTTATTGATGTCAGGAAACTTATTCTGATACCAGCTGTTCTATGACGGCTAAATCACAGATGTCTATAAATCTTTTAGAAGATGATATGTGGGGAGTATCTTTAAGATCTTGGAACAACAGTGGACTTCTTAACAGAAAAGGAATTAAACATGAAGGAAATATTTGATAAATTTAATAACCACATGACATTAAAAATTCTGTCAATCAAAAGATTCCCTGAAGAGCGTGAAGAGACAAGGCAATGCAGTGAGAGAAGGTATTTGCAATGTGCAAGATGGCAGTGCAGTAATAAAATTAAAGATTGAATTTGTGGCTTGGGTGAGAATTTTGATAACATACTTTCTAAAATGTAACCAGATCCTTCTTCATTAAAAAAAAAATTATATATATATATATATATAGTTAAAGAAAAATCCAATGACAGCATTTTTCAACAAAATGAAGTAACAGACATTCTCATAAGCTACAAAATACTAGTGGATGGAGCCAAACTGCATGCAGCTATTGTATTTTGGCAAGACTTTTGACAGGTTTAGCAAATATGAGTAGGTATCAGAGTGAAAAAAAAATTCTGTACATCCTAAAACCCCCAGAAAATAAATTGCCAATAAATATAAACAAGGCCTCGATCTCATTGGAATCTTCTGCAAATAGGTCTGAGAACAGTGGTTAAAACAGGGAGAATGCTCCATTAGCTTCAGTTTGTGGATGGGTGGTACTGAGGGACATGTGTAAAAAAATTGGAGGAGGCTGAGGCTATCTAAGCCTTAAGGAAGTAGAAAATGCTCAAAATCAAAATTGCTTCTGAAGGGCAAACATCTTTCTGGGGAAACTTCCAGAGAAGTCTCTGTGGCTATAGGAGACAAGGTTTTCATTTAAGATTTGTGTGCTAATTGCTTCAGTTGTGTGCGACTCTATGGATCGTAGCCCACCAGGCTCCTCTGCCCATGGGATTTTCCAAGCAAGAATATTGGAGTGGGTTGCCATGCCCTCCTCCAGGGGCTCTTCCCGATCCAGGGATCAAATCCAAGTCTCTCATATCCCCTATATTGGCAGGTAGGTTCCTTACCATAAGTGCCACCTAGGAAAGTAGTTTAAGATAGTTTTAATTTTCTTGTCCATTACTCAGATTTTGAGATAGGAATAATGCCCTGAGATCATCATTTTCTTTCTTCAGATTCTTCAGTACACTTTAATATAACCAATTAATCCCTTGATATAACAAGTTTTCAGCAAAATATAGCAGCAGCTACTGAGTCACTCCTTCCACAGGTGACTTCATATGATAATCTAAGTCACAGTGTTCACCACTGCAGTCCATGGACTACCAGCATCCTCTTTATGACAGACAACATCAATCCATTTTAATCTAATCAAATTGAAGATAAAGATGATAGATTACTCAAGATTCAGTTACTCTGGAGCCTCTTGATAGCAATAACTACATTTATGTTAAATGAGGGAAGCAGAACTATGAGTTGTGAGATAAGATACTCATAATAATTAAAACAGTTATGGGAGGAGCTGGAAGGTGACAGTCTAGGACAGAAGTTGGCAAATCAGAGGAGGTGTCACTGACCAGTAAACCCAGGAAGCCAAGTATGACCAGCTGCTGAAGTGGAGCTCTGAAGAGAATGCTCCTAGATCTACAAAAAGGTATGTTGTTCAGTTGCTCAGTCATGTCCAACTCTGCACCCCCAAGGACTTCAGCATGCCAGGCTTCCCTGTCCTTCACCATCCCAGATTTTGCTCAAACTCATGTCCATTGAGTCAGTGATGCCATCCAACCATCTCGCCCTCTGTTGTCCCCTTCCCCTTCTTCCTTCAATCTTGCCCAGCATCAGGATCTTTTCCAGTGAGTCAGATCTTCACATCAGGTGGCCAAAGTATTGGAGCTCAGCTTCAGCATCAGTCCTTCCAGTGAATTTTCAGGGTTGATTTCCTTTAGGATTGACTGGTTTGATTTCCTTGCAGTCCAAGGGATAAGAACCTCTCCAACACCACAGTTTGAAAGCATCCATTCTTCAGTGTTCCGCCTTCTTCAGGGTCCAGATCTCACACCCACACGTGACTACTGGAAAAACCATAGCTTTCATTTTATGGACCGTTGTTACCAAAGCAATGTTTCTGCTTTTTAACAGAAGGTATACCCTGTATACAACTCTGCCATGATGATGGGCCTGAAGCAACTTACGGTCACAGAGTTGGCAGTTGAAGAAGAAGCTGGGTATGGGGTGGAGAACAGGTGCAAGTTGGAACCTGTCGGCACCTCTCTATCAATCAGCACATCTAGTAGCCTTCGTGGAACAAAGGCTCATTCACTTCTATTAATACTTTCCTAGTCTTGCAATTCTTTTGTCCATGCTAACTAGCAACCACTCAGGAAGGATTCTAGGAAATGGACTTTCAGAGTTGTAGAGTTCAGGCTATGACAAAGAAATAGAAAAACAGAACCACAGAGAAAAATTATATATATATATATATATTTGTTGTTGTTTTTATTTAGTCACTAAGTTGTGTCTGACTCTGCAACCCCATGGACTGTAGCCCACCAGGCTCTTCTGTCCATGAGATTTCTCAGGCAAGATCCCTAGAGTCAGCTGCCATTTCCTTCTCCAGGGGATCTTCCTGACCCAGGGATCAAACCTGTGTCTCCTAGTTAGCAGGCAGATTCTTTACCACTGAGCCATCTGGGAAGCCCTGTTGCATACATTGTATGTGTATATATTATGTATTATATATATGTATATGTGTGCTGCTGCTGCTAAGTCGCTTCAGTTGTATCCAACTCTCTGCGACCCCGTGGACGGCAGCCCACCAGGCTCCCCCGTCCCTGGGATTCTCCAGGCAAGAACATGAATGGCTTGCCATTTCCTTCTCCAATGCATGAAAGTGAAAAGTGAAAGCGAAGTCGCTCAGTCGTGTCTGACTCTTAGCGACCCCATGGACTGCAGCATACCAGGCTCCTCCGTCCATGGGATTTTCCAGGCAAGAGTGCTGGAGTGGGGTGCCATATGTGTGCTAAGTCATTTCAGTTGATTCTGACTGTGCAATCCTAGGGAATGTAGTCTGCCAGGCTTTTCTGTCCATGGGATTCTCCAGGTTAGAATACTGAAGTGGGTGGCCATACCCTCCTCCCTGGGATCTTCCTGACCCAGGGATCAAACCCACATCTTTTATGTCCCCTGCATTGGCAGGTGGGTTCTTTACCACTAGCGCCACCTGGGATGTCCATATATGTACAAATATTATATATGTGTGTATATATATATATAAAATACAAAAATATCTGAGAATTCAATAAGAACAATGCGCTTGAACAAGGGCTTTACCAAAAATATATCCAAATGACTGACAATCAGAAAAGTGTTCAGCCTCATAAATAATCCACAAAATGGGAATTAAAATCACAATGAGATACCACCAAACACCCACAAGACTGGCAAAACAAACAAACAAACAAACAAAAAAACAGCCAGATACTGGTGGATATGTGTATGTAGCAACAGGAATACAAATTATACTGGTGGGTATGCAAATTAATGCAACATATTTGGAGAAGTGTTTAGCAATATTTGAAAACATCTAAAGCTATGAGTACATCATTCAGTTTTGTTTTTGGCTTTTTTTTTCAGTTCAGTTTCTCAGTCATGTCCGACTCTTTTTCCTAAGTATTTTTCTTAAATATATTTAGGTATATGTGTGTCAATTTACACCTACAAAAATGTTCTTGGAAGCAATTTTTATACTAGCAAAAACTCAGTCCAGTTCAGTCAATCAGTCATGTCTAACTCTTTGCAACCCCATGGACTGCAGCATGCTAGGCTTCCCAGTCCATCACCAACTCCCGGAGCTCACTCAAATTCATGTCCATTGAGTCGGTGATGCCATCTAACCATCTCATCCTCTGTTGTCCCCTTTTGCTCCTGCCTTCAATCTTTCCCAGCATCAGGGTCTTTTCCAATGAGTCAGGTAACAGGTGGCCAAAGTATTGGAGTTTCAGCTTTAGCATCAGTCCTTCCAATGAATATTCAGGGTTGACTTTCTTGAGGACTGACTGGTTGGATCTCCTTGCAATCCAAGGGACTCTCAAGAGTCTTCTCCAACACCACAGTTCAAAGCATCAGTTCTTTGGTGCTCAGCTTTCTTTATAGTCCAACTCTCACATGAATACATGACTACTGGAAAAACCATAGCTTTGACTAGACAGACCTTTGTTGGCAAAGTAACATCTCTGCTTTTTAATATACTTTCTAGGTTAGTCATAACTTTTCTTCCAAGGAGCAAGCATCTTTTAATTTCATGGCTGCAGTCGGCATCTACAGTGATTTTGGAGCCCAAAGAAACAAAGTCTGTCACTGTTTCCATTGTTTCCCCATCTATTTGCCATAAAGTGTTGGGACCAGATGCCATGATCTTAGTTTTCCAAATGTTGAGTTTTAACCTAGCTTTTTCACTCTCCTCTTTCACTTTCATCAAGAGGCTCTTTAGTTCTTCTTCACTTTCTGCCATAAAGGTGGTGTCATCTGTGTATCTGGTATCATCTGAGGTTATTGATATTTCTCCCAGCAAAAACTAGAAACAACCCAAATATCCATTAACTGTAAACTGATAGATTTTAGTTTGTTCATATAATGGAATACTATACAGCAATAGAAGGAGAAAGAGGATCTTATAAATATATGGCTGACTAAAAGTAATAAGACAAAAGTATATACAGTTTAATTCTGTTTATTTAGCTCAAAAAACCCAAGTAAAACAGAAATATATAGAAATGCACTAATGGCAAACTGAAAACAGAAAAAGATTGCCATGTAAGTCTGGATAACAGTATTCCAGCAGGGAGGACAAAGGTGTGATTGGAAAAGGACACCTGGGAGGTTTCAGGACTTGCTTCCAATTTTGTAGGATTTAAGGAGTTTTAATTTTATATTTGCATGAAAGTTTGTGAAAGTTTGTAGTTTGAGTTTAAGTCTGCAGTTTGGAGGAGGATTAATCTCCAGAGGTATAAATTTGACAGTCATCATATCTGAGATGCAGTTAGTCAAGGGAATTCATGTTATGTAATAAAGTAATGTAGAGAAAAGAGAGGAGCGCCCACAATTGAGTTCTGAGGAGTATTTAAAGAAAGTCTTTTGTTGGAACGAAAACCAGTCCTGAAAACAGAGAAGGCTCGCCAATGAAGTAGAAAGATCTGGTGTCCCTTACTCCAAGCAGAAGAATTTTTCTAAAAGTAGGAAGTGGTCATTTAAGATAAGTGTTTCTGGGTAAAATAAGGACAAAAGAGTAGGTGATGTTGACAAGGGTCATTTCAGTGGAATGGTGGAGCCGGAAAGCATGTTGGAAAGACTTCAAAAATTCAACAACATGGCTGAATTGATAATTTAAAAAACGTTTGAAGAAGCGATGAAGGGATGGTCACACTGAAATAACATGATTGTTGTCTTCTAAATTCCCAGTAGGTGGTGTCATAATACTGTATTTAGNTTCTGGGTAAAATAAGGACAAAAGAGTAGGTGATGTTGACAAGGGTCATTTCAGTGGAATGGTGGAGCCGGAAAGCATGTTGGAAAGACTTCAAAAATTCAACAACATGGCTGAATTGATAATTTAAAAAACGTTTGAAGAAGCGATGAAGGGATGGTCACACTGAAATAACTTGATTGTTGTCTTCTAAATTCCCAGTAGGTGGTGTCATAATACTGTATTTAGAGAATAGGGTTTTTTTCTTTTTAATGAGGTGGAGAAAGAACAAAACACTTTTGAACTAATATGCTTGCTCAAATCTATGTACTTTCTTCTTAAAAGTTTTTTCTGTAAGATGACACTATTATGAACATCTTAATTCTTTATGGTGAATCTGTAATTCACATTTTTATAAGAAAATAGTAAGTGATGACTTTTTATTCTTTTATTCTCTATAGTTATATAATAATACATAATCAGTCAAAAGAATGAGACGGCTAAAATATCTGCCTCCCAAATTTCCCAGTATATTTTTTTTTTTACTGTTATATCTTAGGTGAAAAAAGAAACTGTTTTTGTCCTGAGAGTCAAACAGGAATGCCAGGCCTGTCATTATAACCATTATATTTTGCACTCAAACGTTGTCTACTTTTAGCTTCTCTTTTGAACTGTCTATATTATAAATGATTGGCTTTGTGGAAATCCAGCTGTTTATAGTTGAATTCAATGTACTTTCATTCTTCCTACATTGCATTTCAGTAACCCTTACACTTGCTTTGTCCATATAATATGTGCAGTGAGATGATTATAACTCAGTGAGCAGTATGGTCTCTCTGAGAGGGCGACTCTCAACAACTGTGTAACCATCCATGTTTTTTTGTGTCTCATCGCCTGGATTATTAATTCCCTGGTGGCTCAGACAGTAAAGAATCTGCCTCCAATGCAGGAAACCTGGGTTTGATCCCTGGGTTGGGAAGCTCTCCTGGAGAAGGCCATGGCTACCCACCCCAGTATTGGTGCCTAGACAATTCCATGGACAGAGGAGCCTGGTGGCCTACAGTCCATAGGGTCACAAAGAGTCTGACATGACTGAGCAACATTTTCACTTTCACCTAGATTACATCCTCTTCTTGGAGGATCAGACCAATGGATTAGTGGGTGGTTTGGTTTTGTTCTTGATTTTTGTAACCACCACAATGTCCCTTGTAAACTATGAAAACTTAGTAGATATCTGTAAATGGTTACTAAGCATTTAAACAACTGACTTCTTGGATTTCCCTACATCATAAAGATTTGATGTCCACACTATGAGATCTATTACTTTGGTAATTTCATACTTGTGATACCTCAGTAATCATGAATCTGAAGATGTATACTCTCCATGGTGTTTGTCTTTGATGGAATAATGAAAATTCTCCATCCCCAGATAACTGTTACTACTTCATCTGTCTGGCAGTTTTGTGGAAAAGTTCACTTCAAAGGGTTTGCTTTATTTAAACTGACTCTACATTTTGCTCGATGGGAAGGATACTATACCCAGGGCTTTTGTGAAAAATAATCAGCAGCAATTATTTAACATGCAAGCAGCTGAGCTAGCAATACCAGTTGGAGCAAATAACAGGCTGGCTCAAAAAACATAAAAGAAAAAATTTGGAGAATAAAATGTCCATATGGCCTTTTTTAAAGTTCTGATATATTCCTGGAATCTAGAAGGTCACACACACAGGCAAGGCTGTGGTGTGCCGAGGCCAGGAAAGACCTAAAAAATCCTTAATCTCTCACAGAAAGGAGACCAAGAAGAGCATGGTGGTCTTGCAAAGTGGAGAAGATAAGAGATTCGAGTGCACAGAGCCTATGTCTGGAATGTATACAGCAAGGTCATTTTGAATGTTTTCTGAGGTTAAAGATGTAGATTTTATGTTTTTTCTTGGTCTTTTCCCCTTCTAGTGTCTTTCCTCACTCTAGTGACACTTTCCTTGGATCAGTTTTTTTGCTTCCCCACCCAGAAATACAGTGTGATTTTCCACACCCCTCCACACCCCACATATGCACACATATACACTGGGTGACCTCAAAGACTCCAATTAACTTTATGCTAAAAGTCACAGAAATAAGTGCTTACTTCACACAGCTCTACAACCTTGCCTTGAAGGTATAGTCACATCTAAGTCTGCTTCAGTCTCCTCTTCAGCACCTTCAAGTTTTACAGTTGCTTCCTAGGAAATGAGACCACTGATAAGACACTTCAATTCAGTTCAGTTGCTCAGTAGTGTCCAACTCTATGACCTCATGAGCTGCAGCACGCCAGGCCTCCCTGTCCATCACCAACTCCCAGAGTCCTCTCAAACCCATGTCCATTGAGTCGGTGATGCCATCCAGCCATCTCATCCTCTGTCGTCCCCTTCTCCTCCTGCCCTCAATCTTTCCCAGCATCAGGGTCTTTTCAAATGAGTCAGCTCTTTGCATAAGGTGGCCAAAGTATTGGAGTTTCAGCTTCAACATCAGTCCTTCCAATGAACACTCAGGAATGCTTGGATCTCCTTGCAGTCCAAGGGACTCTCAAGAGTTTTCTCCAACACCACAGTTCAAAAGCATCAATTCTTCAGCACTCAGCTTTCTTTATAGTCCATTCTCACATCTATACATGACCACTGGAGAAACCATAGCCTTGACTAGACGGACCTTTGTTGACAAAGTAATGTGTCTGCTTTTTAATATGCTATCTAGGTTGGTCATAACTTTCCTTCCAAGGAGTAAGCATCTTTTAATTTCATGGCTGCAATCAACATCCGCAGTGATTTTGAAGCCCCAAAAATAAAGTCAGCCCCTGTTTCAACTGTTTCCCCATCTATTTCCCATGAAGTGATGGGACCAGATGCCATGATCTTCGTTTTCTGAATGTTGAGCTTTAAGCCAACCTTTTCACTCTCCTCTTTCACTTTCATCAAGAGGCTTTTAGTTCCTCTTCACTTTCTGTCATAAGGGTGGTGTCATCTGCATATCTGAGGTTATTGATATTTCTCCTGGCAATCTTGATTCCAGCTTGTGCTTCATCCAGCCCAGCATTTCTCATGATGTACTCTGCATATAAGTTAAATAAGCAGGGTGACAATATACAGCTTTGAGGTACTCCTTTTCCTATTTGGAACCAGTCTGTTGTTCCATGTCCAGTTTTAACTGTTGCTTCCTGACCTGCATACAGGTTTCTCAAGAGGCAGGTCATGTGGTCTGGTATTCCCATCTCTTTCAGAATTTTCCACAGTTTATTGTGATCCATACAGTTAAAAGCTTTGGCATAGTCAATAAAGCAGAAACAGATGTTTTTCTGGAACTCTCTTGCTTTGTTGATAATCCAGCAGATGTTGGCAATTTGATCTCTGGTTCCTCAGCCTTTTCTAACACTATTCTACTGTTAATGGAAATTTTCTGATTGGTTAACCTCTATAGTTCTGAAAGTTGATACTGATAAATACCTAATAAACACTTCATTTGTAAACCCAAGTAGAATCAGTTGTATACACTCTATCCTGAGTCTAAAGGGACAGATAAGGTTGATGTTAATTTGAACCAAAAGATAAAACATATCAAATATGCCCATGTCCCTAGTTAGCATATAGTGACCGGCCTACCACCCAGCAGAAAAGAACAACACTGTACTCCCAACCCTCTCTCCAGAGTACTCTGATCTTGCTTCAGATATTTGTCCGAGTCTCCTATGACCACCTAGTGCTGCTTGGGTCAAGAAGCCTTATGAACAAAGGGTCAACTGTGAATAAAAATTAGCCAAAGAAAATGAAGTGTTTGGACAAATAATAGGCATAAGGTCATAATCTGTCATGCCTTGTTTGCTTAATTGATTAATTGCTTAATTAGTTTGAATGAAAATGAATGTACTTTGTAACAATAAGTAGCTTCCTTAATTATTTCTTTTAGTCCGCATCCTCAGGAGATTCTCCACCTTAACCTGAGGCAGAATCTAAATTCAGAGTGTTATTGTTTTGTCATTAAGTCATATCCAGCCCTTTGTGATTCTGAAACTATAGCACATCAGTCTCCTCTGTCCTTCAGGATCTCCTGGAGTTTGCACAAATACATGTCCATAGAGTTGGTGATGTTATCTAACCATTTCATGTTCTGTAGCTCCCAGATGGTTCAAATACAACAGCCTTGCAATTCACACCCTCTCAGTTCAGTTCAGTTCAGTCGCTCAGTCGTGTCCGACTCTTTGCAACCCCATGAATCACAGCACGCCAGGCCTCCCTGTCCATCACCAACTCCTGGAGTTCACTCAAACTCACGTCCATCTAGTCAGTGATGCCATCCAGCCATCTCATCCTTGGTTGTCCCCTTCTCCTCCTGCCCCCAATCCCTCCCAGCATCACAGTCTCTTCCAATGAGTCAACTCTTTGCATGAGGTGGCCAAAGTACTGGAGTTTCAGCTTCAGCATCATTCCTTCCAAAGAAATCCCAGGGCTGAACTCCTTCAGAATGGACTGGTTGGATCTCCTTGCCGTCCAAGGGACTCTCAAGAGTCTTCTCCAACACCATAGTTCAAAAGCATCAATTCTTCGGCACTCAGCCTTCTTCACAGTCCACTCAGATATTAAATTCTATGTTTTTAACTTTCAAAACTACATACTATCATTAACAGTTTATACAAATAAGTTATTTTATATTTATTTACCTATTAATCATTTTATTTGTTCAATATTGTTATGTTCCAACTGTCTTTATGATCAGTTTCCTTCTTATGGAAGTCCATCTGAAGTTCCTTTACTTAAGGTGATAAACATTCAAAGACTTTGGTTTCTAAGATACTTTTATTTTATCCTTTTTGTAGTAGTAATGTTTGGCTTTACATCATTCTTGGTTGATATGTATTTCTTTTCAACACTTTAAAGTCTTCTGGCTTCCCTTATTATTATTGAAAATTCTATCAACAACCTATGCATCATCAATTAATCCATCATGTCTTTGTAGGTGGTTTGTCTTTTCTCTTTGACATTTTAAGATATTCTTTATTTATCGGGGGCTTACATTTTCACTACAGTGTTTCTAGGAGGATGTTTCTTTGTGTTGATCCTATTTTAGATATATTGGCAGATACTTTTCTTCCACATAATCATTAAGGGACTCAGATTTTTCTGTTTTGTGTCTAAAAAATTTACTTTTCATAGTCATATACAGCTAGAAGAAAGAAAAAGTGACTATTGTAGAGAGACACCAGCTTCGTAATATCTTTGGCCCCAAATGACAAACATCAATTACTTCCACTCACTTTCCATTTACTACTAGTCATATGGATACATCTAGATGCTAGTGGAGCAGCTGCTTCCTAACCCACTTTTTGTTTCCAAGCACAGGACACATTTACTTTCTCTCCAAGGAAAATAGCCCAGAGTCATTCAGCTATTACATTCAGACAATAGTCAAAGTGCTTTGAGTGGTGCTCAATGTGCTAGACCGAATAATGGCCACCCACAGATGACAGGGCCTACTCCTTGAAACTTACAAATGTTACCTTATTAAAAAAAAAAATGGTCTTTGCATGCATGATTAAATTAAGGGTCTTGCCATTGGAAATTATCCTGGATTATCAATCCTGAGATGTAGTCACAAGTGTCTTTATAAGAGAGAGGCAGAAGGAAATTCAAAGAGAAGGAAACAGAAAAAGAGAAGATCGTATAAAGAGAGTTGCAGAGACTGGAGTGATGTGGTCACAGCAAAGGAATCCCAGCAGTTACCCACAGCTGGAAGAGACCAAGGAGTGAATTCTCCCCTAGAGATTCCAGGGAGAACATAGTCTTGCCAACACCTTGATTCTGGCCTGGGGAAACTGATACTGTACTGGCCTCCAGAACTATGAGAGAATTTCTGTTGTTTGAAGCTGCCAAATTCATGGCAATTTTGATGGTAGCCACAGGAAACTAATACACTAGGATGAGGACTCCTCATGATCATTTGAGCTTCATTTTTTGAGTGGGTCCTAAGGGCAAGGAATTCCCTTGTGGCTCAGAGGTTAAAGCATCTTCCTGGAATGTGGGAGACCCGAGTTTGATCCCTGGGTCGGGAAGATCCCCTGGAGAAGGAGATGGGCAACCCACTCCAGTACTCTTGCCTGGAGAATCCCATGGAGAGAGGAGCCTGGTAGGCTACAGTCCATGGGGTCGCAAAGAGTCGGATACGACTGAGCAACTTCACTTTCACTTTAAGGGCAAGGAAGGAAGTTAAGTAGTCACTACACCTTTAGTTTCCTTTTTGGAGAAGGAAGAACATTTTAGCTGTGGATACCACATCACTACCACTGATATTTTTGGTTTGATGGGATAAAGTTTTGTAGTCACCAGGAGACATGCACTGGGGAACATGCAAAGTAGTTCTGCCTCTTCAACGTTCTTGGAGTGACCTTGCTTTTCCTCCAACACACAGAAAGCCCACAGGAGACATTTATCAGGCTTTCACCGACTACAGTCAGTCATTCTTTGAGTGTGTTTCATCTGTCACTTAGCTGTTAGCTGCAGTGCTTCCGGAATGAGAGCCTTGATCTCAACGGTCTGCACAGTGAAAAAAAGCTTTCAGACGTTCCAGTATTCTTTTACCCTACTTCAGCTGATATCATCCTGATTTCCACTGACTTAATTAACTCTCCCAACGTGTGCAGTTTTGGTGAGACTGAAAATCACAATGCTCTCTTGTCTAAGCAAGGGACTGGCATATGACTAAGCTAGAGAAACTGGGCTCACATCTGAGGACCCTGACTTTTGAGTAGAAAGACTTAAGGACAGAAGAGCGTTCAGAGCATGTTACCTCTCACAGGTCCCCTTGACAGGATGATGGAATATGCCTGTTGCCTGGAATGCCAGAGGAGCTCTTATCCCAAGCCTTTCCTGAACCCAACTCTCCAGACTTCCTGCCAATTTTGTTAGCTGCCCAATAACATTAAAAAAAAATTCATACTTGCTGTAGTTGGACATCATAAATTTCTGTTGCTTGAAACTAAATAACCTTTAAATCTACAGAAACTTTTAAGACTAAGTTCTGACACTGTGAGGGTATTCTGCACATAGGGCAGAGGGAAGGAAGGCCCCTTTTGATGAGAAAATTAGGAAAGAAATGTTAACCTACATATTTATTTGGCTAAGGGCAAAAGTGTTCCTTAATATCACTGAATATTATCTCAGTTCCTTTGATCCATGTGCTGTAAAATCCATTAGTGTTAGGGAGTAGCCTTTTGTTCTGGAAAGTTCAGAGGTGTTTTAAATTATGTCATCTAACATGTACAGAGGGTCCCTCATGTAGACACTTCAACTTATGACTTTTTGACTTTACCGTGGTGCCACAGATATAAACATTCAGTACAAAATAAGCTTGCAGAGATTACTGGGTCTCAGACCCACAGTCTCTGAAATTATTGTTGTTCATTCCCTCAGTCGTGTCCAACTCTTTGTAACCCCGTGGACTGTAGCATGCCAAGCTTCCCTGTCCTTCACCATCTCCTGGAACTTGCTCAAACTCATGTCCATTGAGTTGGTGATGCCATCCAGCCACCTCATCCTCTGTCATTCCCTTCTCCTTCTGCCTCTTATCTTTCCAAGCATCAGGGTCTTTTCCAGTGAGTTGGTTCTTTGCATCAGGTGGCCAAAGAAGTGGAGTTTAAGCTTCAGCGTCAGTTCTTCCAATGAATATTCAGGACTGATTTCCTTTAGGATTAACTAGCTTGATCTCCTTGCAGTCCAAGGGGCTATCAAGAATTTTCTCCAACACCACAGTTTGAAATCAGTTCTTCGGTGCTCCGCCTTCTTTATGGTCCAGCTCTCACAGCCACACATGCCTACTGGCAAAACCAAAGCTTTGACTATACAGACTTTTGACAGCAAAGTAATGTCTCTGCTTTTTAATATGCTGTCTAGGTTTGTCATAGCTTTTTTTTTTTTCTACAAAGAGCAAGCATCTTTTAATTTCATGGCATTAGCATTCAGTATCTTTAGTATTTTGGATAAATTCCAAGATGTTATTGATGCTGATGGTCCTAGACCACACTTTGATAACCACTAGATAAAGAAACTGATCAACAATCCAAACACTCTCTGTGTGCAATAGGATTTGGGTATTGTGTACTTCACTAATTTAATGACTAACATAGAGTGTAAAAGGGTGAGATCAGAATGAGATGAAGTTTGGAACTTGAGTGCAGGTATCTTTGAATATTATGAGTATGAATTTTTCATACTTCATATGCAAAGAAAACACAGCCCTGAGATTGAAGGAATATATCTGTCATAAATGCTTCCTGAATTTAAATTAAATAAAGCTTCAAATTTTCAAAAGAAAATAGAAAGCATAGGAATTTTTAAATTTGGTCTGTTCCCAGGCTAGTGATACACAGCATGGTGTTTTCTCATGATTCTGAGCAGTGGAATCATTTCATAGCTCCTATTCAAGCACATGGTCATGAGACTGAACAGCTAATACACGTGCAACTATTCTGTACCCAGCACAGCCATTGTTCTTCACTCTTAGTACAGTTTTCAATAAACTATATGAGATATTCAACATTTTAGGCTTTGGGTTGGATGGTTTTGCCCAACTGTAGGCTAATGTAAGTGTTCTGAGCACAGTTAAGGTAAACTAGCCTAAGCTAGGATGTTTGGTTAGTTAGACGTATTAAATGAATTTTCAACTTTAGATATTTTCAGTTTATTAGAGTTTATTGGGATATCTCCCCATCACAAGTCAAACAATATCTGTATATACAATCAAATTCTTTTCAAAAGTACATAGTTGGTTTCATTTCATTTGACATTCTTACTGATGAATGCCTATGTGCCTGCCTGCTTAACTGTGTCCTGCCCCTTGTGACACTATGGACTGTAGCCTACCAGGCTTCTCTGACTATGGGATTTTCCAGGCAAGAATGCTGGAGTGGGTTGCCATTTCCTGCTCCAGGGGATCTTCCTGACTCACAGATCAAACCCAGTGTCTCCTTCATTGGCAACTGGATTTTTTATCACTGAGCCACCTGTGTAAATAGTTCAGCTGCATTTCCACTAAAAGAAATTCCCTTTCAAACATCAATGATCAACAGATTAGTTTGATAATATTCTATTAGATCAGGCTTCCCTGGTGGCACTAGTGGTAAAGAACCCGCCTGCCAATGCAGGAGATGTGAGTGACCTGGGTTTGTTCTCTGGTTTGGGAAGATCCCTGGAGGAGGGCATGGAAACCCACTGTTATTCATGCCTGGAGAATCCCACGGATAGAGGACTCTGGCAAGCCACAGTCCATAGGTCAGCAAAGAGTTGAACACAGTGAAAGTGATTTGGCAAACACACACACATTCTATTAGATAATCTGTTTATGTTAACAGTAAGAGGATGCCCTACATATAACGTCTACTGAAAGAAAAATTGTGGGATCATATTTTTTAAAATACTGTTTTAGATTTCCTATGTTATTATAACACATGTTTTGGGAAACAAATTTGTATTTGTATTGTCAGTTACTATTAAATTTAAAACTGTTTGAAGGTATGTGTCATTCAGAGTCCAGTTACAAGATGGAAATCACATTATAATTTTAACAAAGAAAGTTTAAAAGTGTTAATAACTGTTACCACTAACTTACCAACAGAAAAATCTCTAAAGAGTAATGGAAGAAGACATCTAGGGAGGAGCCCCTGTCTCTGAGTACAGAAGCAGAGCACCAAGCGAAAAACCAAATCTGGAAGAGAAACGCCTTCCCCCCAGTGGAGAGGTTGTGGCTATGGTCACGGCCCATTGGATGGTGAAGTCCTCTTGAGTATATTGCCAACTGAAATTGCCAGGAAGCTCTCTTGTGGGTGGAAAGCCTGGGAAACTGTGCAGAGTAAAGTGTTGCTTCACGGAATTTGCTGGAACACTGCCCTCTGAAGTGCCAGAAGAACCTGCCATGGTGGAAGGTGCCATTCAGCAGAACGGCACTGGTGTCCCGTGCATTGCTGGCTGCTGTGCACCATAGAAGCAAGTGGAGAGAAATCCACTGAAACAAACAAAAAACACACACCTCTATTTCCTGCAGTGTTCTTTATCGCCATCTGCTGACAACATGTACCTTGTGCCATTTGTTCAGGAATGTTTACCAGTCCAGCTCCAGTATCATCAGGAGGGCAATGAGAGGTAGTAATCAATAGGTAACTGACACAAGGTAAGTGAAATTGCTTCTTTTTTCCTAAGTAAAAGCGAGAGGTTTTGCAAGACTAAGAATCCATTAGTTTAACCTGATAACAAAAATCAGCCCTTGAGTAAAATTTTATGTAAGGCTTCCTGTGCGTGCAGGCAGGCGCGCTCTGTCGCTCCAGTCATGTCCGACTCTTTGCGACCCCATGGACTGTAACCCACCAGGCTCCTCTGTCCATGGAATTCTCCAGGCAAGAATACTGGAGTGGGTTGCCATGCTCTCCTCCTCCAGGGGATCTTCCCGATCCAGGGATCGAAGTCGCATCTCTTAAATTTCCTGCATTGGCAGGCAGCTTCTTTACCTTTTAGCGCCACCTGGGAAGCTCATAGGGCTGCATATAGCTATTTAAACTGCAAACAAAAACAACAACAACAACAACAACAAAAAAAAAACAAGACAACCGTTCATGTTTAGTTTTTTGGAGTATTTCTTTGAAATATCTAGATACACTTATGCAGTGAAAATACTTGAATTCAGTTTAGCCTGTGAAAATGATCTACTGGAAAATAATTTTCTTATAAAGGGACAGTCTGCCCACAAACAGGCCGTTCCCTAAGGGGAAAATCTGTGGTTTCTTAAAAATTGAGTTCAGATTGTATTTGCATGGTTAGGGCCAAACTGATTTTTATGTACTGCTGAGTCATCTAAGACATGGAATTGTACACTATGGTTGGATGGGAATAAATAGGCTATCGGCTGAGGTTACATGTACAACACACTGTAAACTATAAAGTATTATGTAAAAGCTATTCCAGAAGGATTTGTTTTGAGTCTTCTCTTTCTAATGTCATTTAACTCCTATACATTTTTTTCCAAATACTTGCAAAAACATCTTAAAAGCTGTTGAAGTGACATGGCAGAGTTCATCAGGTGGGCCAAATTTACAATTTACTCTTTGTAGTCATCTGTGACAATTAGCGGTAGTGGTGTGGTGACAATTAGCTCAGTCATATCTAACTCTTTGCAACCTCATGGACTGGAGCCCACCAGGCTCCTCTGTCCATGAAATTTTCCAGGCAGGAATCGTGAGCAGGTGGCCACTTCCTCCTCCAGAGGATCTTTCTGACCCGGGGATTGAACCCGTTTCTCTGGAGTCTCCTACATTGGCAGGTGGATTCTTTGCTACTGCACCACCTGAAAAGCCCGTGACAATTCGAGTTTACTATAAAACAACAGATCTAGATATAATCTAAAGAAAAACTAACTCCTTCCCAAGTGGTCCTGAACATCACTAGAACTTCAGACAGCTGCTACCCCCACCACACACAAGGTTTTCTCCAGAAATTCTGACATTTCATACCATCCTGGTAATGTTCTGAGTCCTTATTGCCTGAGTTTGTTTTGGGGTGGCTGCAGAAAAAATCAGAGAAGAAGTCAGTTGGAGTAAGGGTTTGCTATTTCCCAGGAAATGATACAGAAATGTGACCAAATCCTAAAAAAATCAAGAAGAATATTTTATAGAGTTGAGCTTAAGATTTCTAGAGTTTATCTCTACTATAAGGATTAATCATGTCTCATATTTAATTTCTAAAGGTTTAAGAACGTCCAAATATCCTTAACATGTTCTCCAGTCATGAACAATCAATTGTAATCTAAACAGGAAAATGCTGCGTGGGTAAAGATAAAGTGCTTGCATCTTATATTTCCATCAACACTGTAAAGCTGAAAGGTGGATGTCTCAGACACTAGAAGGTTGAATATGAGCTGCTTAGCACGTACTGTGTAAAGTTTCTATAATAGTGCCGTTGTCTAATTAAACAGTGTAGATTCTCCCCCTCCTTAAATTAATTCTCCGAAACCCCTCATCTGTTAATTACTATAAATACTGGTTTCATTTTGCTTGCAAGTAATTTTCTGCTTCCTACATTTTTGTGGTTTACTAATTTGGAAAGAATTATAATGAGTGTGCTCTACCTCAGATAATTCACAATACTACAGAGTCCTGGGTAGAAAAATTCCATTTTCTGTGTCTTGGGAAATTTTCAAGGATTTACTCACAACACAGTCAAATGGATTTCTAGGATAAGGAATAATTCTTTACAAATATGGTCACATGTTAGAGATGATACATAAAAGGAGGACTTCCTCCCTCCCTCCTTTTCTTCCTTCCTTCCTCCTTTCCTTCTTTTATTTTTTATTCAAACTGAATACCATCTTGTTTTTTCCCCTAAAAGGACCCATCCCTGAGATTCACTAATAAAATGAGTAAAAGTGGAAAATGATAAACTTATCTTTTTTATCTTTTATATTTCTATTTGTATTTATTTAAATAGAAAAGTTAGTCATCCACACTTTTTTTCTCTTGCCATTAAATGCCAGGTGAAAGATATCATGTAAAGACAGATGACCATGCAATTAAAGATAGCCCATGATTCTGAAACCCTAGTGGGGTCTGCCAATTCTTGCTTTTAAGAGTAGAGATTTTTACGAGAATTTTTAGACTTTTATCTCAGAGGGGGGAAAAATTCTTTGAAAAGCCTTGTATTACTTCTGGATCATAACATTATCTCATAAATAAATAAAGACTCAATAAAATCTGACTGTATAAAGAGAGAAAGAGGAAACACCATTTGCAGTGAAATGATATCCTAAAGACTTACCAGATTCAATAAAATAAGTTGGGGTTTGTTTTCTTAAGGCAGTAGGCATTGAAAACTCTTTAAGGAAGGAAAGTAACTAAAGTCGCTCAGTCATATCTGGCTCTTTGCGACTGCATGCCCAATGTAGGCTCCTACGTCCATGGAATTTTCCAGGCAAGAGTACTGGAGTGGATTGCCATTTCCTTCTCCAGGGGATCTTTCTGACCCAGGGACTGAACCCAGGTCTCCCGCATTGCAGGCAGACGCTTTACCGTATGAGCCACCAGGGAAGTAGTTCAGAGCAAATAGGAAATTAATTATTTAACTTTAAGTTAGATGGGCCACTTGTCTTTTGTAACATGTATCCACTTGACTGGACTATGTGGCTTAACCCAGATTTTGGCTAAGCATTATTATTTCTGGGTGTGGGTGAGATCTGGGTGTTTCTGGATGACCTCAGCATTGGAATTGCTGGACTCAGTAAAGCAGATGGCCCCCCCTGAGCTCCCATGTGGATGAGCATCATCCCATCCATTGGATGCAACAGAGAGGATGAGAAAGGAATTGCCCCTTCTGCCTGACTGTGGAGTTGGAACACCCTTTTCTCCTACCCTTAGACTGGGACCCAGAGTGCAGATGCTCCTGGTTCTCCAGCCTTCAGACTCAGATTAAACTGTGTCATCAGCTTCCATGAGTCTCCAGCTTGCAGAAGGTAGATTGTGCAACTTCTCAGCCTCCGAAATGGTGTGAGCTAATTTTTCATAATCTATCAATCAACCTCTCTCTCTCTCTCAATATATAGATATAGTTATAGGTATAAATACAAGTACAGACATACTATATACCTATCTATAGCTGTGTGTATATATCTGTACGTCTGTAGATATCTATCCAGATAGAGAGATATGTGCAGGTATAAATATGTAGGTAGGTAGATAGACAGGTTATATATATATATATGTATATACATATGTATATAATTATGTATATTATTGNATATATGTATATACATATGTATAGAATTATGTATATTATTGGCAGTTATTAACATATATATGTTATACATATATATTATATATCAATATATATCTTATACACATAAATATTGTCATGTCTGTGCTCAGTCGTGTCTGACTCTTTGCTACCCTGTGGACTGTAGCCCACCAGGCTCCTCCCTCCATGGGATTCTCCAGGCAAGAATCCTGGAGTGGGTTGCCATTTCCTTCTCCAGGGGATCTTCCCAACACAGGGATCGAACCCAGGTCTCCTGCATTGCAGGCAGATGCTTTAACCTCTGAGCCACCAGGGAAGCCCCCAACATAAATATTGATCTGTTTCTCTGGAGAACTTTGACTCGTACATTTTCACCAGTTTCCATTCTTGCAAATGATATTCATAATTATGTTTGACTATATTTGAATAATTTTAAGTTATAAGCAATCAGGTATGCAGGCACTCCTAAATGATTGTGGGGTGTTATATGTAGGGGTCAGCCTGAGGCATGGTGATGGAGATATGGAGATAAATGTTTGTGGACAAATGAATAGCAATCTGTAACTCACTTGATAATGGTTTGGTTATAATGTGTGTGGATGAAGTAAAGCATGGATACTGTTTATCTTGATTCTCAATTTCTTAAGCTATGTTCCAATTTCATTTTGTAACAAGCCATCATTAATTGCTGTCATTGCTTCTTTATGGTTACAGATGCTGAGTGATCCTTTTCAGAAAGACATTTCAGTAAATGTGGATTACAATTCATTACATCTATTTTAATTGAGCTGCCCACTTCACTGAGAAACTACAGTGAATCTGCTAAAGAAGAATTCTATTAAATCACCTGTCAGATAATGTCAACATCTGTGTCATCTTGGTGGTGGCTTTACTAATTGTTTCTGACTCAAGTTGAGGTTTTTACTGGTTCTTGGTATGATGAGTGATCTGTGATCTATCCTGGACAGTTTGAATATTGTATAATGAAACTAGATCTCATCTAAATCGTTTGTTTTATCAGACCTCCTCTGGAGCTGGCAAACGATGTGGGAACTTCATTACTGCTAGAAGTGGCTGGAAATCTAGGTTTCCCTACAGTAAACCTAGTAAACCTAGGTTTCCCTACTGTGTTAACCCCACAGTAAGGGAGGAGGTTGTTGAGAGGCACCTCATTGCTTTTTGGGCTGGGGGATAAGAATTCAGGCCTTGGTCTAAACCTTTGCTGATATCTCTGTGGCTAGAATGCCTGCTTATTTTGCACAGATGTCCTCTGCTGATATGTGGGGCAGGGACAGGGTGGCAGGAGTAGAAGTTCTGACCCTTCGCTAGACTTCATCCTGGAGCACAGAGAGGGAGGGGAGTTTCATTACCACAGTGCGAGGCTAGAAGTCCAGACTCCTCATGCAGCACCTGACACCAGGGTAGGGTGGGGTGCATTAAAGCTTCATGGAGACAGACTTCCCAGGCCCTTACTCAGCCTTCTTGGACACCGCACCATCAGAAGTGGGTGTGGGAGGGCGGGTCATGGGACAGCAGCTTTCTCTGCGGTGCTTGTTTGGAGTTGAGTGTCATTGTTTAGGCTGCCTCTTTCCTAGCCCTTTGGGTAGAGGAAAATAGACTTTTCTTGAGGCTTAATTGTCTATGCCCGTTAACATTTCCTGCTTGCTGGCTTCTTCAGCTCCAAATCTGAGGTGAATGAGGCAAAAAGAAAGCCCGGGGATCTCACCATGATGTCATTCCTTGGGTCCACATTTTGTAGGCAGTCTATCCTCTGGCCTCCACAATTCAGAGCCTTCTTCTGTTTGTTTTCTATGCAGCATGCTGGATATCTGAGCCAAAAGTCGCTCCCCTCCATTTTCCCCAACAAAGAATGATGTTTTAGTGACCAAGCTGAAGCTCCAGTGTTTTGGCCATCTGATGTGAACAGATGGCTCGTTAGAAAAGTCCCTGATGCTGGGAAGATTGAGGGCAGAAGGAGAAGAGGGAGTCAGAGGATGAGATGGCTGGACATCATCACCGATAGAATGAACATGAACTGGGGCAAAACCATGGCAGATGGTGAGGGACGGGAGGCCTGTGTGCTGCAGTGCGTGGAGTCACGAAGAGTCGGACATGACCGGATGACTGAACAACAACAAGTAAAGGTATTGAGACCAAAAGGCATGAGCTCCATGGAAGTAGGACGGAAGAAAGTTACTAACAAAGCCAAAAGAAGCAACAAAGGGGAGACAGGATCTATTTGACTGAATATGATGAAAAGCTCTTTGGCTGTCATAACCAGCAAGTTCCCACAAAGGGAACCCTTTTCCCAACCCTGGCCATGCTGTCCACAAAAATTCAGATTTACCCCATGCCCTCCCCCAGGACGGTGGGACGTGAGTGCCCAGATCTTTGGGGAGAAACTGGGTGAAGCAATAGAAGTGGTCCTCTAGCCTTTCTCGAGGATTCTTGCTTACATGCTGAGCAGACCTGGCACCAGTGTGACTGCCCACTTGCTTGGGGACGTGATGAACGAGTGTCCTTTGTTTTCGTTCTCTTTTTTCCACCCACATGCAAACTTGACTCCTCTCATTATGGTTTCAGGTGAAAACAATGCAAAGCTTGGCGCCAGAAATTCCATTCAAGACAGAACTTTGTGGTTTTACCAGACTTGTGAGCCCTGAAACTTTATTTTAACCCACAGTTTATAACCTCAAAATAATCCAACCCAGGCAAGTCAAGTTGTTTTTAGAATAAGAGAGTTGTCCAGAAACCTAAAAATCTCCTATCTTTCAGTTCCCCAGTGTTCCATCACTGAAGTCCCAATTCCCATATTTATTACATGAGAATCATATCTGGTTTTCATTTCACGCTCTCAGTTTAGCCAGCTGGGGTGAGACTTTGTACAATATGGATTAACTCTTGACTGAGATGGAATAAGAATCATGACTGAGAAAAAAATTATTTTAGGAAACTTAACACCCGGCATATCACCTGGGACCCATGTTGGAATTTACTCTGCATATTTGATCAGGAAACTGTAGTTTATCCAAGCATGTGTCAAGGATACAGTTTGAACATGTGCTTCTCTGCTCCAGACTAAAGAGTGAGGCTGGCCCTAGAAGAATTTGAGGCAGTTGGCAATTTCCATAGTTTTCTGAGTTCTCCATCACAAAATTTTGTGAGTACTCTGAGGAGGGTAGGGAGATAAGGAAATATATCTCAAACCAAGGACTGCACTCAAGGGACTCACGGCACTAATGGCTTTCTTGAAGCAATGCAAAGGGAGCTGCATTCATTTTATCTAAGGTTGCATGAGCAACTTCATGAGAACATCTGTGGAGAATTACAGAACCTTGCCGTGGTCTCTGTCGCTTGAAGTGGGTGAAGGTGTGGGGGGATGGTCCCTCTTTTGGGTACTTGTATCTTGGGAGAAAAGAGAGATTGTTGGTCCCTCACTACCAGGATTTGTACTTCTAGAGATGTCAATACATAAAACAGTGATTGGCATATGTAGTAGGTACTGAGTAAAAATCAGCATGGACTGAATTCCTCACTATCAAAAATAACAATCATTTTGAAATGTCACAGTTCCTCAAATTCTAGGTAGGACTCAAGCTAATTTCTGAGTCCCTAAGGGATGATGCAGTTCTGGGTTACGTGATCTGTTTGATGGGGGACTGCAGATGTCATGGGGTGATATTTGGGAATATTAACAGATTCCCCCACCTTTGCTTTTCTTTGTCCTCTTTGCTTTTCTCTCAATTAATCAGCTAGAACATTACTTATTTCTCTACGAGTAATTTCCAAAAGACAATTCATAACCTTCTAATCTCTTCACCATGATTAAAAATGGAGTCCTTGATGAGTAACACAAAACTTTCTGCCTCCCACTAAAATAATAACTTCTTAGAGCTGGGGAAAGACGAGAGTAAGATGGAGAAGCAGTAAGTAGGTAAATATTGAGTGACCTTTATAAAAGAGAGATGACCCCTCTCTTGGATGAATGAGGGGTCGTTCAGATACCCTAGAAAAACTTAGGGGATTGGAGTGAAAGTGATGCTTCTATTCCCTTCTGAAAGTACAGCCCCAAGGAGCACATCAGTACAGTATTATAGAAAATAAACGTTTGTTTCAAAATAGCTAATCATATGGGTCTGTGTATTATATAGTTAGGATAAACTAGCTTGTGGTAAGAAACCCACTTAAACTGCTAGCGGGTGGGCAGAAACAGAAGTTTATTTCTTGATCAATAGGAGTCCTGGTGGGTATTTCAGATTATGACTGTCTGCTCCTTCAGGAACCAAAGTCTTTTCCAGCTTGTGCAACTGGTGTTTTTTTCAGCCTCTAGGGATTCATTTGTCTTTGTCATGACAACAGAGGAGGAATGAACGTAGAAGAGCATGTGTGCAAGGCTTGGTGGCCGGGCTGGAAGCAGCTCACCTCCAACTGGTTAAAACCCAGTCATGTGGTCACACCTCCCAGCAAGGGGGAACTCATCACTGTCCCAGGAAAAAGACAAAATGGATTTAGGTAGACAAGCATCTCTGCTCAACTTACGGTAATATTTTTCTCATGTACCTGGTTGGTACCTGATAAGTACAAATAGCTCCTTAAACTAGGAGAAGCAAGGAAGTAACGAGAGGTCCTAGGCAGCCTCTCATGCTGTAAGTCTCTGTGACTTGTGTAATGAGGAATATCAGAATAATCCTACATACCCGAAAAGAATATGACAGGTTGCATGTCTGAAGAAACTTTTTGGATAGGAAGGACCATGGATCAGCATTGACCTGTTTAGCCAGAAATTCATGGACTGAAATGAATTATTGATTCCTCAGCTGATCTCAAGAGATGCCAACATATATAGATAATAAGACAAGGGCTGGATACTCAGGAACTCCTACCCATCTCTGCATTTAAAATCAGTAATAAGGCAAGTGGATATTAAATTTTTATGATCTGACTGCTTGAAAGTCTGTGATAGAAAATAAGCTGAGTAATGAAAAAATAAAATCGGCAGTTTGTGAACACCTAATTTTTATCGAAAGAATAACAAGGAGAGATAATAAAGCCTTTCTCGGTGAACAATGCAGAGAAATAGAGGAAAACAATAGAATGAGAAAGACTAGAAATCTCTTCAAAAAAATTAGAGATACCAAGGGAATATTTCATGCAAAGATGGGCACAATAAAGGACAGAAACAGTATAAACCTAACAGAAGCAGAAGATATTAAGAAGAGGTGGCAACAATATGCAGAACTATACAAAACATATCTTAATGATCCAGATAACTACAGTGGTGTGATCATTCACCTAGAGCCAGACATCCAGCAGGGCAAAGTCAAGTGGGTCTTAGGAAACATCACTATGAACAAAGCTAGCAGAGGTGATGGAATTCCAGCTGAGCCATTTCAAATTCTAAAAGATAATGCTGTTAAAGTGATGCACTCACTATGTCAGTGGATTTGGAAAACTCAACAGTGGCCCCAGGACTGGAAAAGGTTTTCATTCCAATACCAAAGAAGGGCAGTGCAATAGAATTTTTAAACTACCACACAATTGCACTCATCTCACACTCTAGCAAAGTAATGCTGAAAATTCTCCAAGTTAGGCTTTAACAGTACATGAACAGAGAACTTCCAGATGTTCAAGCTGGATTTAGAAAAGGCAGAGGAAACAGAGATCAAATTGCCAACATCTGCTGGATCATAGGAAAAACAAGAGAGTTCCAGAAAAACATCTACTTCTGCTTCATTGACTATACTAAAGCCTTTGACTGTGTGGATCACAACAAACTGTGGAAAATTCTTAAAGAGATGGGAATACCAGACTTCCTTATCTGCCTCCTGAGAAGCCTATATGCAGGTCAAGAAGAAACAATTAGAATTGGACGTGGAACAACAGACTGGTTCCAAATTGGGAAATGAGTACGTCAAGGCTGTATATTGTCACTCTGCTTATTTAACTTATATGTAGAGTGCATCATGTGAAATGCTGGGCTGGATGAAGCACAAGCTGGAATCAAGGTTGCTGAGAGAAATATCAATAACCTCAGATATTAAGATGACATCACTCTTATGGCAGAAAGCAAAGAACTAAAGAGCCTCTTGACGACAGTGAAAGAGGAGAGTGAAAAAGCTGGGTTAAAATTCAACANACATCACTCTTATGGCAGAAAGCAAAGAACTAAAGAGCCTCTTGACGACAGTGAAAGAGGAGAGTGAAAAAGCAGGGTTAAAATTCAACATTCAGAAAACTAAGATCATGGCATCTGGTCCCATCACTTCATGGCAAATAGATGGGGAAAAAATGGAAACAGTGACAGGTTTTATTTTCTTGGTCTCCAAAATCATTGCAGATGGTGACTGCAGCTGAAATTAAAAGACACTTGCTCCTTGGAAGAAAGGCTATGACCAACGTCGATAGCATATTAAATAGCAGAGACATTACTTGCTGATAACAGTCTAGCTAGTCAAACTTATGGTTTTTCCAGTAGTCATGTATGGATGTGAGAGTTGGACCATAAAGAAAGTTGAGTGCTGAAGAACAGATGCTTTTGAATTGTTGTTTTGGAGAAGATTCTTGAAAGTCCTGGGAATACAAGGAGTTCAAACCAGTCAATTGTAAACAAAATCAGTCTTGAATATTCATTGGAAGGACTGATGCTGAAGCTGAAACTGCAATACTTTGGCCACCTGATGCAAAGAACTGACTCACTGGAAAAGACCCCGATACTAGGAATGATTGAAGGCGGGAGGAGAAGGAGACAACAGATGATGAGATTTTTGGATGACATCACAGATTCAATGGACATGAGTTTGAGCAAGCTCTGGGATTTGGTGATAGACAGGGAAGCCTGGCACGCTGCAATCCACGGGGTCACAAAGTGTCGGACACGGCTGAGTGACTGAACTGAACTAAAATCTTTTTCTAATATACTGGTCTTCTAAATGTCTTCATTGGGTTCTGAAGGACTTGACTGACATGAATTGCCTTGAAAAATATATAAAGGAGTTGTGTACATTAAATTACACTACTTATTGTGTGATGGACTAGGATGTAGGCCCTCATGTTCTACTCAGGTAGGATTCCAAGGCATACCATGGAATAGCTAGTGACTTTGGGCAAGTTGTAATATCTGTGTTCTTGTTTTCTCATCTGTCAAATAAAATATTGAAGTATCTAATTCTTAGGACTGTTGGGAGAATGGAATGAAGTAATGTATTAATGGCAATGCCAAGTAGAAAGTATATATCTTGTAAAAATATTACTTGTACTTATTTATACTTCTAGAGATTTATGTCTGCTTTAGCTCAAACCAGTCAGTCCTAAAGGAAGTTCAGTTCAGTCGCTCAGTTGTGTCTGACCGTGACCCCGTGGACTTCAGCAGGCCAGGCTTCCCTGTCCATCACCAACTCCTGGAGCCTACCCAAACTCATGTCCATTGAGTCGGTGATGACATCCAACCACCTCATCCTCTGTCGTCCCCTTCTCCTCCCTCCTTCAATCTTTCCCAGCATTAGGGTCTTTTCCAATGAATCAGTTCTTTGCATCAGGTGGCCAAAATACTGGAGTTTCAGCTTCAACACCAGTCTTTCCAATGCATATTCAGGGCTGATTTCCTTTAGGATTGGCTGGTTTGATCTCCTTGCAGTCCAAGGGACTCTCAAAAGTCTTCTCCAACACCGCAATTCAAAAGCATCAATTCTTCAGTGCTCAGCTTTCTTTATAGTCCAACTCTCACATCCATACATGATTACTGGAGAAACCATAGATTTGACTAGATGGACCTTTGCTGGCAAAGTAATGTCTCTGCTTTTGAATATGCTGTCAAGGTTGGTCATAGCTTTTCTTCCAAGGACCAAGTGTCTTTTAATTTCATGGCTGCAGTCACCATCTGCAGTGATTTTGGAGCCCCCCAAAATAAAGTCTGTCACTGTTTCCATTGTTTCCCCATCTATTTCCCATGAAGTGATGGGACCAGATGCCATGATCTTAGTTTTCTGAATATTGAGTTTTAGGCCAACTTTTTCACTCTCCTCTTTCACTTTCATCAAGAGGCTGTTTATTTCTTCTTTGCTTTCTGCCATAAAGGTGGTGCCTTCTGCATATCTGAGGTTATTGATATTTCTCCTGGCAATCTTGATTCCAGCTTGTGCTTCATCCAACCCATCATTTCACACCATGTCCTCTGCATATAAGTTAAATAATGTACAGTGTCGATGTACTCCTTTCCCGATTTGGAACCAGTCTATTGTTCCATGTCCAATTCTAACTGTTTCTTCTTGACCTGCATACAGATTTTTCAGGTGGTAGGTAAGGTAGTCTGGTATTCCCATCTCTTTAAGAATTTTCCACAGTTTGTTGTGATCCACACAGTCAAAGGCTTTGGCATAGTCAATAAAGCAGAAGTAGATGTTCTGTAACTGTCTTGGTTTTTTGATGATCCATCTGATGGTGAGAAGATGGTGGAGTAGAAGGATGTGTACTCTTCTTCTTCTGGGAGAACTCCAGGGTTACAACTCACTTCTAAACAACTGCCAACAGGAGAATATTGGATCCCACCAAATGGGATACTCCACGTCCTTGGGCAGAGGAGAGGCCCTAGCAAGATGGTTGCTGCTGCTACTGCTAAGTCGCCTCAGTCGTGTCCGACTCTGTGCGACCCCATAGATGGCAGCCCACCAGGCTCTGCTGTCCCTGGGATTCTCCAGGCAAGAACACTGGAGTGGGTTGCCATTTCCTTCTCCAATGCATTAAAGTGAAAAGTGAAAGTGAAGTCGCTCAGTCATGTCTGACTCTTAGTGACCCCATGGACTGCAGCCCAGCAGGCTCCTCCATCCATGGGATTTTCCAGGCAAGAGTACTGGAGTGGGGTGCCATTGCCTTCTCCAGCAAGATGGTAGGAGGGGTGAAATTGTCTTCAGAATCAAACACCCTACCCTCTAGAGATGCTTAGAGGGCTCAAATAAAAGCTTGTGTGCACCAGGGGACTTCACAGTGACTGAGCCAGACTTGCCTTTGAGTGAGTGTCTCCTGCAGAGGTATGGGTCAGCAGTGGCCTGCTGCAGGGGCAGAGGCTTTGGGTGCAGCAGATTTGGGTATTGCATAAGCCCTCTTGGAGGAGGTCGCCATTAATCCCACCATAGAGCTGCCAGAACTTACACAGGACTGGGGAACAGACCCTTGGAGGGCACAAACAAAAGCTTATGTGCACCAGGACCCAGGAGAAAGGAACAGCTACCCCACAAGAGGCTGACCCAGACGTGGCTGTGTGTCCAGGATTTTCCGGCAGAGGTGTGGGTTGGCAGTGGCCTACTGCAGCTTCAGGGGCACTGAGTGCAGCAGTGTGAGCATGGGACCTTTTGAAGGAGGTCGCCCTCAGCCCTGA
Organism: Redunca redunca; assembly: GCA_006410935.1. Taxonomy (NCBI): domain Eukaryota; kingdom Metazoa; phylum Chordata; class Mammalia; order Artiodactyla; family Bovidae; genus Redunca; species Redunca redunca. The sequence continues at coordinate 920,877 of SJYQ01000198.1, read as the reverse complement.
ACATTCATTGGAAGGACTGATTCTGAAGATGAAGCTCCAATACTTCAGCCACCTGATGAGAAGGGTCAATTCATTGCAAAAGGCCCTGATGCTGAGAAAGATTGAGGGCAGGAGTAGAAGGGAGTGACAGAGGATGAGATGATTATATAGCATCAGACTCAATGGACATGAATTTGAGCAAACTCTGGGAGAGAGTGAAGGACAGGGAAGCCTGGCATGCTTAGTCCATGGGGTCACAAAGAGTCAGACACGACTTAGTGCCTGAAGAATAATAAGCTACTGCTTCCATTACTATCTCCACTCCCACATCAGGATTCCTTCCCACTGAACTTATTCCTATTCTTGCAAAACCCTTTCCACCTATCACTTTCTTTTCCAAATCACAACCATTCTCTCATGTATGTTCACAGAACACTTTCTACTTGTTTTATTGGGAGTAATTATATTGGTGAAATGAAATAGCAACTATTTTTTTCAAACATTGTGATGTTAATTATGTTATTAATGAATCTTCAAATGCCCCAATAGTCTTTCAAAGTATGTTTTATTATTTCCATTTTATGGATAAAAAAACTTGAAACTCTAAGAGAATAATTAACTTTTCCAACATTATATTGCAAATAAGCAGGAGTCTAGAATATGAATCTAGTTTATTTTGTTTCTATTTACCACATAGCTACTATTTCTTACCTGAATGTCTCATTTAGTAAATCATACCCCCTTGGTATTAAGAGGCATGTGTTTATCTTCAAATCCCTAAAGTGTAAGTCAAAAAAGATTGAGTAACCATGACACTAATTTACATGGCACCTATTGCCTTAAAGAATTTTATGTCTGCAATGTATGTGCATGTTTGTATGTATTTATATGGGAAGGCTGGCAGGAAAAAAATACCAGACCTGTTATTAATAGAGTGATATTTAGTTCCCACTGGATTATATTAGTTATATAATCATTAGTTGCATTAAAAACAAAACGTTTAATTTTTCCATGTCACATTTTTGCCATCTGTAAATTGAGATCTCATGTCACACTTTTGCCATCTGTAAAATGAGATCTGAGAAGAGCCAAGGAATTTGACCACTAGCAGCAGTATCTTCCCTGGGTCGATCCTCAGGAGGAGAGAATGGCAACCCACTCCAGTATTTTCGCCTGGAGAATTCCGTGGACAGAGGAGCCTGTCAGGCTACAGTCCATGGGGTTGCAAAGAGTCAGACATGACTTTGCAACTGATATTTTCACTTTCTTTCACTTTCAGTATCTGCAAGGTAAGTGCTGAAGTGACAGTATAAGCAAAGGAGAGCTCTGATGATTAAGGTTAACCTTGTAGAGCAAAGAATATTGACAAAATCTTTAGGAAGACCTTGTTTTGGGTCATGCTAGTTATACAGGAAGGAGTTGATTGAAGCAGTCTTAGAAGCATGTTTTGTAATGCAAATAGAAGCCGAAGTATGGTGATGTTTTGTCTTAGTTGTAGAGGTATATATACTGAAGTGAATTGTCAACAATCAAGTAGACAGATTTAGAATCAGTTCTGGTATTCCCACTGCCATTTAATTGTCGTTGATAGTTTAGGCAGATTTGAACCTGGTTGTGGTATTTATGTTCCTATGGCTATTTTGTTGTTGTTCAAGTCGCTGAGTCATGTCCGACCCTTTGTGACCCCATGCGCTGCAGTACACCAGGCTTCCCTGTCCTTCGCTGTCTCCTGGAGTTTGCTCAAAATCATGTCCATTTAATTGATGATGCCACCCAACCATGTCATCCTCTGTCACCCCTTTATTCTCCTGCCCTCAGTCTTTCCCAGCATCAAGGTCTTTTTCCAATGAGTTGACTCTTCACATCAGGTGGCCAAAGTATTGGAGCTTCAACTTCAGCACAGTCCTTCCAATGAATATTTAGAGTTGATTTCCTTTAGGATTAACTGGTTTGGATAATCTTATTTCCTTGGGAGTCTCAGACTTTTTTTTTTTTTTTTTTAATCTTCAAACCCTCTTTTTGTTCTTCCTAGGCTACAGTTTCAGAAGAAAACACTGGGTAGAAGAAAACTCTGGTATGTAGAGCACAACAGGTCCTCACCATTATTGCTGATTTGCCTTGAAGTTAGGTCATAAAAATGTTTTAAGACTCTGGAAAACAGATTATAAAAAAATTGCAATGAAACGTTTTATAAGATGGGACTGAAAGGCACTTTGGAACTTAATGTAGTTGAAAAATTTTTAAAGCTGTTTTGGTTCTTTAAATAGACTTTATTGAATACTGTATGTATAATACATTGCACCTATACAAAGCATATGATTTTATGAATTTTGAGAAAGAATGTATTTATGCAAACATCAATCTATTAAAAATATAAAACACTTTCATTGTTCAAAAAAGTCCCTATGTCCCTTTATTAATTTTCCCCTGCCCACTCCCAGCAGCAGGCAATTACTGATCTGCTTTCTGCCACTATAGATTAGTTTTGCCTCTTCTGGAATTTCATATGAATGAGATTGCACAGTACATATACTTTTGTATCTCGGTCCTTTTGAAAGCATAATACTTTGAGTTTCATTAATTTTGTTGTGCATGCCAGTACTATTATTCTTTTAATATCTAAGTGGTATTCTATTTTATGCATATACCATTATTTATCTATCTATTCAGCAATTGGCAAGCATTTCCATTGTTTCAAGCTGTTATTTTCAATAAAACTGTTACAAACTTTCATTTAGAAGTCTTTTTTGTACATCTGTTTTTTGTATTTATTATTGACTGGTCTGGTAAGTGATGTTTGATGTTTAACTTTATAAGAAGATTCCAAACAATTCAAAATTGTGCAACTTTACCAGAAATGTTCGAAACTTCTTTTGTTTCACTTCCTTGTCAACACTGATATTGTCTAATCTACAGCATTGATCTATTTACCTGTTTTTACTCTCAGTATCAATACTGTCTTAGTTATTGTAGCTTTCTAGTGAGTCCTAAAATTAGGTAGTTTAAACGTCACGTAAATTATTATGTTGATTTCTATTTTCTCATTATCCTGTACCGGAAAGGATTAGAGGTTACATATAACCTCATTAGAGGTTACATATAAAGAAAAGCAAGCATCAGGACCAGAAGGCAGTATTTATGCTTAAACAATTAATTACTATTTTTCAGATTACTATCACTATGACAAAACAGCAAATAAAATAATTTTAAAAATACTCTAGAGAACTCAATAGGCCTCTGTAGTTCAAAACTGACTTAGATTGCACTCATATTAATAGAGGAGGAGTACATGGAAACCAAATCCCAGTTTTCTTGTTTGGAGAATCTCATGGACAGAGGAGCCTGGTGGGCTATAGTCCATAGGGTCGTAGAGTTGGACATGACTGAAGCAACTGAGCATACACACAGTATTAATAGAAGATCATTTCATAAGGTCTGATGGAATGGTTAATCCTTCCTCATACTGCTCTGATTCTGAAATATACTAATTTCTTTGTAAATATTCTCCTTGCCCTTTTTAAGGTGGCCTGAATTGTATTATGAAAATCATTCACAATTTTTTATAAAATACAAACAAATATACCACTTTACAAACTGGATTTAGAAAAGGCAGAGGAACCAGAGAGTGGAAAAGCTGGCTGAAAACTCAACATTCAAAAAACTAAGATCATGGTATCCAGTCCCATCAGTTCATGGCAAATAGACAGGGAGAAAATGGAAACAGTGACAGACTTCATTTTCTCAGTTTCCAAAATCACTGTGGATGGTAACTTCAACCATGAAATTAAAAGATCTTTCTCCTTGGGAGAATAGCTATGACAAACCTAGACAGCGTACTAAAAAGGAGAGATATCACTTTGCCAACAAAGGTGCATAATCAAAGCTATGATTTTTCCAGTAATCATGCACAGATGTGAGAATTGGACCATAAAGAAGATGGACACTGAAGAACTGGTGCTTTCTAACTGTGGCACTGGAGAAGACCCTTGGACTGCAAGGAGATCAAACCAGTCAATCCTAAAGGAAGTCAACCCTGACTATTTACTGACTCAATGGACAAGAGTTTGAGCAAGCTCAGGAGATGGTGAAGGACAGGGAAGCCTGCTGTACTGCAGTCCTGGTGTTGCAAAGAATAGAACACAACTTAGTGACTGAACAACAATTATTTTTTATCACACTTTCTCAGTAATTTGCCACCAAATTTCTTTGAATTAAATGAATTTGAATCACTGCCCTGTCATTTACTTAGAAAATTGCTTATGTGTCTCTATTTCCTCAGCTGTGAAATAAAAATAAGCCTGGTTCATAAGATTGTTGTAAAGACTAGGTGAAAAAGCATGTGAAAGTTTCTGTAAGTAAAAGATGCCAGAAATATTAGTTTCCTGCCTTCCTTGACACCAGTGCGTAATAGAAAAGCTACTTTAGCTAATTTTGATTAGAAGTAATCATGATTTTGTCTCTACAGATTCGTAAATGGATACAAAGTTTCATATTTAAAAATTATTTTAAAGTCTTTATCCATTTAATGGCATACTAGAAAAACCTCCTAGATAAATGCTCCATTTTTGATATTCCACCCTTTGGTATTGTATCAAAACCTTTCCAAGGTACCATTTAACTCACTCAGTGGAGGTAGATTGCATGAATACCTGTTGAGGACTTTTCCTTTGTTCATACAGCATTAACATTGATTGGGAATGAGTGCTTCAGATAATTTGGATGATGTAGTGTAAGATAGAATAGTAATCAATTAACCATGGCATAAATTAAATTATTACCGTGTCTTATATCAGTTCAGTTCCGTTCAGTCGCTCAGTCATGTCCCACTCTTTGAGACCCCATGAATCGCATCACGCCACACCTCCCTGTCCATCACCAACACCCAGAGTTCACTCAAACTCACATCCATCAAGTCAGTGATGCCATCCAGCCATCTCATCCTTTGTTGTCCCCTTCTCCTCCTGCCCCCAATCCCTCCCAGCATCAGAGTCTTTTCCAATGACTGAACTCTTTACATGAGGTGGCCAAAGTACTGGAATTTCAGCTTCAGCATCATTCCTTCCAATGAACACCCAGGACTGATCTCCTTTAGAATGGACTGGGACTCTCAAGAGTCTACTCCAACACCACTTTTCAAAGGCATCAATTCTTCGGCACTCAGCTTTCTTCACAGTCCAACTCTCACATCCATACATGACCACAGCAAAAAGCATAGCCTTGACTAGACGGACCTTTGTTGGCAAAGTAATGTCTCTGCTTCTTAAAATGCTATCTAGGTTGGTCATAACTTTCCTTCCAAGGAGTAGGCATCTTTTAATTTTGTGGCTGCAATCACCATCTGCAGGAATTTGGAGCCTGCAAAAATAAAGTCTGACACTGTTTCCACTCTTTCCCCATCTATTTCCCATGAAGTGATGGGACCAGATGCCAAGGTCTTCGTTTTCTGAATATTGAGCTTTAAGCCAACTTTTTCACTCTTCTCTTTAACTTTCATCAAGAGGCTTTTTAGTTCCTCTTCACTTTCTGCCATTAGGGTGGTGTCATCTGCATATCTGAGGTTATTGATATTTCTCCAGGCAATCTTGATTCCAGCTTATGCTTCTTCCAGTCCAGTGTTTCTCATGATGTACTCTGCATATAAGTTAAATAAGCAGGGTGACAGTATACAGCCTTGACGTACTCCTTTTCCTATTTGGAACCAGTCTGTTGTTCCATGTTCAGTTCTAACTGTTGCTTCCTGACCTGCATATAGGTTTCTCAAGAGGCAGGTCAGGTGGTCTGGTATTCCCATCTCTTTCAGAATTTTCCACAGTTTATTGTGATCCACACAGTCAAAGGCTTTGGCATAGTCAATAAAGCAGAAATAGATGTTTTTCTGGAACTATCTTGCCTTTTCGATGATCCAGCGGATGTTGGCAATTTGATCTCTGGTCCTCTGCTTTTTCTAAAACCAGCTTGAACAACTGGAAGTTCACGGTTCACGTCTTGCTGCAGCCTGGCTTGGAGAATTTTGAGCATTACTTTACTAGCATGTGAGATGAGTGCAATTGTGTGGTAGTTTGAATATTCTTTGAATATTCTCTGAATTTTCCAAATTTGCTGGCATATTGAGTGCAGCACTTTCACAGCATCATCTTTCAGGATTTGAAAGAGCTCAACTGGAATTCCATCACCTCCACTAGCTTTGTTCGTAGTGATGCTTTCTAAGGCCCACTTGACTTCACATTCCAAGATGTCTGGCTCTAGGTGAGTGATCACACCATCGTGATTATCTGAGTCATGAAGATGTTTTTTGTACAGTTCTTCTGTGTATTCTTGCCACCTCTTCTTAATATCTTCTGCTTCTGTTAGGTCCATACCATTTCTGTCCTTTATAGAGCCCATCTTTGCATGAAATGTTCCCTTGGTATCTCTAATTTTCTTGAAGAGATCTCTAGTCTTTCCCATTATGTTGTTTTCCTCTATTTCTTTGCGTTGATCACTGAGGAAGGCTTTCTTATCTCTTCTTGCTCTTCTTTGGAACTCTTCATTCAGATGCTCATATCTTTCCTTTTCTCCTTTGCTTTTTGCTTCTCTTCTTTTCACAGCTATTTGTAAGGCCTCCTCAGACAGCTATTTTGCTTTTTTGCATTTCTTTTCCGTGAGGATGGTCTTGATCCCTGTATCTTGTACAATGTCATAAACCTCCATCCTTAGTCCATCAAGAGGGCCGAGAAGAGCTACTCCATGTTCAAGGTCAGGAGGGGCGGCTGTGAGGAGATACCCCTCATCCAAGGTAAGGAGCAGTGGTTTTGCTTTGTTGGAGCAGCCATGAAGAGATACCCCACATCCAAGGTAAGAGAAACCCAAGTAAGATGGTATGTGTTGCGAGAGGGCCTCAGAGGACAGACACACTGAAACCATAACCACAGAAAACTAGCCAATCTGATCACACAGACCACAGCCTTATCTGACTCAATGAAACTAAGCCATACCATGTGGGCCACCCAAGATGGACAGGTCATGGTGGAGAGGTCTGACAGAATGTGGTCCACTGGAGAAGGGACTGGCAACCACTTCAGTATTCTTGCCTTGAGAACCACATGAACAGTATGAAAAGGCAAATGATAGGATACTGAAAGAGGAACTCCCCAGGTCAGTAAGTGCCCAGTATGCTACTGGAGGTCAGTGGAGAAATAACTCCAGAAAGAATAAAAGGATGGAGCCAAAGCAAAAACAACACCCAGTTGTGGATGTGACTGGTGATAGAAGCAAGATCCAATGCTGTAAAGAGCAATATTGCATAAGAACCTGGAATGTTAGGTCCATGAATCAAGGCAAATTGGAAGTGATCAAACAAGAGATGGCAAGAGTGAATGTCGACATTTTAGGAATCAGTGAACTAAAATGGACTGGAATGGGTGAATTTAACTCAGATGACCATTATATCTACTACTGTGGGCAGGAATCCCTCAGAAGAAATGGAGTAGCCATCATGGTCAACAAAAGAGTCTGAAATGCAGTACTTGGATGCAATCTCAAAAATGACAGAATGATCTCTGTTCATCTCCAAGGCAAACCATTCAATATCACAGTTATCCAAGTCTATGCCCCAAATAGTAACGCTGAAGAAGCTGAAGTTGAATGGTTCTATGAAGACCTACAAGATCTTTTAGAACTAACACCCCCAAAAGATGTCCTTTTCATTATAGGGGACTGGAATGCAAAATTAGAAGTCAAGCAACACCTGGGGTAACAGGCAAATTTGGCCTTGGAATGCAGAATGAAGCAGGGCAAAGACTAATACAGTTTTGCCAAGAAAATGCACTGGTCATAGCAAACACCCTCTTCCAACAACACAAGAGAAGACTCTACACAAGGACATCACCAGATGGTCAACACTGAAATCAGATTGATTATATTCTTTTCAGCCAAAGATGGAGAAGCTCTATACAGTCAACAAAAAACAAGACCAGGAGCTGCTGTGGCTCAGATCATGAACTCCTTATTCCCAAATTCAGACTCAAATTGAAGAAAGGACGGAAAACCACTAGACCATTCAGGTATGACTTAAATCAAATCCCTTATGATTATACAGTGGAAGTGAGAAATAGATTTAAGAGCCTAGATCTGATAGAGTGCCTGATGAACTATGGACTGAGGTTCATGACATTGTACAGGAGACAGAATTCAAGACCATCACCATGGGAAAAAAATGCAAAAAAGCAAAATGGCTGTCTGGGGAGGCCTTACAAATAGCTGTGAAAAGAAGAGAGGAGAAAAGGAAAGATATAACCATCTGAATGCAGAGTTCCAAAGAATAGCAAGGAGAGATAAGAAAGCCTTCTTCAGCAATCAATGCAAAGAAATAGAGGGAAAAAAAAAAAAAAAACAGAATGGGAAAGACTCAAGAAAATTAGAGATACCAAGGGAACATTTCATGCAAAGATGGGCTCTATAAAGGACAGAAATGGTATGGACCTAACAGAAGCAGAAGATATTAAGAAGAGGTGGCAAGAATACACAGAAGAACTGTACAAAAAAGATCTTCACGACACAGATAATCATGATGATATGATCACTAATCTAGAGCAAGACATCTTGGAATGTGAAGTCAAGTGGGCCTTAGAAAGCATCACTATGAACAAAGCAAGTGGAGGTGATGGAATTCCAGTTGAGCTCTTTCAAATCCTGAAAGATGTTGCTCTGAAAGTGCTACACTCAATATGCCAGCAAATTTGGAAAACTCAGCAGTGGCCACAGGACTGAAACAGGTCAGTTTTCATTCCAATCCCAAAGAAAGGCAATGCCAAAGAAATCTCAAACGACCGCACAATTGCACTCATCTCACTTGCTAGCAAAGTAATGCTCAAAATTCTCCAAGCCAGGCTTCAGCAATATGTGAACTGTGAACTCCCTGATGTTCAAGCTGGTTTTAGAAAAGGCAGAGGAACCAGAGATCAAATTGCCAACATCCGCTGGATCATCGAAAAAGCAAGAGAGTTCCAGAAAAACATCTATCTCTGCTTTATTGACTATGCCAAAGCCTTTGACTGTGTGGATCACAATAAACTGTGGAAAATTCTGAAAGAGATGGGAATACCAGACCACCGGACCTGCCTCTTGAGAAATCTGTATGCAGATCAGGAAGCAACAGTTAGAACTGGACATGGAACAACAGACTGGTTCCAAATCGGGAAAGGAGTACGTCAAGGCTGTATATTGTCACCCTGCTTATTTAACTTATATGCAGAGTACATCATGAGAAATGTTGGGTTGGAATAAGCACAAGCTGGGATCAAGAATGCTGGGAGAAATATCAATAACCTCAGATATGCAGATGACACCACCCTTATGGCAGAAAGTGAAGAAGAACTAAAAAGCCTCTTGATGAATGTGAAAGAGGAGAGTGGAAAAGGTTGGCTTAAAGTTCAACATTCAGAAAACGAAGATCATGGCATCTGGTCCTATCACTTCATGGGAAATAGATGGAGAAACAGTAGAAACAATGTCAGACTTTATTTTGGGGGGCTCCAAAATCACTGCAGATGGTGACTGCAGCCATGAAATTAAAAGACGCTTACTCCTTGGAAGAAAAGTTATGACCAACCTAGATAGCATATTCAAAAGCAGAGACATTACTTTGCCGATTAAGGTCCATCTAGTCAAGGCTATGGTTTTTCCTGTGGTCATGTATGGATGTGAGAGTTGGACTGTGAAGAAAGCTGAGCGCTGAAGAATTGATGCTTTTGAACTGTGGTGTTGGAGAAGACTCTTGAGAGTCCCTTGGACTGCAAGGAGATCCAA
>SJYQ01000198.1:892309-909780 GCA_006410935.1 Redunca redunca | reverse complement strand
TGGCTTGGAGAATTTTGAGCATTACTTTACTAGCATGTGAGATGAGTACAATTGTGCGGTAGTTTGAGCATTCTTTGGCATTGCCTTTCTTTGGGATTGGAATGAAAACTGACCTTTCCATTCCTGTGGCCACTGCTGAGTTTTCCAAATTTGCTGGCCTATTGAGTGCAGCACTTTCACAGCATCATCTTTCAGCATTTGAAAGAGCTCCACTGGAATTCCATCACCTCCACTAGCTTTGTTCATAGTGACGCTTTCCACTTTACTTCACATTCCAGGATGTCTGGCTCTAGGTGAATGATCACACCATCATGATTATCTTGTTCTTGAAGATCATTTTTTGTACAGTTCTGTATATTCTTGCCACCTCTTCTTAATATCTTCTGCTTCTGTTAGGTCCATTCCATTTCTGTGTTTTATCGAGCCCATCTTTACATGAAATGTTCCCTTGGTATCTCTAACTTTCTTGAAGAGTCTCTAGTCTTTCCCATTCTATTGTTTTCATCTATTTCCTTGCCTTGAATGCTGAGGAAGGCTTTCTTATCTCTTCTTGCTATTCTTTGGAACTCTGCATTCAGATGCTTATATCTTTTCTTTTCTCCTTTGCTTTTCGCTTCTCTTCTTTTCACAGCTATTTTTAAGGCCTCCTCAGACAGCCATTTTGCTTTTTTGCATTTTTTTTCCATGGGGATGATCTTGATCCCTGTCTCCTGTACAATGTCATGAACCTCCTTCCATAGTTCATCAGGCACTGTATCTATCAGATCTAGTCCCTTAAATCTATTTCTCACTTCCACTGAATAATCATAAGGGATTAGATTTAGCTCATACCTGAATGGTCTAGTGATTTTCCCTACTTTCTTCAATTTAAGTCTGAATTTGGCAATAAGGAGTTCATGATCTGAGCCACAATCAGCTCCTGGTCTTGTGTTTGTTGACTGTATAGAGCTTCTCCATCTTTGGCTGCAAAGAATATAATCAGTCTGATTTTGGTGTTGACCATCTGGTGATGTCCATGTGTAGAGACTTCTCATGTGTTGTTGGAAGAGGGTGTTTGCTAGGACCAGTGTGTTTTCTTGGCAAACCTCTATTAGTCTTTGCCCTGCTTCATTCCATATTCCAAGGCCAAATTTTCCTGTTACTCCAGGTGTTTCTTGACTTCCCACTTTTGCATTCCAGTCCCGTATAATGAAAAGGACATCTTTTTTTGGGTGTTAGTTCTAAAAGGTCTTGTAGTTCTTCATAGATCTGTTCAACTTTAGCTTCTTCAGCGTTACTGGTTGAGGCATAGACTTGGATTACTGTGATATTGAATGGTGTCTTCGGTTAGGGCTTTTTGCGTAGCTCTAGTCAGTTCTTTGTTCTGTGAGTGGGCCTGGTGGTGTCTTAGGTTACGGCTTTTTGCGTGGTAGGTATCCCACAATCTGGTTTGCTAGCCCAAGATAGTTCCCTCAGATTGCCCTCGGGGCATTCAGACCCAGTCCTTACTCTAAGCAATGCAGCCTGTGCTTCCCTGCCCAGGCCCTGCTTGCTAGTGTCTAGTAGGAGAAAAACCTGAAAGCAAATAACTCAAGGACTATGACAGAGTACACATAAATGTATACTCGGTAAAGTGTGGTATATATAGACACTCCCAAATTCTTTCACCCTCTCAAACTCTTGTTCCATTGGTTACCACATCTTCCTATGTCTTCATCGCTCGCTCTCTACTGGCTCCTCCCCATCAACAAATAAGACATGCTACCATCTCTCTCTTAGTCACAGTTTAGTGAGTCAGACAAGTATTTTAAGAAACTGCTGGATTCACAGTGGGATTTCATTTTAAAGTTAAACGGGAAGGGGTGGTAAGAGTGGGAAGGGTGATGTGTTTGGCTTTAGAAAACATGGTGGGGTCATTTTCCAAGACAGGGAATCCAGGAAGAGGGAAATTATTAGGGAAGAGAGGATTTGCCAAAAGGTAGGTTAGCTGTGGGCTTCCCAGGTAGCTCAGGTGGTAAAGAATCCACCTGCAATGCAGAAGACCCTGGATCAATTCCTAGGTGAGGAAGATCCCCTGGAGAAGGGGATCTGGCTACCACTCCAGTATTCTTGGGCTTCCCTGGTGGCTCAGACAGTAAAGAATCAGCCTGCAATGTGGGAGATCTGGGTTCAATCACTGGGTTGGGAAGATCCCCTGGAGGAGGGCATGGCAACCCACTCCAGTATTCTTGTGTGGAGAATCCCCACGGACAGAGAAGCCTGACGGGCTACAATCCATGGAATTGCAAAGAGTCAGACACAACTGAGCAACTAAGCACNTTGGGGCATAGACTTGGATAACTGTGATATTGAATGGTTTGCCTTGGAGATGAACAGAGATCATTCTGTCGTTTTTGAGATTGCATCCAAGTACTGCATTTCAGACTCTTTTGTTGACCATGATGGCTACTCCATTTCTTCTGAGGGATTCCTGCCCACAGTAGTAGATATAATGGTCATCTGAGTTAAATTCACCCATTCCAGTCCATTTTAGTTCACTGATTCCTAAAATGTCGACATTCACTCTTGCCATCTCTTGTTTGATCACTTCCAATTTGCCTTGATTCATGGACCTAACATTCCAGGTTCTTATGCAATATTGCTCTTTACAGCATTGGATCTTGCTTCTATCACCAGTCACATCCACAACTGGGTGTTGTTTTTGCTTTGGCTCCATCCCTTCATTCTTTCTGGAGTTATTTCTCCACTGATCTCCAGTAGCAGATTGGGCACCTAATGACCTGGGGAGTTGCTCGTTTGGTATCCTATCATTTTGCCTTTTCATCAAAAGAACACACTGGTCATAGGAAACACCCTCTTCCAACAACACAAGAGAAGAATCTACACTTGGACATCACCAGATGGTCAACACAAACATCAGATTGATTATATTCTTTGCAGCCAAAGATGAAGAAGCTCTATACAGTCAGCAAAGACAAGACCAGGTGCTGACTGTGGCTCAGATCATGAACTCCTTATTGCCAAATTCATTCTCAAATTGAAGAAAGTAGGGGAAACCACTTGACCATTCAGGTATGTCTTATATCATCAGTTGTAATTAGATAAAAAGTAGTTTATGATTTCATTGATATAATTATTGCAATAAAAGATACATTATAATGTTTGAGTTAAGTATATTGATTTTTTTTTTCTGGATTTCTGTTTCTATATTTTGGTATAGTTTCTTCTTCCTATAAGCTTTTTTCAGACCGTTACCCCTGCCTTTTAAAGTCACAGTACCAACTTTTTCATGCCATTTCACAGAACTTTATTTTCCATGAAAGAGCAAACAGCTCTGCAAGTAAGAGAGAACTGCAGTATCACCTTTTAGATTGTGTGGGAAGAACAAACAGGCACTTCTTTCTTCCTTTTCAGTTCTGCTTTGACTTTAAATCACTTAAATTCTTCCTGAAAATAACTTTTTGCCAATATACCCATATAATGAGAACACCATCTATATTGAAATATTAAAGCCTGATATAGTCAGGAGAATAAAACTCCTTAAGTAGTGAGGAGAATAAAACAAGAGATGTTTCTGATCATGTTGTTATCAGTATTCAGAAGGAATAACCAATAAATAGATGACATTTTGTAGTCTGATCAAGGAAAGAGACAGATGAGTTGAAAGTATTTGTATTGTATTTCTAAGCTTCCTCAGAGAGTGTTCTTAACTACTGATATTAAGTGTTAGAATCACCAGCAAAAATAAAGATAAGTATTTTAAGCTGCTGCTTTTCTAGAGTCATTAAATATCCTTGAGTTTGAAAAATGACAAAGGAAATTACCTAATGTTAGCTAATAGGTATTTTTGGTTTAAAAGTAATTGTTACATTTTTTGAGTGGCATCTTTTAAAAAAATCACATCTTATTTATTTAATAGTTTTCAATGCAGTACTACAAACTCTAAATACCAAAAAGAGAGCATAAAATATATCCTAAGTTTGTCTTCCCTGAAATTCCAGTCACATCTGAGTAAGCATTTTCTCTTTCTGTAATCATTTGATGGAATGCAGTCCACTGAGTTCTGAGTCAATATATTATCACAACCTTATTTTTAAAAGTTGATATCCAAAAACTAATGTCCCTCAAGAAACTTTTTAATTTGTTTTCTGGCAATTTGTTTTCCTGTTGGGTAAAATCTTGAAACTCCTTTGACTAAAAGACATTTTCCCTGAGACTAAAACATTATTTGGTTCCTATTCAAACTTAGGAAAATGAATTAAGAGTTCAGAGTTAATTCTGTTACTTATTGGGCAGTTATAATGCATCAAATGAAGGCAATCTTTATTTGGATTTCAATGTACTTTTGGAAGTATTCCTTTTTTAAGTCTGAACATTCATTTTTTAAAAATTGTGATGATGGCCACTTTATGATAAGGAAATGAAAGGTTTTTATTTTTATTTTTATTTTTTTTTTTTGTGGCCACATACTCTCGATTAGTGGGAAATGGTCCAGGTCTTCTGGTTCTTGACTTGCCTTTTTCCACAACACTTCTCTGCCAGGTCTGACCTCCCCTCATTTTGGTTGCATGGTTTTCTTTTCATGTCATGGAGTAAGCAAGGATAAGGCTGCTCTCTGTGTTATTGCAGCTGAGGGAAGTGGAGTGAAGGGGTCACCAGGGTCGAGATGACAGTGGAACTCTGAGCGTTTCGCTCACCAAGCTGCTGCTCAGCCCTTCTCTTCCCTCTGCCTTTGAAAACACACTTCTTGAAAGGAACTCCATCCGTTTCAAGTGTTCAAAGGTGGGCATATCTTGTGGATTTTATCAAACATAAAAAGATCAACAGCTTAATATGAGCAGTTTGTAAAGCATAGTGAGAGAAAAAGTGTGCATTGATGTGTTTCAAAGATGTCCATGATGTGGTCCCCAAAATGGCCACATGTAATTAATGAAAGCTACATAGACAAGGAATTTTAATTAATGGACAAGTGGGTGATTAGTGGTTATCCCATTTTCCATTGTCTGTACTACTGATAAAAATAATGTCTTCATAAATACGATGTGAAAGTGTGTTAAAATTCATCCACAATCACATTCAACCCCAAACCTGTATTGTTAGGAAATTGTTTTATTAAGCCAATAGAAATTAGAATTTGGTGACAGAACTGATTTATTTAGAATGCGCACTACAAGGACTTCCAAAAGAAATGTATGTTATTCTGAAACAGAAGCTTAGATAAAAGATAAACTAAGGGTGATCAAAGGGAAAAATATTGTCTTACCCAAAAATGACTCCTTTCTCATAACCTTGTCTGCAGATTTTAAAACTGGGGTCTCTCCTGTTTGGGTGGCAACATAGAAAGCAGCATTTTAGTCCCAAGTGATTTACTTTTCAGAAAAGTATAATTCAAATATGTTAGCTTACTAGAATCACTGCTGATAACATTATGACACACAATACCGTTAGAGTAATTTAAAAAATTGTGTCTTACAAACATACTAGCAAATCTCAGTAAATAAACATTCATGTGCAATATCCTTTGTAACTGAAGCCCTTAATTTTGAACTTAGGCATGTATTGCTTTTACAAAAAATATCATATGTATATACATTCATGGTACCTTGCAATTTAATTTTTTGGGTATGTAATATTTAATTAATTTGGAGAAGGAAATGGCAACCCACTCCAGTATTCTTGCCTGGAGAATCCCATGGATGGAGGAGCCTGGTAGGCTGAAGTCCATGGGGTCGCAGAGTCGGACACAACTGAGCGACTTCATTTTCACTTTCACTTTCAATATTTAATTAATTAATTAATTTATTGAAGTATAGTTGACTTACAATGTTAGTTTTAGGTATATAGCACAGTGACTTGATATTTTTATAGATTATACACCATATAATGTTATTATAAAATAATGACCATGTTCTGTTTTGTATACAGCATCTAGTCTTTTTACCTCTTAATCCCCTACCCTTATTTTGCCCTCTCCCCCAATTTTCCCCTCTGGTGACCTCTAGTTTGTTCTCTGTATCTGTGAGGCAGTTTCTGTTCTATTTATTCCTTTGTTTTAATTTTTAGGTTACACATATAAGTCAGAAATATACTATTTGTCTTTGTCGGACTTATTACTCTTGTAATACTTTATCGAACTATTAGAATATATTAGTAAGTTCTAACAGATGGAAAACAGATGTTTATTAAATTCACAGTCCAAAATAAAGCTCACTTCTCTTCTTGCCCACTCCCCAACCTTATACTTTCATCCAACTCATTCAAATAAAAAGTATTCAGGCTAAACTGAAGTTAAAGAAGAAAGGTAGATTGGGGATGGCTGAGAGCAAGGAACCTCTGTTTCAGCATCATTCTTAACATTGAACTCTGTGTTTACACAATGAATACTTCATTCAGATAAGTGCCTAAAAGTGCAGTTTCTAAGTTGTATGGTAGTTACATGTTTAGTTTCATAAGATGGCCGAACTGTTTTCAAGAGAGGCTGTATTATTTCACATTCCCACCAGCAGAACATGGGTGATGATTTCCCAGGTCCTCATCAAAATTTGATGTTGTCACTATTTTATCTACTCTGGCAGGTATGTTGTTGTATCTGATTTTGGTGTGAATTTTTATTTCCTTAATTGCTAATGATGCCGAATATCTTTATGTTTTATTTGCTGTCTGTATGTGTTCTTCAGTGAACTGCCTGTTCATGTCTTCTGTCCACTACCTGGATTGTTTTATTATTACTGAGTTTGAGATATTAATTTTTTGTTGGATATTGTTTTACAAATATTTTCATTCAAATCTGTAGCTTGTCTTTTCATAGATTTTTTTTTTAACACATGAAAGTTTTTAATTTTGATGTCATCTACATTATCAGGTTTTATATTTATGCATCATTATTTTGGTATCAAGTCTTTGGATTCTCTGTCTACTCCTAGATTCTAAAGATTTTTTTTCTGTACATTTCCCTCCCCCTCCAAGAGTTTTATATTTTGCACTAAAATTTGTGAGCCATTCTGACTTAATTTTTGTACAAGATGTGAGGTTCAGGTTTGAGATTCAGATTTTTTGACCTTGGAAGTCTTATTGCTCTAGAACCATCTGTTGAAAAGTCCTCATCCACTGAATTATTTCTGCACCTTTGCAAAAAAATCAGCTGGCAGGATAATATTCCATTGTATGACTATATTGTATTTGTTAATCTATTTATCACTTGATGGACATTTGAGTTGTTTCTGCGTTTTGGTTACTCTAATAATTCTGTGAACATTTGTGTGAACGTATCTTCTAATTTCTCTTGGATAGATACTTAGGAGTGGAATTACTGGGTTTTATGGTAAATTTTGGCCTTCCTAGGTGGTCCTAGTAGTAGAGAATCCACCTGCCAATGAAGGTTAGACATAAGAGATGTGGGTTTGATCCCTGGGTTGGGAAGATCCCCTGGAGGAGGACTTGGCAACCCATTCCAGTATTCTTGCCTGGAGAATCCCATGGAGAGAGGAGCCTAGCAGGCTGCAGTCCACAGAGTTGCACAGAGTTGATCACAACTGAAGTAATCTGGCACACATGTACACATGGTAACTCTATGTTTAATATTTTGAGGAGCTGCCAAACAATTATCCAAAGTAGCTGTATCACATTACATTTTGACCAGCAATGTATGAGGGTTCCAGTTTTTCCACATCTTTACCAGTGTTCATTATCTGTCTTTTTCATTATGGCTATCCTAGTGGATGTGAGCTAGTATCTACTTATGTTTTTTTATTTGCATATTCCTAATGAGCATATTTTCACATGTTTATTTGTCATTTGTATATCTTCTTCAGGTCCTTTGCCCATGTTAAATTTTTTTTTAATTAGAGGAAAAATGACCATGTTGTGTTGATTTTTGCTGTATCAATCAGTCATAATTATATATACAATATATTATATTATATATAATTATGTGTATATGTGTGTGTGTGTGTGTGTGTGTGTGTATATATACACATCCCTTCCCACTTTAGCCTCCCTCCCCAACCCCCATCCTAGCCCTCTAGGTCACCACAGAGCACCAAAGCACCAGGATGGGCTCCTTGTGTTATATAGCAGCTTCTCAATAGCTATCTATTTTACAAATGATAGTGTGTATATGTCAATGCTACTTTCTCATTTTGTCCTCTCCTCTCCTTCCCCTGCTCTGTCTACAAGTCCATTCTCTACCTCTGTGTCTACAATTTCCTTATCAGTTATATAATTTAAAATTATTTTATCCCACTTAAGGATGCAGAGTACATCATGAGAAACGCTGGACTGGAAGAAACACAAGCTGGAATCAAGATTGCTGGGAGCAATATCAGTAACCTCAGATATGCAGATGACACCACCCTTATGGCAGAGAGTGAAGAGGAACTAAAAAGCCTCTTGATGAAAGTGAAAGAGAAGAGTGAAAAAGTTGGCTTAAAGCTCAACATTCAGAAAACTAAGATCATGGCATGTGGTCCCATCACTTCATGGGAAATAGGTGGGGAAACAGTGGAAACAGTGTCAGACTTTATTTTTTGGGGCTCCAAAATCACTGCAGATGGTGATTGCAGACATGAAATTAAAAGACGCTTACTCCTTGGAAGAAAAGTTAAGACCAACCTAGACAGCATGTTGAGTGAACTTGGGAGTTGGTGATGGATAGGGAGGCCTGGCGTGCTGCGATTCATGGGGTCACAAAGAGTTGGACACGAGTCAGTGACTGAACTGAACTGAACTGATGGATTATCTTTTTGCTTTCTTGGTGATATAGTTCACAGCATAAAAGTTTTTAATTTTGCTGAAGTTCAATTTATCTAATATTTCTTTTATCTCTTGTGCTTTGGTATCATATCTCTGAAGGCTTTACATAATCAAGATCCTGAAGATTTACTCCTATATTTTATTCAAGGAATTTTATAGTTTTAGATCTAAAATTTAGGCCCATGATCATTTTGAGTTAATTTTTATGTATGGATAAAAATTTTGGATAAAAAGGGGTTCCAACTTCATTTTGTGTGTGTGTGTCGTGGGGGGGGGGGAGGCTATCCAGTTTTTTCAGAACCATCTGTTGAAAGGCTTTTCTTCCTCCATTTAGTGGTCTCAGCACCCTTGTTGAAAATCAATGCACCATAAATGTAAGGGATTATTTTTGGACACTAAGTTCTATTTCATTGATCTATGTATCTGTCCTCAAGCTAATACCATATTAAAATCAGGAAGTGTGATCTCTCCAACTTTGTTCTCCTTTCTCAGAATTGTTTAGATATTCTGGATTCTTTTGTTATACATAATTTTATGATCAATGTGTCAAAAGTCAAAAAAAATAAAACAACTCGAATGTTGATAAGGATTATGTTGAAACTGTAGATCAAGTTTTGGAGTATTGTTTTTTTAACTATATTAAATCGATGACAATTGATTTTTGACAAATATGCCAAGATAATCCAATGGAAAGTCTGGTCTCAATAAGTAGTGATGGGCCATAGACCTAAGTGCAATATGTGAAACAATTACACTTCTAGAGTAAAACATAGGAGAAAATCTTCATGACCTTAGGTTAAGTTAATATTTCATAGATATTACTACATCAAAAGCATAATTTTTAACAAAATTTTGATAACTTCGACTAGAACAAAATTAAATTACCTTGAAATGACACCATTAAGAGGTTGAAAAGACAACTACATAGAGAGTACTACCATGGATAGTGACTTTTTCCCTGTCTTCTCTAATGAATGCTTTACATGTGTATGCCTGAGTCAAAGGAGGACTGGTTTCTTTGTAATGCCTGTTCTTTAATGCTTTCATTATTCTGTGTTTTAGTCATTGTTATATTGATCCTTTAATTGATTAAATTGATCCTGCAACTATATGTTCTTAGTTGACTTTTTCTGCCCATTAGTTCCTCTAACACAGATTAGTTTAATGTTAATGTTTAAACAGTATTCAACACAGCTATAGTCTAGACCTGTATAATAAACATATTCTATTATCCTCTCGTTTTTGCAATTATAGTCATGACTTGAGTGGGAAGTATGATCTGTATGTTTCAGATAGGATTAATAAGTCCAGTTTTCACAGATGACTATTATGCTTTGGTTTATAACTATAGTCTTTTCCCTGTCACTGTAGTCGTTACGCAAGTATCTGTCACGATTGGAACATGCCTCCTGGGCATACATTTTGCCTGTAGGCTCTGCTTAAAAATACAACTCAATAAAATTTCTTATGGCTACAGAGCATGCAGTTTCCACTTATTATGTATTGCTTATGACAGAGTTTCAGTGAATCTCTGCATGTTTTCTTCCTCTTTAGTTACACTTACCAATTTTAGACTCAGTACTACAAGTAAATTTATCCTACTGCTAATATTTTTATACATCCAAGTCCGTAGTTGTAGCTTATTTTCTAATGGAATACTTTCACTATAACAGACTAATAATGATTGTGTTCAAGGATACTAAGTCACAGAGGAAAAGACTTCAATATGAGATTTTTCTTTTCAATAAGCAATATAAAATCAAAGTATATCAATTGTGTCTTTCATCATACCCTTATATTCTTATGGTTTAAGGCACAAGTACAAAATGTTTTTTAAAAAATCCTAGTTGATTTTTACTGTCATTTTATGCCTCTAATTTTGGATATTATTTCTTAAAAGACTGTTTTGTATGGCAGGAGAATGCCGGAGCCATGACTTAAGGCAAAGGTGAGATTTAAAACTGTGGCTCTTGGTTATAGTTTACTTGTTATAACTAGGGTGATATTGACAATGTTGATTATGATTATGACTTTTGCTGTAGGATTATTGTAAGCACGTTGTTCTTGAATGCCATGATGGAAACTCTTTCTTTTCAAAAGTACAGAGGCCAAAATTATGAAAACTCATCTATAAATAGACATCCATCACCCAGAATAAAAGTTCACTGTTTCAGATGGCAACATTTTTGATATGCCTTTATAAAGTTATGACCAACCTAGATAGCATATTCAAAAGCAGAGACATTACTTTGCCAACTAAGGTCCGTCTAATCAAGGCTATGGTTTTTCCTGTGGTCATGTATGGATGTGAGAGTTGGACTGTGAAGAAGGCTGAGTGCCGAAGAATTGATGCGTTTGAACTGTGGTGTTGGAGAAGACTCGAGAGTCCCTTGGTCTGCAAGGAGATCCAACCAGTCCATTCTGAAGGAGATCAACCCTGGGATTTCTTTGGAAGGAATGAAGGTAAAGCTGAAACTGCAGTACTTTGGCCACCTCATGCGAAGACTTGACTCATTGGAAAAGACTCTGATGCTGGGAGGGATTGGTGGCAGGAGGAGAAGGGGACGACCGAGGATGAGATGGCTGGATGGCATCACGGACTCGATGGACGTGAGTCTGAGTGAACTCTGGGAGCTGGTGATGGACAGGGAGACCTGGCGTGCTGTGATTCATGGGGTCGCAAAGAGTCGGACACGACTGAGCGACTGAACTGAACTGAACCTCTCTATTTAATAAAGTTAAATAAATTAAATTTTCATTAGATACTTTTTAAAAATCAATAGACTATTTCATTGTGAGCTCTGCCACTTCAGTCTTATCTGACTCTTTGTGACCCCTTGGATTGTATCCCACCAGGCTCCTCTGTCCATGGAATTCTCCTGGCAAGAGTATTGGAGTGGGTTGCCATTTCATTCTACTGGGTCTGATATGAGGTCATTCCATTTAGAGTGTACCTCATCAGAAAGAGAGGAAGGCAGTAAGTTTACTTATTGTGAGTTAACAATTCTATGATAGTAAGTGATAACTCCAGCTCCCCATTTTGGTGTGCACCACTCTGGGGTCTGAGGGTTATAGGCGGTGTTTCTGATGACCATCCAACAGATGTATTGTTATATCTATCTTAAAACATACCTTGAATTGTGACGATGGAAACTTCAGTGTTTGCACAACAAAGAGAAAATATGAATTACAAAGAAAATCCTCAAGAGACAACACTTTTTCATATGTGACCCTTCATGGAACAAATAGTTTGATATTTTGACCCTTATTAATAGTTGGATACATTATGTTTAACTAAAGTTAAGAGTAATATATTAAATTTAATATAAATGGAGATGGATTATACTTAAGCATATTATAAAATTCTGCTTTTTGTTAAAGGAATAACTAAATATAATCATGGATTTTCTACTCTGTGTTTAGAAAAATCTGACTTTCAGCTAAAATAATTGTTCTTCTGAGAACTATGTTGTGACCATGTTGGTCAGTTGAGCTACTGGTGGGATTTGGGTCCCAGAACTAAAGAACCTGAGTTTTGCAGTTCCTCACAGTCAGTGATGTTGACAATATTGATTCCTTATAACACTGTTGGGAATACACACTGAGGAAACCAGAATTGAAAGAGACACATGTACCCCAATGTTGATTGCAGTACTGTTTAACATAGCCAGGACATGGAAGCAACCTAGATGTCCATCAGCAGATGAATGGATAAGAAAGCTGTGGTACATATACACAATGGAGTATTACTCAGCCATTAAAAAAGAACACATTGGAATCAGTTCTAACGAGGTGGATGAAACTGGAGCCGATTATACAGAGTGAAGTAAGTCAGAAAGAAAAACACCAATATAGTATACTAACACACATATATGGAATTTAGAAAGATGGTGACGATAACCCTGTATGTGAGACAGCAAAAGAGACACAGATGTATAGAACAGTCTTTTGGACTCTGTGGGAGAAGGCAAGGGTGGGATGATCTGAGAGAATAGCATTGAAACATGTATATTATCACATGTGAAACAGATCACCAGTCCAGGTTCAATGCATGAGACAGGGTGCTCAGGGCTGGTGCACTGGGATGACCCAGAGGAATGGGATGGGGAGACAGGTGGGAAGGGGGTTCAGGATGGGGAACACATGTACACCCGTGGTGGATTCATGTCAATGTATGACAAAAACCACTACAATATTGTAGAATAACTAGCCTCCAATTAAATTAAAAAAAAAAAAAAGGTATTTACAGTAGTAAACTATAGGGAAAAGAAAAAAAAAACACACAGTCTAAAGTAACAGAATAAGGGTATATTGAAAAAATATTAGCCAATACAGTGAATAACTATTATTGAAGAATATTTGTATTAGATAACAAAAATACATTACAGTATTCTTATATTTTTGGCTTCCTTGGTGGCTCAGATGGTAAGGAGTTTGCCTGCAATACAGGATACCCGGGTTCGATCTCTGGGTCAGGAAGATCCCTTGGAGGAGGGAATGACAACCCATTCCAATATTCTTGCCTTTAGAATTCCATGGCCAGAGGAACCTGGTGGGCAAAATCCCATGGGGTCGCAAAGAGTTGGACACAACTGAGTGACTAATACACACATCACACATTCTTGTATTTTAATCATGAACACTGTTATTCCTTTAAGACATGATTAATATATAATTTGAGTACCATTATATACATATTTTTTTTAACAACCTGTTGCTATGAGAAAGGCTTAAACCAATAAATAATGACGCTTGAAAACTTGAGTTCCTTAGATCACACATATATAATAAACCATAAAATTTCAACAATTGTAATTGTATAACTTTAATACTTTGAGTTATTATAAGAATATTGATTGTAGAATTAAGCAAAAAGAAAAAAAAATCCCTATAGTCACTCACAAACCTACTAGCCAGAAGTAAACACTGTTAACCGTGTCTGCTATATCATTAAGGTTTTAAAATATGTACCCAATTTCTCTAACACAACTCAAGTTGTTGCATGAATGTTATTGAATCCTGCTTTTTAAGAAAAATTGGTTAAATATAAGTATCTCTAGACCTCCTTTGTCTTTAGGCAGAGATGTAGGCATGGTGGGTTTCCCAGGTGGTGCTAGTGGTTAAGAACCCACCTGCTAATGCAGGAGACTTAAGAAAAGCAAGTTTGATCCGTGGGACAGGAAGATCCCCTGGAGGAGGGCATGGAAACCCACTCCAGTATTCTTGCCCGTAGAATCCACATGGACAGAGGAGCCTATAGACCAAAAGGGTGGCACAAAGTTGGACACGACTGAAGAGACTTAGAATGCATCACACACACACGTGGTACAGTAACCTCTTTAGTCTTTCTGGCTTTGGTCTTCATTTCATAGAACCTCAAGTCATGCTCAAATTGAAACAAAGATTTGTCTGAATATTCTAGTACTCCATTGTCACTAAGATTCTCCATTGTTACTAAGATTCTCCATTGTTACTAAGATTCTCTTCTGCTTTCTTTGACATGGAGTTCCTGGTATCACCATGTCCTGCTAGTGATACTCTTGTATCCCACTAGAATATTTCTGTGCCCATCAAGCTTCTCTATTGTTCCTCCGGGCATTGCCACTGATGTCATGGGGTCTCACAGGCCAAATCATGCAGGAAATTCAATGGTGCACTGTGAAAGCCTGCCTTTGCCCTCTTTATGTTATAGTTTGATAAGCATTAGTCCCCAATCTTTTTGGCATCAGGGACTGGTTTTGTGGAAGCCAATTTTTTCATGGACCGTGAAATGTGGGATGATGGTTTCAAGATGATTCCAGCATATTACATTTATGATGCACTTTATTTCTATTATTATTACATCAGCTTCACATCAGATCTTCAGGTATTAGCTCTCAGGGGTTGGGGACTTGTGTAGAAAGAGGGATTTTCAATGACTACCACAATACTCCAGTATTCCAAGAGGGAAATAGCAAAACAAGCTACTAAAAATAAAACAGTATAAGTTAGTAAGACAGATAGCACAATGCAATCAGATACTTAAAAGACTGTTTTAGCATACAATTAAATGAACAAATCAAGTGTTTCATCAGGCTTTGCTGACCTGGAGATCCCTGCTCCTCTGAAGGAACTCCAGGCCCCAGCTCAACTCGACAGAAGACTGTGAGCAGAACACAGTGTATGATGTGAAGAGACTGAATCTATGTGAGGACAGGAAGATGACATGAGAAGATCTGCCCCCAATCCAACTCTTCCTAGAAAATCCCCCGTCCTCCAAAGCTACGGCCCAGTGCCTGACAATGTCATCTTGCTCTTGACCTTTTTCGCCTTGCCTTTTCCTTGGGGTTTCAATGAGAAATGTTAAGGGAAATTTGAACTTCTGCTGAAGTGTGCCTCAGTTAATGTAGACCTTAAACCTTAGGGCTTCCCTCGTTGCTCAAATGGTAAAGAATCTGCCTGCAATGCAGGAGACTTGGATTTGATCTCTGGGTTGGGAAGATCCCCTGGAGAAAGAAATGACAGCCCACTCCAGTATTCTTGCCTGGAGAATTCCATGGACAGAGGAGCCTGGTGGGCTACAGTCCAGGGGGTCACAAAGAGTCGGATACAACTGAGTGAGTAACACTTAAGCCTTACCTGAAAAAGGCTCAGGTGGTATTTGGAAGGCAACTTAAATAACATTTTGTTCTCCAGTTCTCCATTTTGCTTTCCATGGATATCTGCTTAAGCTTTTACATTGTTATATTTCTCCTTCCAGGAGACAGGCTCCTGGTGATAAAGATTGTTGTGCTCTTGTTTAAAAATATATTTCTCAAGCTTTTCCCCAGAAATTGGCATGCAACAGGTGTTCAGAAGCATTCCAGGAGACACGGATCATCAGGCAAGTGTGCAAAACATTTTTCTCTCAATTCTCATTACCTTCCTTTTGTTTGTAAACCTCAGTTTACAGGCCTGGCTGGATTTTAGAATCACCTGAACTCACAGAAATTCTTTTTTACCTGGTTAAAGGTCAGACCTAGTCATCTAATTAAAAAGAAAATTCTTCAGATAAGTCTAACAGGCAGTATTGCCAAAGTTTACCTTAGGACGTGCACATATCAGAGGCTTTGTAGCCATGGCAGTCGGTCTACTGTGAGTATTCTTTGGAAGATTTAATACAAATATTTTAGACCACTGAAATTGCCTTTAAAATTGAAATTTCCCAGGCAGATTGGAAGTTCTTTAAAAAAATTATTTTCATCATTTTTCAAAAAATAAATTGTTTTTTTTTTCCTCCTTCATACCTAAATATGTTGGGCTTTAAATTATCTTTGTTTATCTGCTATGCCTCTAGTTTTAAGGGAAAGTTGGTCATGTTTGTTGTGTTTACTTAAAAACACAACATACTTAAATGAAACTATGTGATTAGATCCATTTTAGGATTTGGGGGATGAAAACATGTTTGAAATAGCTGCTATTTAGGTTTCAGGAGGCATAACTTAAAACATGCAAACCCACAATGAGGTGATTTGAGGACTGAGTTTTTCCACTTGCTGTTGTTGGGACCAAGTCCACATCTGACTGGCTTTGAGTGAGCCCACTGGGTGTATTTGCTCTGGCATGGCTAGCCATATGAAGTCTACCACTCTGGGCAAGAAGCTCACTCCATTTATTCTTATTGGTTGGCACTTTTATGTGTGCTCCCTGTTTAAAATGGAGAAATTGAGCCCAGCCCTTAAAACTTTGGCTTTGGCAAAACTGCTTTGGACAAGATACAGAAGGCTAAAGAAAGAGAGCTGAAACTTTTCCTTCATAAACATTTCCTCTATAAAGTTGGCACGCTGTAACCTACTAAATAGTGGACAAGTTCAAGCATGGTGTACGATGCCAGCACGAGCTAGGATTTTTTTTTTTCCCCAACCAGGGAGCACACTGTCTCCTTGTCATTCACAGTGTCAATACCTTTAAAAATTATTTTTCTAATTGGAGGATAATTGCTTTACAATGTTATGTTTGTTTCTGCCACACAACAGTGTGAATCAGCCATAAGTAGACATACGTCCCCTCCCTCTGGAACCTCCCTCCCATCCCTCGCACCGTACCACCCCTCTAGGTGTCAGCACCCCAGGTTGAGGTGCCCCCAGGTTGAGCTCTCCCCAGGTTGAGTTCCCTGTGTTAACGCGCCGGCTTTCTGCTGGCTCTCTATTTTCCACATGGTAATGTATTTGTTTCAGTGCCACTCTTTTCGATTCGTCCTGCCCTCTCCTTATCCCACCGTGTCCACAAGACGGTCCTCTATGTCTGAATCTCTGTTCCGACTCTGCAAATAGGTTCATCAGTACCATTTTTCTAAATTCCATATGTGTGAATTAATGCATGATATTGGTTTTTCTTTTTCTGACTTGCTTCACTCTGTAAACAGCTCTAGGTACAGTCACCTCACTAGAATCGACAGTGTCAGTACTTTTCAGTCACATATCCCAGAAGCACGTTCTTAAACTTTCAAAGTTTTATACATATCAATTTTCAGCTTTGATTTATGTGTTGGGAGCCATATGTGGCTTCATAGGGGCTTATAGCTCTTTGCAACCTTTTTTCTTCTAGGTACAACTTCAGAAAATGAGTCAGAAATTAGAAAATGTTAAAGAATAACCTCAAGGGGAACAACTTGTATTTGTAGGAGGAGAGAAAAAAATCTCGAATCTTTACAGTTTTCACCCTTGCATTTTAGGTATTTGACTAACAAGGTTAAAATGCCTTTTTTTTTTTTTTTTTTTTTA